>CM076583.1:251873917-251958749 GCA_034641835.2 Pinus albicaulis | reverse complement strand
TTGTTGGGTATGTGTTATATTCTTTCCACGATTGGCCCCACACGCTGTATGTTGCATCGGGCGTAGCTGGGGGGTCACGAGGGGCGAAGCAGTCCCCAACGTTGGGGTCTGGGGCAGCGCCCCAGCCAAAATTTGTTTTTTGTGCGGACCCACTCATAGGCGGATCCGCCCATGGTTTTGTGCATGGTTTTGCACATGGTTTTGGGGTTCGATGGTTTTCGGCCCCTGGTATTTTGTAGATCCGGTCAAGGGAACTACGGTTATGTTCTAATCTAGGGTTAATGGATTGAGGTGTATGTATGCTTCGGCACGTATATATATGTGTTGTAACACTAAAAGGATCATAATGAAAAATCAAGCTGGTCGTCCCGATTTGGGATCCAGGGGAAAATCTCTGTGTTTATCTGTTTTATGTTTTATGCTCTCGCTATTGTTTATTTTCTGTTATAAGATTCGTGTGTAGATAATTTCTGTTCAGGGTTAAAACCTACATTTGGTATCGGAGTTGTTTCGGCTTCAAGGGGACGCCTTTGTTGTTGAGGGTTTTTTTCTCGGGCCTGTGGTAGACCCTGTTCAGTGGGAGATCTGCGGGATCGATTCTTGCGGTGAAAGAAGATGGCGAGTGGCGGAAAGATAGAGATCGAGAAATTTAATGGTCAGAGTTTTGAGTTGTGGAAGCTCAAGATGGAGGATATGTTGGTGGATAAAGATCAGTGGATCGCGGTAGATCCAGGTACTAAACCAACGGCAATGTCAGATGAAGACTGGAAGAAACTGGATCGGAAGGCTAAGAGCACAATACGGTTGTGTGTCTCAGATTCAGTATTGTTGAATGTATCTGGGGAAGCTACGGCAAAGACCTTGTGGGAAAAGCTAGGGACTTTGTATCAATCTAAGTCTCTGGTGAATAAGTTGTTCCTGCGGAAAAAGCTGTATAACCTGAGGATGAAGGATGGAGACTCGGTGACAGAGCATCTGAACGCCTTCAATACTGTGGTAAGTCAGTTGTCATCTGTTGATATTAAAATCTCAGATGAAGATAAGTGCATCAATTTGTTGTGTTCTCTACCAGACTCGTGGGACAGTCTGGTTATTGCAATAGGTAGCAATACAACTACCTTGAATTTTGATGACATTGTCTCAGCCTTGCTGTTGGAGGAAATGAGACGGAGAAATATGGAGAGTCAGAATGGAGATGCCTTATCTGTACGAGGAAGGTCCCAGAACAGAAACAAGAATAAGGTTTCGAGTGGGAGATCTAAATCTAGATGGAGATCTAAATCTCCTGGAAATTTTGTAAAGGTGTGCTGGAAATGCGGAAAGGAAGGACACTACAAAAAGGAATGCATATCTAAAGCTCCTGAGAAAGGAAAGGGATCTGATGAAGCTCCTTTTGCAGAGGCAAAAACCACCTCGGATGAAGGTGGGGATGTGTATTTGGCTTCTTCTTCAAATACACATGTAGATCATGAGTCATGGTTGATTGACTCAGGTGCATCCTTTCACTTCACTCCCCATAGGGAGTGGTTCTGAGAGTATGAGAAATGTGATGGTGGTGATGTCTTCCTAGGGGATGATAGGAGGGCTAGAATCATCGGACGTGGAAAGGTCAAGCTGAAGCTGCAAGGTGGAAGGATTAGAACACTTCCTGGTGTTATGCATATTCCTGCATTGGCCGAGAAATACGATTTACGCATGGCAGATGGATGATGCGGTGTAAAAATAGTGTTAGAAAGATGCAGTAAGATGGTTGGGGAGAAGGCAGCAGTATTAATGCGGGGAGTTGTTTGGGAACTCTATGCAAGCTACAAGGTGTGCATTATTGATGGGTGTAACGGTTGTTTTTCTGAGAGGTGGGACGGAAAGCCCTAGGCTGTCTCTGGAGAAAAGACCATGCTATGGCATCCAAAGGCTTGGATTATTGGAAGAGGGCCTTGAGATGTTGCATAGAGATGGTATGGTAGAAGGTATGTCTAATTTTTCTGGATTTACATTTATGTGAACATTGTGTATATGGGAAGTAGAATCGGGTGGGTTTTCCTTCTGGTGCTAAGAGGGCGAACAAGATATTAGAACTTGTGCACAGTGATTTGTTTGAACCTGTGTCAGTTCCATCACTGGGAAAGTCTGTGTACTATGTTTCATTCATAGATGACTTCTCAAGGAATACATGGATATATTTCTTGAGGAAGAAATCTGAAGTCTTTGACAAATTTAAAGAATTTAAGGCTCTGGTGGAAAACCAGACGGAGAAGAAGATAAAGGCATTGAGTACAGATAATGGTGGGGAGTTCTGCAAGAAGGAATTTGAAGAGTTCTGTAAGAAGTGTGGTATAGCACGGCAGAAGACTACTCCATACACACCTCAGCAAAATGGAGTTGCAGAAAGAATGAATAGAACACTAATGGAAAAGGCAAGAAGCATGCTCAGTGGTACCAGGTTAGGACAAGAATTCTGGGCAGAGGCAGTGGAGACTGCATGTTACTTAGTTAACAGATCACCTTCATCGGCGTTGGAGGATAAGACTCCACATGAGGTATGGACTGGTAAGAAACCCTCTCTTTCACATCTAAGGGTATTTGGATGTGATGCATATGTACATGTTCCAAAGGAGCAAAGGACCAAGTTGGATAATAAATCTGAAAGGTGCATCTTTATTGGGTATAAGGATGGTTTAAAGGGTTACAAGCTTTGGAACCCAGAAACAAGGAAGGTTGTGTACAGCCGAGATGTGGTGTTTAGAGAAGTGAAAGATGTTGTTAAACATGAAGTCTTACCAAAGGAACCTGAGAAGATAGAGTTTGAGCTAAAGGAGGATGAATCAGACTCTACAACAGAAGAAGACTCAGAAGATGAAGAGCCACAAACTCCAGCTTTGAGAAGATCAGTTCGGGAAAGAAGGCAACCAGAAAGGTATAGTCCATCTGCTTTCTGTTCGGGTTTTGCCTTAACTATAACTGATGATGAACCCAGAACTGTCAGGGAGGCAGTAGATTCAGAGGATGGAAAACTCTGGAAGGAGGCCATGGTTGATGAAATGGCATCCTTGCACAAAAACGATGCATGGGATCTGGTGGAGTTGCCGGCTGGAAGGAAGCCCATTGGGAGCAAATGGGTGTTTAAAAGGAAGATGAATGTAGAAGGCAAGGTGGAGAAATACAAAGCTCGGTTGGTAGCAAAAGGTTATTCCCAGGTGCCGGGAATTGATTTTGGTGATATTTTTTCTCCTGTTGCCAAGGTTACTTCTATTAGATTACTTTTATATGTTGTTGCTGCATTTGATTTTGAGATAGAACAGATGGATGTGAAGACAACATTTCTTCACGGGGATCTAGAAGAGGAGATCTACATGAAGCAACCTGAAGGCTTTATGGTGAAGGGTAAGAAAGAACTGGTATGCAGGATGAAGAAGTCTCTGTATGGGTTAAAACAGTCACCAAGGATGTGGTATCGGAAATTTGATACCTATATACGGGGACTTGGCTTCACCAGAAGCAAGGAGGATCACTGTGTTTATTTTAAATTAATTGGTGACCATGTTATTTATTTAGTCTTGTATGTGGATGATATGTTGTTGATTGGAAATGACAAAGAAATTATCCAAGATTTGAAGACCCAACTGTTCTCCAAATTCGACATGAAGGATCTTGGTGCTGCAAACTATATTTTGGGCATGGAAATTAAGAGAGATCGGGTAAAGAGGAAGCTCTGGTTAAACCAGAGGAAGTATGTCGAGACTATATTGCAGAGGTTCAATATGCAGGATAGTAAACCGGTGAATGTTCCTATTCCCGTAGGTGTAAAGCTGTCTGCTGAACAGTGTCCCAAGACACAAGAAGAAGAGGAGTATATGTCTCGTGTTCCATATGCAAGTGCAGTGGGTAGCCTGATGTATGCAATGGTCTGTACTAGACCAGACATTGCACATGCAGTGGGAGTATTGAGCAGTTTTATGTCAAACCCAGGGAAGGAGCATTGGACAGTAGTGAAGCGGGTTTTCAGATATTTACGTGGCACTAGTGATTATGGCTTGTGCTACCAGGGAAGACCAGGATTGGAAATAATTTTGGACATTCGTGGTTTTGTTGATGCAGACTGGGCTGGAGATCTGGACCAAAGAAGATCTACAAGTGGGTATGTGTTTAGCCTATTTGAAGGTGCAGTCAGTTGGATGAGTAAAAGACAGTCTGTAGTGGCGCTTTCAACTACAGAGGCAGAATACATAGCAGCCACTCATGCAAGCAAGGAAGCAGTTTGGTTACAGAGATTGTGTTCAAGTATGGGGTTGGTACAGCAAGCTATAAGGATAGACTGTGATAGCCAAAGTGCAATTTTCTTGGCTAAGAACCCCGCTTATCATTCAAAGACAAAGCACATTGATGTTCAATATCACTTTGTTAGAGATATGGTTGAGGCTAAAAGGGTGTTGCTGGTAAAGGTGGACACTTTGAAGAATGTTGCAGATGCATTGACGAAGTCTGTGAGCACTCAGAATTTCTCTTGGTGTAGAGAAACAATGGGTGCTGAAGAATTGGCCCAATGACTAAGCTCTCCTGTGGCCCCCTGTGGAAAGAAAACAACAAGTGGGAGAATGTTGGGTATGTGTTATATTCTTTCCACGATTAGCCCCATGCGCTGTATGTTGCGTCGGGCGTAGCTGGGGGGTCACGAGGGGCGAAGCAGTCCCCACCGTTGGGGTCCGGGGCACCAAATTTTTTTTTTGTGCGGACCCACTCATAGGCGGATCCGCCCATGGTTTTGTGCATGGTTTTGCACATGGTTTTGGGGTTCGATGGTTTTCGGCCCCTGGTATTTTGTAGATCCGGTCAAGGGAACTACGGTTATGTTCTAATCCAGGGTTAATGGATTGGGGTGTATGTATGCTTTGGCACGTATATATATGTGTTGTAACACTAAAAGGATCATAATGAAAAATCAAGCTGGTCGTCCCGATTTGGGATCCAGGGGAAAATCTCTGTGTTTATCTGTTTTATGTTTTATGCTCTCGCTATTGTTTATTTTTTGTTATAAGAATCGTGTGTAGATATTTCTGTTCAGGGTTAAAACCTACAAAAATCATATTCAGAAATCTGCAGGTTTCTGAAGATCAGTTTGGAAGGTGGAAGTTTTCCTCAGTACTTCAGCTGGTGAACAAGGTGAGGGATTATTCCCATCACTTGGGCTTATATATCAGCACTCCCAGAGCCACATTGCAGATCTGGTATCAGGCCAAAATTTATTAACCTCCTAGCAGCAGTATTCTCTTCAAGAATAACGTTGTCCATATTGCATATCTGAAAGGAGGAAGGAATTTTCTAGTACTTCAGCTAGCAATATAGTGGAGGATCATTCCTTCACATTTCCATCAGTATTACCATTAGCCTGGAGTTTATTGTAGCACATTTCAGTAGGCAGAAGGCCTCTCTTTCTCTCACAGCACAGTTTTTGTTGGCAGCTGTGTTGTAGCAGCTGAATTCATCATTGAAGGATTGAGGGGGTAGATCTAGAGCTTCTAGCTCATAAATCTGATGAAGGGATCAACCCTTCAAGCATAGATCTGATCTGAGCATACATTTCAGCCATCTATTCTTTATATCTAGTTTCAGATCTGCATTTCCTAGCAGATCAAGGATCAAATCCTAGGGAGGTGATTTTCCAAAGTTGCAGATCTGGAAAATCCTTTCTGGGTTATCTTGGGAATCCATCACATTGGCATATCTTGAATCTTGGCATCATCAGAGCTCCATTTTTGAGTAGATATGCATTTCCATTTTCAGCCTGCAACTCCATGTTTACATTCTGCTGAAGGGAGAGCGCAATATTTGTTGCAGAGCCTCAACAGTTACATTGTACCTGCTTCATACATGTTTTCAGGGTGATCCTAGTTCATCTTTTTGGCTAGATCTACCTATATTTTGTACTTGTGTAACTAAATCATCTCCAATATAATAAAATGGCTCAGCTCTTTCTGCATATTCTGATTTGTACTTACATTTATTGTTTATCTTGTTGTAAGTTCTTATATTGTGTGAAGTATTACTGCATTTTCCCTTTTGGGATATTACATTTTCATTCCAGAATTTCGTGGTGGTTGTTACACATGTACCAGCCTATGCACATATTGTACAACTCCTTGGTGCTTTGTGGATGGGATTAAAGTTCAAGTTTCCTTTGATCTGGTTTCCCATTGAGTATTACTAGATCAATTATGAATTGAGTAAGTATGAGTCGGAATCCTGGGTACGGAATTTGATGGCCAATCAGGGATATAGGTCTGCAGATGAAGACATAACTAGTGCTTATGATCTCACTGACCTGCATCAAAGATATTCCCATGAGAGATGAGTTTGCATGAGGACATGCAAGTATTTCAGTTTGGGGGAGATGTTGGGTGTTAGTTTTGTACATTTTTTCGACACTTATCTTCCTTATTTTGCCTCATAACCATAATGAATGGGAGTATATTTACCCCTTTTTCCTACATTTTTACCCTAACTTGTGTTGTTTCACCTTACTTTCGTTACTTTTCCAATTCACCAATCATTATGATCTATTATACCTTTTTATGACTAATTTATGGTGAATGTTTGGAGAATATCGATGGTCTTTCTGTTGTATTTTCAGATGTCATTTGTAGCACCAAATATCCTGAACATGAAGTTCACAAGAGAAGTTTAGATAGTGTTGTTACAGCAAAGTGATGATGTTACACCCTGCTGTTACAGACCCACAAACAAACTCTTGTTACACTCTGTTGTTACAGACTTGTTGGCGAACTATTTATAAAGTTGTACCATTGAATGATCTCGTCAATATTTTTGCTGATTTGTCTTCTGGCCATTTCACTACAACCATGATTCCATTATGATCTCTATAGGAGTTGTTTAGCGTTGTATTTTTGGGATAATAGCCTAAGGGTAGTTTGATTGTAATATGTTATTTTCTAGTAAGAAATTTATTAGGAAGTGGTTATAACTATATGTGTTCTATTTCAATCAACATGAGAATCTTAAGATTCTCATGACTGATCTATCCCCGGATTTTCTGATGTAACCACTATATTGTTCTCGGCCCTAGAGGTCAAGAGGTTAGCAGAGAACAACGTTTTTTTGGCTCTGTAATTGTGTTCAGATTAGTACAGATTATCCTTTTATTGCTGTTACATGCGTGATTATATTTAGTTTCCATTAAAGTTCCTTCTCTACCTATGCCCTGCTAGGGAGGAAGGGCCCTCCTTCTTCGCAAGGATTGCAGTGATTAAAGTAGTTGTGTGTATGTAATTCTATTTCAGTTTATGTATCAATAAAGTGTTTTTACTGTTGTTCAGCTGAGAATATATCTGCTTCGATTTCAATACTTTATATGATGTTACACATATGATAATAGAGACACCAGCTACGTACTTGTTGTGTGGCGAGCTAGACAAATCAATTGAAGTGTGATTTCAATCTTGTAGATTCTTTTATTTCTGCATAAGTTATTTATTTCCAACATTTACTTCAGCAACGATTTATTTTCTCTGAAATTACTTCTGGTTGGTTAATTGGCACATACAGTGCAACTATCATTGGAATAAATAGACGTCCCTGGATTGATAATTAAATGTGTGTTGTTCAGTCATTTAATAAGTGATTTATATAGTCCAACACTCATCACGTAATGTTAATGTACCAACATATAAATCAAAATTCTTCTTTGACATACAAAATTTTACCTTTTCTAACATATATGATTTTTTAGTGTTTTGAAAAATATTTCAAGGTAAATGAAAATGAACCACAACATCTGGCTCCACCTGGGGATAATTCGTTTTTCCACGAAATCACTAAAACCGCAAATTAGTGCATTATCCATTGGGCATGGAGTCAAATATTTCTTGGTGACATATGAAAAATGAGAAATCCGATATTTACAATGGTGGAATGATGACTTTTAATGCTGGAAATAATGCTTCAGATACTACCCGTTCACAGGAAAATGTACTGACTCTCCATCTAGATCTCCCACAATGAATGTGTTATTTGAACTTTCCTTAGAGATTATGTATGGACCATACCAGATAGGGTCAAATTTACCATTGTTCCCCTTTTCTTCTCGTCTGTTGTCCCACCTCAGTGCCAAATCTCCTGCTTGAAAGAGAACTTCTTTTTCTTTTTTGTCAAATATATACTTCATATTTTCTTGATAAGTAATCAATTTATCCATGACTTTGTTTCTATTTTCACTTGATTCAATTATTTTGTTTAGTCTCCTCACTAGATCATTAGGTTCTTCCGGAGCTTCTTAAAGGAAATAAATCACTGGTTTGGCCAACTGAGTAGGAAATAGTGCTTGAGTTCCATAAAACAATTCATAGGGATATTGTTCAGTAGATATCCTCGTAGTGACTCGAACTGCCCAGAGGGAAAACTTCAACTTCATATCCCAATCCTTCTGATTCTTGGTGATTGTCTTCTTCAATATTATGACCAATGTCTTATTTGAGGACTTTGCCAATCCGCTCCCTTGGGGATGATATGTAGTGGAATGCGATAAAATTACATTATATGTTTGAAAAAAAATAATTAAATGAGCAGATTTGAATACCTAAGCATTATCAGTCACAATATTTACTAGACATCCAAACCTGTTGAAGATGTTTTCCTCTAGAAACTTCATCACTACTTGGTCATTTTCCTTCTTTGTGGGAATTTCTTCAACCCATTTTGTAAAATAATTAATGGTAGGCATAATCCACTTGAACTATCCACTTGATGGTGGATTGATCTCTCCAATAAAATCCAATCCCCATTTCCTAAAAGGTTGTTGTGTAACCAGCTTCAAAAATAGAAGAAAAGAGATATAAACGCCTTAGAAATAAGCCACTTCGAGGGGGCAACCTCCAATACATTACATAAATGCACAATTCCTGGATGATACAAATGAACAAACCCTCCTTCTATATATAGGAGTCCATGGGGCCACAATATAATCCTAGTGGGGCCACAATGTAATCCTAGCCGACCTAACAATAATAATGTAAGGGCACAATAATAACAATATGGGGGTTACAGGGGTACAATAATAACAATAAGGGGGGCTATACTAACATAATAAGGGGCTACACTATTAATATAGGGACTTAACATGCCCCTCTCCTTCAAAAAAGTGTTGTCCTCAACGCTTGAGTAGCTCTGGGTGCTTCTGTATAAAATTCTCATCCTCCCATGTAGAATCTTCAGTGGGTAAGTTCTTCCACTTGATGAGATACTCTGAAATTGATCGATTCCGTAGTTGTCGAGTTCTTGTTTCGATGACCGCTTCTGGTTCCAATATGATTTTTCCTTCCTCATCAAGTTCTGGCAATATTGTTTGAACTGGAAGATTTTCTCCTATAACCTTCTTTAAGCATGAAACATGGAAAACTGGATGTACTCGCGAAGAAGTAGGAAGCTCCAATTTGTATGCCATAGTACCAATGTTTTGCAACACCTTGTAAGGACCATAGTACTTTGGCGATAATTTATTATCCTTCTTAGCTTGCTTGAGGGACATTTGTTTATATGGTTGTAGCCGTAAAATACCCAATCTCCTACATCAAAACTTCTCTCGCTGCGATGTTGATCTGCCTGTTGTTTCATTCGATTTTGTGCCAAATTCAGGTTATCCTTTAAGAGTTGGAGAACTTCTTGCTGATGCTCGATGTGATCTTCCACCGCTTGAACCTTCGAATTTTCCCTTAAATATGATGTGATGGATGGTGGATGATATCCATAAAGTGCCATAAATGGGGTCATTTTTGCTGCAGTATGGAAGGAAGTGTTATCCACCATTCAAAGAGAGGTAACCACTTGACCCATTGTGTTTGTTTATCAGATACAAAACAACGAAGATATCCTTCCAAACATTTATTTACTATCTCAGTTTGACCATCAGATTGAGGATGATAAGATGAGATATGAGCTAATTTAGCACCCAAACAAGAAAATAACTCTGTCCAAAAATTTCCCGTAAAAATGGGATCTCTGTCGCTCACAATAACCCTTGGGCTTCCATGTAGCTTTTGAATTCTGTCAACAAATGTAGTAGCAACTGTACTTGCTTTAAATGGATGAGATAATGCACAAAAGTGTGCATACTTGGTAAGTCTATCAACTACCACCATGATGAAATTCTTTCCTTCAGACTTAGGTAAACCTGTGATAAAATCCATTGAAATCTCCTCCCAACGCTGACTTGGAATGGATAAAGGTTGTAGAAGTCCCGGGTCTTAATTGTCTCCACTTTATTCTGCTGGCAAACCAAACATTCCGCCACAAACTTTTGAATATCAGATTTAAGGCCATCCCAAAAAAATTCTTTCTTCACCCTGTGGTAAGTTTTTTAAAATCCCGAGTGTCCTCCTAAAGGAGAAGTGTGCAATTCCAGAAGAATATTTTGTTTTAGTTGGGAATTCTTACAAAGATATAAGCGATCTTTGTACCATAAGGAATCATTTTTCCAACTAAATGTATCAGATGTACTAGGATCTTGCCGCAACTTTTGAATGAGTGTCCATACATCTTTGTCCTTCTTCCATTCATCTCTTGCTTCGGTTATCCAATCTGGTTGGATAATAGAAATGGCACAAAGCAATGCTTCCACCTCTTCATTCTTTCTTGAGAGTGCATCTGCAACAACATTAAGCTTTCCCTTTTGTAGATTATTTCAAAGTCATAACCCAACATCTTTGTGACCCATTTTTGCTGCTCTTCTGAAGATAGTCTTTGTTCCAAAAAGTGTTTAAGACTATCATGATCAGTTTTTACCTTGAAGTGTCTTCCCATTAGGTAAGTTCACCATTTCTTTAGTGCATGCAATATTGCTAACATTTCCTTCTCATAAATAGGTTTTTTCAGTATATTCTTTCCATGTGATTGGACGACTTTCAAAAGCTAATGGGTCTTCCTTCCCGCATTAAAAACCGCACCAATGTCCATTTCTCTGAGAGCATCTCACACATTCCATAATAAAGGTTTTTGTGAAGTATCCAAGTAGCTAAGACCCAGTGTGAGCACATTGCCTCTTTAAGATGTTCAAAGGCCTTAGTTGCTTCCGTGGAGTCCATAGAAATGCATCTTTTCTTCAATAATGTTGTTAGAGGTGCATCTATTCATCCATATAATTCTTAACAAATCATCGATAATAGCTCTGTTAACTTGAGAAATCCTCATAAATCGCCTTTGTATTGTCTTAGGGACTTTCCATTCCTTAATAGGCTTTAATTTTGTTAGGGTCTACTTTAACACCCTCGTGGGATATAATATGACCAGATATTCACACACTCGTATCTCAAAGAAACATTTGGATGCTTTTAGCATATAATTGTTTTCTCCCTGCAATAGTTTGAGCACCCCGTCAACATGTTCAACATGATCCTTCCAAGACTTGCATATAGATTAGGATATACATCAAAAAATACTAGCACAAATTTTCTAAGAGAATAGGTTTGAAAATGGAATTCATCAACCCTTGAAATGTAGAAGGTGCATTGGTAAGGCCAAAGCAGTGACCAAAAAATTCATAATGACCCTCATGAGTTCGAAATGCTTTGTTTTTGGAATATCTTGAGTCTTCATTCTAATTTGATGATATCACGAGCGAAGATCCAACTTGGTAAAATAAATTGCTCCATGTACATTCATCCAATAATTCATCAATCACGAGAATGGGAAATTTATCTTTAATGGTGAGCTTATTGAGCTCCCTATAATCCGGACTACATGTCGCCATGATCCATCCCTTCTTGTGTACCAATACTGCTGAGACGAGAGAAAGAACTTTTGACTAGGTTGAATCTATACCGCCTCTAACATTTACGCAATCATGCGTGCTCAATTTCTGCTCTTTTGGAAGTAAGGATATCTATAAGGCTGGATGTTTGGAGGAACACTTCCGGAATCAGAAATGAATAGCATGATCATGATCACGAATAGGTGGGAGTCCTTTTGGGAGTTTCAAACACCTTGGAATGATTGTCCCAAGCACTTGTTGGAGATTCTGCGAGAAATAGATGATTTTGATGTTGGAACTTCTAGTGAGCATAATTGTGCAATTACGCCTCGTTGTTCTTTTCTTTAGAAGCTTTGTCATGCCATTAGAGCTTATTATCCTTCCTCGGCTTCCTTCAATACTCCCGTGATTCGAGCTTCCTTTCCTTCCGAAAAGAATACCAAGAAAAGTTCTTGAAAATCAAAAGCTACCGATCCCCAAAGATTGTAACCATTGTATCTCCTGGTACAACATCAAAGACTTTCTCACATAGGAATGGAAAGCATTGGACTTTAGTCAACACATATTCCCCTCATGGTTAGCTTTGATGTTATGGCATTTTCTGGTGAGCAATTTATAGTTCCTCCATTTGCAACCATCACTTGACATTAGAGTGTAATGTATAGTGAAACAATTTAATTCTCTTGGCTACCTTACAATGAATAAAATTATGGGTGCTATTCGAGATCAATCAACACTATTACTTTCTCTTCTTGATTTGTCCTTTATCTCTGACGAGTGTGAGGATGGTAATTCACATCGCGATGCATTACAATGATATGGTTGGATTCATTTCTTCTACCTCTTGGGGTTGGTTCCTGGTGTATATCCTCTTCTTGTTCATTTTCTTCTTCCTCTTCACAATCTATGTAAAATAATTTCTTCTCGGCTTCTGCTCTATGACCTTTAGTGTATTTGCTATCTACAATCGTAGCAAAGCCCTTTTGCACTCTTTTTTCTTCCAATTGTTGTGGTGTCAACCTTGTAGGTTGTGTGAAATCTAGATGTAGCCACACTTTCCTTCTTTATAGAATTGAGATAGTAGACTTCCTTGTTGCCATAGACCTACATTCAATCCTTTTCTACTATCTGAATAGCCTCTCTAGATGAATCGTTCCAGACAGAACTTCGTATTAGAATGTTATCCTTATAAACGCACTAAGAAGAGATCAATCTGTGTGGTCCTCCGGAAATATCGACGTTACCCTTATACTCAATTTTTGAAGTCCTCAATGTGCTGCTTCCACTAAACCCTTTTGTTTGAGATTTATCAATTGGGTAAAGAAGGTGTTGCTCTGTTTTGTATCCTCATAATGTTGCACTGTCATTCTAGCTCGTGAAAAATCTGACCAAGTGACAATTTTTTTACGGGGAACAAAGCCATCTGCATACCATACAAATGTATTTTGTTCTAAATGTAAGTTGCAATGCGTACCTTTGGTGTGTTTCCTTGCATCGTTATGGAGATCAAAATATTGCTCCATCACAATAGTATCCATGTTACAGGGATCCTTTCCATCAAACTTCCTCATATCCATTTTTTGGAATATGGTGAGTTCTTCCCACCAAAATCTCGAGTTTGTGAAATCATGATTAACATTTATTTTGTTCATCATCATAGAGGTTCTTCTCCTATATTTCCGCCATTAGGAATCATTTACGGTTTTAAGCTTGCATCATCAAGCCTTCCATGCATGTCTTTTAGATCATTCTTCATGTTTTCTATGTTGTCTTTTATGTCATCCATCTTAGCTTCCATGCCCACTTCCCATGCCATCCATCTTAGCTTGCACACCATCCATTTTAGCTTCCACGCCTTCTTCAAACCTTACAGCTCTTTACTTCCACGCCATCCATCTTAGCTTCCATGCCTTTCTTCAACCATCCATCTTCACTTCCACACCTTTCTTCAAAAACTTCCATTTTCATTTTTCTGCTGCTCTTTGCAGAGTGAAATTTGTTGCACTTGTTCTTGTAATTTTGATAGATCATGTTGCAATTCTTCATCTTCATGAGTCATGGTAGAGCCTTCTGAAGGCTTGATGGTGTTGAATTCTTTTCAGGAGCGATTTTAGAATCCAATATTGATATCTATTCTACAAGATGCCCTTGGAATCAGAACTTCAAGCTTGATTCTTCATGGAAGACTTAGTCGCACAATTCGGAAAAAAAATAAAATACACACCTTTTACTAGCTTTTTGAGGAGCTCGATATTGAAATTGAATTATCTCTATAGTTGAAAAATCTTCGATATCTGAAATTCAGTCCATAGTAGATCTCGAGCTTCTTTCAAATTCACATAGGTCTGACCCGATTTGGATTCTCCAAGACAAAGTTGTGTCCAATCTCACAATGACCTAATTCCTGGACTGGTTTAGTAGACGACTGTGTCGACTTGCCATGTCGCTGTCGTTTTGTCCTTTGTCTCTAATTGATATGCCAAAAAACTTCAGTCCGTTTAATTGCGACCACTTTTTTACGGCACTTCAATCCAATGCCCGTAGAGAGATTTATTGAAGTTTTCCCACGATCAAACCCTCTTTGAGATGAAATCTCAGAGCCCTGAAAAAGCGCTATCTTCCACGAAACATCATATCTCCAAAAAATATTGCGAACCAAGCTCTAAAATTTTTTGACGAATTTCCTCAGGATTTCAGCTTCAGCACCATATGAATTTCAGACTCAGACGCTTCGTACAAAAAACTTTATAGCGCAAATGCACATCGATGACCTGTTTATGAGCTCGAAAAGATACCTAACTCTCCACTGAGATGATATCTCCTCAAAGTATTGCGAACCAAGATCTGGCAGAATTTTTTAGACAACCTTCCTCAAGATTTCAGCTTCTACACCCTCAAAGAAAATTTTCAAACTTCTAAAGCTTCGTATAAAAAAATTTATAGTCGAAAATTCACTGATGACCTTTGTTTGAGCAGCCGACCTCTAGAATCCCAAACCTCGTACCAAATGTTGTGTAACCAAAACTTCAAATAGAAGAAAAGAGATATAAACGCCTTGAGAAATAAGCTACCACTTCGAGGGGGCAACCTCCAATACATTACATAAATGCACAGATTCTTGGATGATACAAATGAACAAACCCTCCTTCTATATATGAGTCAGTCACATGGGGCCACGATATAATCCTAGAGTAGAACTTACAATGTAATCCTAAGTGAGACCTAAACAATAATAATGTAAAGGGAGCACAATAATAACAATATGGGGGTTACAGGGTACAATAATAACAATAAGGGGGCTACACTAACATAATAAGGGGCTACACTATAATAATATAGGGCTACAAAGGGTTCTTCAATAAATATAGGGATGAGAGGTAATGGAGCAAGTTTTCTTTTAAGCCAACCAACGAGACACTTAAAGCTGACTTAATAGATCTGTGTTTCTATGACAGTGCCAATAGAATCGACTTAAAAAATTTGACGGTGACCTTACATTGCAATGTCACCTTTACTTTCATGATATTGTTTGGTGACTTCAATATATTCTCCTTTGGTCAAACATAACAAAAAAATACCAACAGGATCTTTCCAGTATAACTTTTCTTGTACGATAATATATGGCCGACACTTGAGCTTGAGAGCTTTGTATTTTTTTTCTATTTAGTGAAGTTGGACAAGAAAATAAACACAGGTAACGCACAATATCTTTATACCAATCAGAGCACAAAAATTTGTATTGAATACCTGTTTTAGAATTTTTTTGACCTTCTTCATTATAGCTCCATCCACTGGTTCCAACAAATTAATTCCCAAGGCTTCAAAATTTGTCTCTGTCAACAACTTCGCTAACCCTTGTCCCTTGACCAGCTTCGTGGGTTTGATGTCCAAATCATACTCTTGGATTTTTTCTATCCACTTCCTCCTTTTTCTTTTAACATCACTTTGGACTAGCACATCTTTCACAAAAGAATTGGGAACATGAGCAGTTATTTGGGATTGTAACACATAAGTCTTTAAGGCTTTCAGTGATTTGACCAAATCATATACTTGTTTCTCTAGAATATTGTATTTTAGCTTGGCATCTTTGAGAAATTTACTGAAAAATGCCACTGGTTGCTCCTTACTATCTTCATTTTTCTACAACAACACAACAACAATAGTAGTGGGGGATGAAAATGAGAATACCTGAAAGGCTTTTTGATAGTATGGAGTAATTAGAATTGGAGCTTCTTGCAGTGCTTCCTTTATTCTAGAAAATACATCTCTTGCTTCCTTATCCTATTTCACTTCTGCATTTTTCTTCAACATATCTGTAACACTTCTCATGATCTCAACATAATTGGGCACAAATATCCTCAAAAAGTTTATTTTTCCCAGGAATATCTGGATATCTTTCTTGCTTCTGGGTAAAGGAATCGTCTAAATAGCTTCCACCCTTGCTGAGTCAATATTTAGTCCTTGTAGAAACTCTGTGACCCAATAATTTACCTTATTCTAAGAAAAATAAATATTTCTTGGGATTTAGTGACAGACCAAACTTTCTGCACTTTTGAATATTTTTTTTGCAAATTCTCCAAGTGTTCATCATCTGACCCTGAGAAAATAGTTACATCGTCCAAATATATAACTACAAACCTATCACCAATGAAGGCTATGTCCATGGCCCTCTGAAATGTTGCACCTGCGTTCATAAGGCCAAATGGCATCCTTGCATACATGAAGGTGCCCCAGGGCATCGTGAAAGTAGTCTTCTTCTGATCTTATTTTTATACTACTACCTTATTATACCCAGAAAATCTGTCAACCATAGACAATCTGTGAGCTCCTGTCACCTTTTATAAGTCATAATCCATTTTCGGCGAAGGATAATTATTCTTTAAAGATGTTCGGTTCAAATTCATGAATTCTACACACAATCTTATCTCTCCATTCTTCTTTCTTATAGGGACCATATTAGAAACCCAAACTGAATATCTGAGAGGGGCTATAATTTTCACCTGCAACAATTTCTTCACTTCTTTTTCTATTGGCTAGCAACAATGGATTGATCTATCTAAGCTTCTGTCTGTGTGGTTTGAGTCCTTATTTTAATGGAATCTTATGTTGAATTATGTTTTTTTCATATGTTTTCAGGTCTTCATATGACCAAGAAAACACATCCATATATTTCTTAAAAAGATCAATGTATCTTTCTTTGTCAATTTTGGGAACACCTTTGAACAATTTCACTATTTTGGGTTCCGGCTGACTTCCCAAATTACAATCTTCCATCTCTTCTTCTTGATGTGTTTTCTTTGAATAACCATTAACATCATTAGCATTGAATAATATTTCAAGGGGAACCAACCCTTTAGGGAGCACACTATCTTTCAATTAGATAATCTTCTATTCACCTATTGACTACTTAAGGTTTCTTATTTTTTCTTTCTGCTCTATTTGTTCTTCCTCTTGGTCTATCTCAACATCTTCAAAGTTTCCAATCATTGTTAGGAACTGATTTATCTGTTCATCATCATCAAACACCTACCAATGTTTCACATTGTTAGGGATAGAAGGTCTACGTCTAATTTCAATTTCATACCTTAGCTTTGGATTTATTGGAGTTTTGAATATACTGGCCGCAACTGCTAAAAAATATGCCAATCTATTCTCCTCCCTTGGAATAAATTGAAGATTGAATGCTTCAAAATAGTTTTCTATCAGATCCGAAACTTCATTCCTATATGAGCTTAACCTCAGATTCCTGGTTTAACAATGATTTTTAATCTGCCTTATTATCAATTCAGAGTCACCAAAAATTGAAATACATTAAACTCCCCTCTTTTTAGCAACTTGAAGGCTTGAGATTAAGGCCTCATACTCAACCACATTGTTTGTTAAATCAAATTCTATTTTAAATGAGAAAGGCATGAGGTTACCTTCTGGTGATATCAACAAGAATCCAACACATGCACCTTCCTTGGAGCACACACCATCAAAGTAGCACTTCAAAATATTCCTTGAGTGCAGCTCATTATTTACAAATTCTAAAGAGATTTTCTTCCCTGTGTCTTCAGCAAATTATGAATCTTCATGCAGCATGAAACAAGAAATATCTTCTATTTCTTGACTATAAATGGGGGGATTTCCTGCATATTTCTTGGATTTGATCTTCACAAACCTTGTTTCCCTGTACAATCTCCTTTCTTCCCCATTAAAAACTTGAATGATAGCATAAGTGAAATCTAATTTTAGAACACCTCCCAACTTTTCTCCCCAAGATCTTGATAAGAGCATTCCAAACTTGGCTGGGATGTCAACAACCACTACATCCATGACTATAATCTTTGTTGGGATTTGTGCCAACAAAACTACCACATCTTTAATTAACCCAACACATTTCACCCTCTTGGAATCAAATGAATACAAATCCCTATAAGGTTTGGTAATCATCAAGTTTAGTTCCTTCATAATAGACAATGGCATGAGGTTATGGGACACTCCTGGGTCCAGCATGTACTTATGTAGAGTAAAGTCATGAAGCAACATAGAAATATAGAAGCGTGGAACAAAAGGATCTACTTCTTCTACATGAGAACCAAATGTGACCATTAGATTTTATTCTTGTAAGTTCACAGTGTCACTTATATCTTCCACTTATGTGAGATTAATAAATTATGAAATTTCTTTCTTGTAAGCTAGTATTTTAGCTAATTCTAGAAGAGATACCTGAATTTTAACCTTCTTCAACTCTTTTTCCAAACTGAAAGCATGATTTTTCTTAACATTATTTTCAGGTTCTTCTTCACTCTTTCTAGAATTCTCCGCTTAATCGGGTACAGGAACAACTCTCTCCAAAATATTAGTGTCAACTGATTTGTTCTGGGAAGATTTACCCTACTGCACATTTGTTCTATTACGTGAATTTACAAGTTGTTTCCCATTACTGACCTACTTCGCAGGGTCCTTTTGTTATGGAGTCGCCATTGGAGGAGGAATGGAACCTTGTTGTTCACCTTCATTATCCTACACTCTAGATATCTTTCTAGACCTCAAATCATACTTTTTATGCAACTCAACTTGCATGAAATCTGTGAATTGCCTACAATATTCATCCATTTCATCTTGATCAAAAGATACTTCAGCTTCAGCATATTCTCCCTCACAATATTCCTCTTTTTCCTCTTATATTGTATACATAGCAGATACCTGATTCTTGGCCTCCCTTTTGTCATATTTGCTAGCTCTACGAGCGTTGCTTCTATATACAATGGTGCTTGAACCTGGTCTTGATCTCTTCTTTCCCTCTGAAAAATTTGCATGGGATGTCTTCTGAATTGAGGGTTGAGCCCCCCTCGGTTTTTTTGTACTTTTTGTTGGGAGTTTTTATTTTCCAACTCCATCTTAGCTAGCTTATTTGTCAAATTTTTAATCACCCTTGTCATATATTCAATTCTTAGATCTTGTGATGATTCTTCTTTTGCTTTCCCCTTCTCTTGGATTGGCTGTTTCAATTTTTCCTTTCCAGCTGCATTCATATTAGCTTCGACCTATAAATAATATTTCTGTATCTGCTCCAGAGTAGGGGCTCTTCTCTCTCTCAATGTAAAGCTAAAATCAGCTTCAAAATCCCTAGAAAAAACTACCTTTTCTCCTATGGGGGGGGCTTCATCTCTAAAGGTAAACTATTGTACAATTTTTTGAATCTTTTTACAAACTCAGAAATGTTTTCAGTAGGCCTTCTTTTAATTGCATTAAAATCTATCAATGAGTAACCATTATCTCTCTTTTCTCCCCATCTCTGATTGAATTGATTTTCTAACTCTTCCCAGTTATTTATTGAACCATTTGGTAAAAAATTGAACCATTTTATAGCCTCTCCATCTAAATACTGCACAAATAGTCTCATCACAACATCAAGATGTTCTACATTTAAATTCTCAACAAAAGTGTAAAACAAGGGCAAATGTTGTTTTGCAGTTACTTCATCTTCTCCAGTGAAATGAGGAAGTAATTTGAGGTATTATTGAGGCATGGAATTCACTGATTGTGCAAGATTTAGTGGAGCATATATGTTCAACAAAAAGGCTAGTGTTTCCATATTTACATCTTGGTTAACTGTTCCTTGGGTAGTTGAGGTTGATTGACCTACTATGAAAGTGAATGAAGGTGGAGGAAAAACTGATATTGGAGTGGGTTGATGAATAATGGCAAAAGAACCATCAACTATATTTGGTTGAGCTTGAGTGAAGGTAAAAGAAACAGACTCGAAAGAATGTTCTTCTAACTTAGGTTCGTGAAAATGAATGGGTGTGGAAGGAGAATCTTGTTCCAAGAAAGAAAGTTCCTTGGAAATGTCTTCAAATGGAGGGTTATGAGAACTGCTGCGAGGAGCAGCCAATGTAGGATCAGGTGTTGAAGGAGTTTTAGGTTTCTGAGTCTTTTTAGAAACCAATATTTTTGGATCTAGAAAAGTAGGGACTATCTACTGTGAGGCATCTAACCTCGAGTGAGGCCTTTTGAAAGCCAGAATTTTGAAAATAACAAACACAACCCAAATATTTCCTCCTCACTGAACAAATAGAAGAAATAATGTGAAAAACCCAAGGAAAATAAACTTCGTTTCTTCGTCCCCGGCAACGGTGCCAGAAAATGTTGTGTCTCAAGAAACAATCCCTTGGTTGTGGTAAGGAATCAATGCTTAAGACATTTTATATATGTATGTCACAATTACAATATCAAATGGCCTCTGTTTAACGCCTTTGGAATCTAATACAATATGATATAATGAAAGACTTCACAATGCCATAAACTGCTGATATTTAAATAAAATGAAAAGAAGAACTGTTAGGGAAACTCAAAATGATATGTTGAGAAACAAAAACTATCACCTTTAAGTTTCAGAGGAAATTCATGGAGAGAGAGGAAACTCGAAATAATATGTTGTAAACACAGAATCTATTACTTTAAATTTTCATCAAGAGTTTTTGAAGAGAGAAGAGATGAAGTGAAGGAGCGCAAATTAAGGTTATCTAACTCTTACTCACGGATGTAATTAAGAGACTGACTGTTACATTAATTCACTTCATTCAAAGAGGAATAAACATAGAGCGAAAGTAGAAAGACATATCAACATCAAAAAGTGTAGGGAACTTGATCTTATTTCATTTATTTCCCAGAAAATTCAAGACCAAATTAACAGTCATCGAGAGGTCCAAAACTGGAAACCCATTTTCTTTATTTCTATCTACTTAAATACATCAAATTATTTTGTAACTACTGAACCTATTGAAACTACTCGACTACCTAAATTTTAAATACTACTTATGAAATCATACCAAGAAAACAAATTAAAACTGGAAATATTGTTCGTTTTGCTGAATCTAATGTTTTTCATGCATCCTTCCGATGTGTTGAGGTGTCCTTTCTAGTTATGATGCAACATATACACAGTTATGTAATGACGCCTTAGTGCCTGACTTAACCCAGATGTCGTGCTTCCAACAGTGCTACTATATGTTCTTTTGCCTGACTCTGCCTATGCCTCTGTGCTTCAAACAATTTTATCCTATCCCCTTTTGTTCATGCCTGCAGCGTTCCACCTTCTCTCACATTTTGGCATTTCACCAGCTTTACACTATAATCCTCTTTTCTTCCTCTAATGTGGTTTAACACAAGAAATGCCTTACCTCTGGATTGGAAAACCTTTGGAGTTTACTTTTGAAACCACATCGCATCTACCCGCACATCGCACTTCTCATTTCATTGTTTTTAAATTTTCTTTAGCACTTATCTTCTAAGACTCGCAATGTGTGCTATGCGATCAGATCCCTCCTAGCATTGCACATCGCACTTCAGTGAATTTAACTCTTACCTTTGCACTTATTCGTTAAAACTTTCAGTTTACGATTTGTGATCGGGCCCCACCACATCGCATATCGCACTTCGAAAATTATAACTCAAACCCTTTGCACTTAAATTTTAAACGTGCAATGTGCGATATGCAGGCAAGGGCCACATCATCACATATCACACTTCAGAAAATTTAACATTTACCTCCTCACTTATTCTTTAAAACTTGTGATTTGAAATCTACGATTTAATCTTCGCAGTCCATCTCTCTGCTTAAGTTATGCACTTTGATCCAAATCTTCTATTTTTCCCTTTGCGCCTCCTCCAAAACTCTTAAGTGTCTAAGGGAAAAACACCATTTCTCTGCCTTCTCTGGTTTGAAAGTAAAGGACGTGGGCTCCAGCTATCACCATGTAATTTCTTCATTGAAATCTGAAACCACTTTCGGGGGTACTTAAGTGGTTGGGGTACTTAAGTGGCTTTTGGAATTTAAGAAATTAACATGATTGATGTTGTATCGATTTGCGGTGAGTAGATTTATGACCCAGCAAGAGCTCCCTTGGTATAAATATCGTGAAATATGTGCTCCCGGGTTGCCATTGGATCTGGGCGCAATTTGAAATGTTCTGCACGTGAACGAGCCCGACTCAACCCACCTTCACATCTCATCACATAATGTTAATGTACCAACATATAAATCAAAAATCTTCTTTTAAATACAAAATTTACATTTTCTAACATATATGCTTTTTTGGTGTTTTGAAACATATTTCAAGGTAAATGTAAATGAGCAACATGTGGTACATTCATATTTAAGATAATGCCATTTGGTTTGAACAATTTCAGTGTGACATTTCAACATGCCATGGACATCACATTCCGCGAACTGATCGGACAAAGCGTAATGGTGTATCTTGATGATTTCATGGTGTTTTACAAGAAGAGATATGACCACATATACCACTTGAAGAGAATATTTGAGTGATGTTGCAGATATTGGATATCCTTAATAAAAAAAAAAAAGTATTTTCACAATGTCTGAGGGTAACATTTTATGCCATATCATCTCCAAAAGTGGGATTAAATTAGACTTAGAGGGTCAAAGCAATTACATAGATTACATTCCCTGTGAACAAGAAATCTATGCAGTCCTTCTTGGGGAAAATCAACTTCCTCTGTAATTTCATCTCTGATTATGCTCATATTGTGAAGCAAATACAAGATATGGTGAAGAAGGATGTGATTTACAAATGGGACAAGAGGGAAAAGGATGTTTTTTCCCGTATTAAGAAAGCTATTACAAAAGCACCTTATTTATACAACCCAGATTTTAGAAAATATTTTATGCTCTACATGTTCACTTCTGAAACTTCTGTCGTCATTGTGCTTATTCAAAAGGATGATCAAAATAATGACTATCCAATATCTTTCATGAGTGCTAGAATTCAAGGACATGGACTTAATTACCTCGCCATCACAAAATAAGATTATGCAGCGTAAAAGGAGGTGAATCACTTTCATCCCTATCTCTCGAAAAATCATTGCATCATCTTTATCCCACACCTAATAGTAAGATCATTATTTATCCAGCAAGAGATGGTTGAGAGAATAGAGAACTGGATGAATGGTTTACAAGAGTACAACTTGGAGTTCAAGCTAGTTCACACAATCAAGGGCCATGGTCTATGTCAGTTAGAAATAGAAGTAATAGATACAAAAGAAGAAGATCCTTCCGAATGCTCCTTCCAAATGGGAGCAGGAGATTAAAATGTACAATGTGGAGCGAGCTTCCCCCACTACCATTACAAACTCTTAGTATGCATATGTGAGACAATACCTTGCACATGACACTTTTTCCTCCCACTTATCCATGCAATAGAAGAGGAAACTTAGAATTAAAGCATTATATTATTAATTATTGGATGGGGTGCTTTTCAGAAAGCAACATAATGGAGTGTTTCTCAGGTGCCTATAAGTGCACAATTCATAGAAAGTACTGTGTGATATCCATGATGAACCAGTCAGGGGACACTTCATAGGTAACACAATTGTGAATAAATTTATGTGGGTTGGTTTCTATAGGCCCACATGATTCAAATATGCTCATGCTTATGCCCACAAGTGTTTGGTCTGTCAAAAGTGTGTTGGTTGAAGTAAGAATTTAGCCACCCCATTGCAACCTATTGCAATGGAAGAATCGTTTCAGCAATGGGACTTAGATGTCATTGGAGAAATATTTCCGCATTCGTCAAAGCAACACTGCTACATCCTCACTAATATAGAATACTTTACGTGGTGGACATCATCAGTTCCGCTTAAACAGGTGAATGATCAGGAATTCATCAACTTCCTTAGGCACTAGAATATCATTTCCAAGTTTTACATTCCAACTTCAATTAGTTTCAATGACACAACATATTTTTCATCGTTAAAATTATATTATTTTTCATTAGAAAATGGAATTTATTTGAAACTTTTAGCTAACTACTATCCATAGGGAAAAGGTCTTGTTGAATCCACAAATAAGAACCTTATTCGCATCATCAAGAAGATCAGTTTCTCTTAACAAAGGAATTGCCACTTTGTTTTGTTAAATGTTGTATGGGCTGACCGAGTCATGACAAATCCCTCTCTCAATACATCCCCTTACTTCCTAGTGTATGGAAAAGAATCCATCATCCCCCCTAACATCTAATTTCATTCTCTCCTACTTTCACAAGAATCCCATGACAAACAATGTTTATTAGTTCAGCGTAGGATGGACACTCTTCATAAGTTGCAGGAAGAAAGTTTGAAAGAAAAAGAAATATTTTCCCTTCACCATAGTTGTATCAAGAAGTGGTTTGACAAGAAGTTTGTAAGGAATAATAACTTTAGTGTGGGTGACTTAGTATTGAAGTGGGAAAAATCCCATGAGGAAAAGGGAAAAAACACCAACTTTCAATCCTTGTGGGTTGGATCATTCATTTTCCACAAAAATCTTGGCCAACACACATATCATCTACAATCACTAGACGAGAAGATTGAATCTCTCCCCATTAATGGTGAAGACTTAAAACGTTATTTTAAATGATTATTGGGGCTATTCCCCACGCTATGTACATAGTCTTTTCTTGTTTGTTTGGTTTTTGTTTTTTTTCATCCTGTAAACAAGTGTTGTTTGTGAACATGTTTTGTGGCTTCTTTATGTGTGATTGAATTGAAAATATTCTTGTGACACTTCAAAATTTGGCCAACCTTCGGTCCTTATTCCTTGTGTTGGTTATATCTTTTGGTTGATGAAGTTCCGATGGAAAATATGATCCATCCATGAGCATATTTTTGGTTAAATCATGAACTTGTGTCTATCCAGGAAATCATATTCCCACACTTGGTTATTTATGTTTTGGTGTCTTCACGCTTATCCAATTAGTAGAAAATAAGAAGGGGAAATTTAAAAGAAAAAACCTAAATTAGAGGTTTCTATATGCTTACCTAAAGGAAAAACCTCTCCTGCTCTCAATAAGTTGGGATCCCTCTTCTGCCCTTAAATGAACAAGTTATAATGCACAATATTATAAAAATAAATAAATAAAGGTGAAATAAGAGAAAGGATTAATGTGCATAGAGGTGAAGCAAGAAACTCTGTCGGGGTACTAACCAGGGTCAATGGATGCAGAGCAATGTTTGTGTTCCTGCAGTGACTCTGTCGGGGTACTGTCTAGTTCTACTGGCGGCGGAGCAACACTAGAGATGAAAAATCATACTCTGAAAATCTAAAGCTCATGAACTTCACTACCCTTCCCAAATCAAAACATTGTGACATTGTTGAATCTTATGTTGTGTTCACGAGGTAAGTGAGGAGGCCCAAGTAATCTACATGATGAATCAATGCTCCTCGAAGAACCAAGACATTGCATGAAAGTCTTAACCAAGGAAGAGAAGTTGTAATTATACCTGTGTGTTGCCAAGTGTTGTCACTACTATAACAGCCTCCAAATTTTTTTCCTATGCTCAATTTCATAGCCTTCCTTGGTCTTGTAAATTATCATCGTAGACATTGAATCTCATTCCATTTGTTTTCTTGAAGTGCTTTGGCCCCTTTTGCAAGATAGGAAAAATTTGTATTTTTGAATGTTAGTTGTCGCACAATGTGTATAAGCCTATTTTGGTGGTTTCAAGGGGTCATCCTTGTGTAAATGAGTTTATCTAACCATGTAATCATTCGTCGCACTCATTTCCAAAGTTTTAGGCATTGCCACACAAGTACGATCATGATCGTCACAAAGTATATCTTTGGTGTCACACTTTTCATAAGTTGTCGTAAAGTTATCACACTGAGGGACATGCATTGTTCATGAGTCCTGGATGATCTATTTTTTTGTGTCATCAAGTATTTTGAGTGTTTGATCACAATTGAAGTTCACATCAGCCTCATTGATCCCACACTTAGTCAATTTCTGAAAAATTCCCGACCAAGAAAATTAGTCTCATCTGACCTTCTGAAACTGTGCATTTTGCAATATCGGTCCTCTAGTTGTGACCCTTGCCTCTTGAAATTTCACAATGCACAGTTCCTAGCTCCCAGGGCTATTGCACTATGCAATTCTAGTGCTCAAGCCTTAACCTTGGTCTCCATAATTGCACAATCCATCTCCCCATCTTGGCCTCAACTTCACATTACGCAATCTCTATACTAAAGCTCAACCCTCGGCCATTGAGTTGTGAAATTTCACAATTTTCCAGTCTCCTCTATCTCGTGAAACTACACAATGAGCTGATCTAGTTCCCATCCCCTCAGCCTGTCATAGTGACCCTCGAAATTGTGCAGTTGTATTCATGATTCCAACCTAGATAGCGCATTTCACATTATCAAGGCTCAAGATTCACCCCTAACTTCCTGAATTTCACAATTGCATAGTCACAAATCCCCTCTACCAACTTTTCACCTGGTTCTAGCTCAGTCAATGGATCAACATGCACTATCTTATATTAGGGGTTTTGTTAGATTGATGTCATCTCATCATGAGTGAATTGCAAATGCAAGTACCTTATTATGCCATGGAAAGATGATGAAGGATATGAAGAATGGAAACATGTTGAAAGACATATTTGTAGCTAAGCATGCAAGCTTATCAACCGATAGAAAATAAAGGGACACTCATTTGCGACCAAAACTCAAGACTTAATATCATTGAATACTCCTCACCATCAAGCCATACAGAGCTGGATAAAAGAGAATTCTTAGGAAGATACATAGCAAGGATAAGAAAGAGTGGCTTGAAATTTCCTCATCATCAAGAAGTTCATGTCAGTATTGTCATGTCATATCATGAGTTGTCACATGCCACACCATATTGTGGATTATGTAAATCATGTTTCGAAAATGTATTATAAAGTGGAAGTCCAAAGTACATGTATATAATATGAAGAGTCATGTAAAGTTGAGAAGTCATAGCAAGTCAAATAGTCATGAGTGTAGATGAAGAGTCACAAGGAAGGTGAAACATCACCTCCAAATTGGTTATATATACATCCTCATTGTATGAGCAAAGGATTTTTCACCTTGGCTCCTCCCGCAAGGCATTAGAGAGATAGGATAGTTCTTTTGAGGAGCAAGGAGTGGCTCCACTGCTCCACTACTGGAGCTAGTGGTTTTCATTGTATACACGTGTCTTGGAACTTTTACTTAATAACAGAATCCTTCATGGGAAACATGTTCTTCATGCATGGATTATGAATATTTGTAAGACTATTCTGAAATTTTTTTTATTTCATGTTTTCTTTCATCTGTACTGAATTATTTGAATTATTTCAGTTATTTTAGTACTTATTTTATTGAGAATGTGTTGTGATGGTTGTTACCATTCTCCCATCCTTGTGGACTATTCCATATGATACTAGACAAATCTTTCTCATTGGTTGGTTGTAAGGATCATCCAATACTTTGTGGACTATCCTGTTGGATGTTAGACAGATCCTTCTTGGTTGTGTTTGTCTCTACTAGGGTCGTACTATTACCTCTCTCTTAGAGGCTCACTTTACTTTTTCCCTCCGCAGTAGCATAAATTAGACACGCCTGCAACCAAACACCCACAAGGCACACCTTCTTTCTTTTCGAAGGAACAATTGCACTCCTCTCTCTTGCTAATGGTTAGATCCAAATAAAATATTTAATAATTTGGAAACCAGGCCATATTCCAGATGGGGCTCCTATCCCAAATGGGGTGAGGTATAATTGGGACCACATATTGGGGAGACCCCTTGAATGTTGGTGGGGCTAGCACCTTCAACACTGCTTTACATCAATTGTATAACAAGAAAAATAGGGTCATTAATTTATGGGTGCAAGCCTATTATATCATTAAGTTTGTTGTCACAAAATCATCAATCATTCTCTAAAGTTGAAGCAGTGTTCAAGTCTAGGTTGTGGGGTAGACTTCTAAAAGAGATTCCCTTGTGGATTAAGTTACTTATGGTAGAAGAGATATTATTTTCATTCCAAGAAACCAACATGGTAGTGTTAGACCCTTCTAATACGAGTAGGGTCACGAGAGATATGTTGGCTATTTGTGAAATATGAAGGGAATTTTAAATGGATGCAGAAGAGTTGCAGAAGTAATGATATTTTATGACATTTAAAAGAGCATGGATAGATGATGAGTGGCAGAAGTGGAAATTTCGAGAGATTAGGAGATGAAAAAGGGAATTACAACATATATAAGTGTTGAGCAGTATGATGTTGTGGATAGGAGTAATGAGAATCCCAGAGCTGCAAAATATTGAAGCAGATGAGGGATCAAACACTAGTAAAATAAGAGAAGCTAGAATAGATGGGATAGGAGAGTAGATAGAGATAATGGATCCCACCAGGATTCAGAAGGAATCTGAACACTAGAGATTCTAAGAGAGTCAGTCACAATGACTTATCAAAGTACTCTCATGGATGAAGAGATGCATTTAGTCATGAGGAAGGTATTTCTTGAGGGTGATTCATTCCCTGTAAGTAGCATTTTTCAAGGTAGTGGCACAAATAGTTTTGTCCCTAACCTCTCCTTGGTACTTTATCAAAATCATTATTTTTTTTTTTCAAAGTTAGTTAAAACATTGAAATTTCAAAAGTTTCAAGAGTATACATATATGGTAGTTTTGTTGGTATTTTTCAAACAAATTAGATGAATTTTTCACAACCTGGTTCTCAAGGATTTATATTAGTTCTTCCTGCTCAATCATCAATGGCTGGGAATGTGGCAATATCATTTACTCAGTACCCTAATTTATTATGGCGAGAAGAAGAAGATGAATAACAACATTGGTACATGTGCAAAGCCATTTTGAGGGCCATAGAGACCCCAAATGTATCTAATATTATCGATTTTTAGAAAACTTTATGAGATAGAGCACTTCAATGGTTCATCAAGTGGTCACCACTAAATCAGAATCAGAATCTAGATTTAATTAAACAATATTTTATTAAGGAGCATAATATTCCTCACACAGATCAATGAGGTTTATCCAAGCAATGAGATATCAAAAAATGAGAGGGAGAGACTACATGGGAGTGCATGAAACATTTTAAATATGAAATTGGGAAATTCACTTATCATATTCATTTGCATCACCAAAATGACTATTTCATCAAACCGTTGTTATTGTTTACTCGAGTTTCCTGAAGCAACACAAGATTGACACAATATAAGATGCACTAGAGCAGGACATGAATATCAAGAAAATGGTAGGATATCCTCATGACTATATATCAATTTTTTCTTTTAGTGATCCTTATATTATTGGTTTATAACGTCATATAATTGACTTGACTAAAATATTGAAGGATTTGAACACTATAATACATTCATGTCCACAAAGTTTGGTGCATTATTTTTCATGTTGAATGGTATTGTGGTACTAATTTCCCATCGTCTTGGAGTTTGGAACCTTCTATTATACCTATGGGACCATTTTTTCCACCACCAAGACCTACTACAGGGGTTATGCAGGTGTCTACAAGTGTTCCTTACCAAGGGCATACCCAATAGCATGCCTTCCCTAACCAACAAGGTATGGCTGCTAATGAATATTGTGAAATATGTCACACTTATGGTCATATGCCTCGACTCTATCCTATTTTGAAGAAGTATTTCAATGTTTAGAATAACATGGTTTATGAGTTTTGTGGGTCTCTAACTCACCATACAGACCAATGCAGATCTTTGGATGCTCTGGCCAACTACCTCGATCATATTGCATTTCGGGTAAATGAATCTCCTTGAGGAAGAGGAAGTGGATTAAGGCAGGGAAGAACTAAAGTAAGAGGTCCATTTCAGTGTTACAATTGTGATAAATAAGGCCATGTTTCCTTTGATTTCCCATTGCCAAGGAGGCATTGGTGTTTTCATTGCCGAGTAAATACTCATGCTACTAAATATTTTCCCAAATTAATCACTTGATGGGAATAACACGACAGAAAAATGGGTGCTAATATGATTAACACATAGAAAATATAGCTTGAATTAGTTCCACATCCCAATATTGACATTATTACCAAATGAGGTAAGTATACCAGAGCTGACATGAAGGTTCCTAAACAACCTACTGTAATAAATCCTGCATCTTTAAAGAAATCGTATGACCATGTTCCATAGAAGGAGTATTACAAATATGTTTGTAATATTTTCTAGTTGGTTTCTTCTTATATTTCTGTTATCATTACGCTGGAACTAGTTGGGTTGTTCAAATAAAAACCTAGCACAACTATTTCAAACCACTTTGAATTGGAAGTCAGCCCTTCCAATCAGATAGTGCTCTCTCAAAGGAAAAATGAAATACTCAAGATAAAACTTGTATTGCAGATGGCTAAACATTTTTATGGTTTATGTAATTTTGCAGGTGGAAGAGTATATGAAGACTACCATTGGGCATGGAGTCAGCTAAAAGGATTCAATTACTAGCAGATGCATTCATGGAAGTTGAATCAAATTGGAGCATAAAATTATGAATTCCAAGTGATCATAATAGCATGAATCCGATGACAATATAAAAACTGGAAAGATAAAAATGCATAAGCCAACAATAAATTTCAGGTTTTGAAAGACAACTGTTGTAAACTATATATTAGCTTGATAGTAAAAAATTACAGAATAGCCTCCTCATAACATTCATCAACCCTTTCAAACTCAAAAACTCCCTCATTTATAGAGTGAGGTCTCTTTTACAATGGTTTTCCACTTGGGCTAGACTTCGATACCCTGACCTAGAGACCTAATTCAAATAGGATTACATCACATTGAGTTTTAATAGGGATATTTTCTATTTTGATAGAGATGGTATTCAAAAATGATTCTATGACCATTAATAACTCCAACAAAAACTTAACAAACTATGCTTGTCATCTTTATCAAACCAAAATAACATGTTGAGGTGTTGGCTGGACTGTAGTTGAGCCCTCGTGAACCTGAATTGAGATGGTGAGTTGTATTGATGAGTTGGCATCATTGGTTTTCTTGATGAGTTGTCAACTACTTGAAGGTTGAATTTTGAGTTGTCTACTTGAACAAGTTGCATAATAATATGTATGTTCTTATCCTATAATTCATTCACTTCCTTACTACACCGACTACCCAAAATCACCAAAAACTCTTAACGCTGGACAAAAATAGAGTACAGGTACTTTAGTAGCAAACTTTTGTAGCAAGTGCCAAAATACACTTTTTTCATAATATTTAACCTTTCTGACTCTTCTAGGGTCTTCCTTGAGGCTAATGAGATAAACATATCCCTTAAACCATATTTTTTCTAAAATTTTTGCTGATTTTTACCCTCATGGAAAGCTACAACACTTTCATAGCAAATAATTGTCTTCAAGCCTGGGAGTTGCTACGAAAGTGCCTAGAACTTGAGTGTTTCCACTTACTTTCTTCTATAACCTCCAAAACACTTGCATCACCTCCAAAACACTGGTAAAAGCCTATATATGCCTTTGTAATAGCATAAGACATAATATAGCCCAAAAATGTGTAATCTTACCCTGTTTATGGAGCAACATCATCATTAACAGTGATAAATTTTAGGACTCTCTTCAAAAGTTCAACTTGTATCATATGCATTTGTACTTCTAAGTCTTTGGCTTGATCCTGCAAACTTCTCCTCTCTGCCTGCAACCACATATTTATTTTTTATAGATGCTTCATCATCATGTGTAGAGGAAATGTCCTCTTTAGCATCTTTCTTGATCTATCTGCCACTTCATTGTAATAATCCAGTTTTTTATATATGTCTTTCTTGAATTCCTAAAAAAGAAATTTTGACTCTATAACCTCATTTCTTTCATCCCTTAACTATTCTTGCAGAATCTCTACTTTAGACTTTTCTTGTACCTGTTCTTTACCTTTAATCCTCTTAACTAATTCTTCTTTTGCTGGAGGCTACTCTCGAAATTTTTATTTTGATGGAATCAATGGTTGGTCAAGCATATTATGCTTTGACTGCTTTGATATTGTGAATGGTTTTCTACGCTTGAAGATAAATTCTAAGTCTTCTTGTGCAAAGTCCAATTTCTTGGCTCTTTTTTTTTCTTTTTAGTCTCTATCTCCTTGATCTCAACATGATGTACTATATGAATTTATTCAATTTCAATTTCCTCTAGTATGTCTTCTAATTTTCCTTTTCCCTCAGTTTGACTTCTTGTAACCCTGCTATGTGTCCTTGTATATGTTTTAATTTGACTACTTGTAGAGGTATTATTTTGCATTGCAGTATTCTGCACATGTCCAACTCCATAGGCTCTATCTATAACTCCACAAGCTCCATCATAGGCTACATCTCTGCATCATGTTCAACCACTTTTTTTGCTTCAAATTTCTTGTCTTTCCCTGGTGTACTGGACTTAGATCTCAGTTTTTTCCTAGGAGTAAGAACATCAACTTCATAGCCACTCAAAAACAAGAATGTAGACCAATCTCTGTTCAAATTTTTTAATTCTTAAACCACCAGCAATTTGATTAGAGCATGGTGAAAAGTTGAGGTATCATTGGTTTTGGGTTTGGCCTAGACCTTGTCTGCCATTTTTCCCAAGCTCCTAAACAAATAAAAAGGTATATACAGGGGTTTCCTACCTATAAAGTGTAGCAATAATTTGAAGTGCTATTGATATACCATATGGAATCTACCCTCACAGGTGAAATAACTCTGAATCACCATCAAAAACTTAGAAAAATATTCCTTAAGGCATGTTCTAGGGATGCCTGAAGTCATAGTTATGTCTCTATGCTCTTCTTTCAAGAATTCATCAAAATTCTGCAATTTGAATTTCTTTACCTTGAACCAGGACTCTCATGACCTTGGGATCTTGCTGGCTTGCACAATTGTGTCAGGAGACACATCAAAATTCAATATGCCTACTTTTGATCTCGTGCCTATAAAATTAACAGAAAAATCCTTTAAAACTTGTCCATGATGTCCTTGCAACTTTTGACATTGATCGAAGGTAGCCCATATTTGCAAATACTTGCGAGAAGGTGGGGTCTTCTTCGAGCAACCTCATGTCCATGGGTTCGTACCTAACAACAAATCCTCCTTTATACTACTTCTTTTGTGATTACATGGCTTGAATATGAGTTGAACAACTTCTTCCTTGACACACACAAAAAAAATTGTGACAACACACAGAGTTGTGACACTAATAAAACCTAACCTGAGACAGCTAGACAAGCTCCTAGACCTCTAGACCAATACTAAGATAAACAACTCACAATATTGAGAAAGGAGCATATTCGAAACAATAATTTTAAATGAAAGCGTGGAAAGGTAATATGATGATAGAGAAGCTATGATGCATACATTTAAAAAAGATGAAAAGAGGGTGCAATGATGAACCAATATGCTTTGACAACCTTATGAGTAAACTTTTATAACACTTAGTACCCTTTTCCCACTATTAGTGAAAAAAAATTAAATTCGTAGTGAATCCTGTGTTCGGGAGGGTGAATTTCTATGGAAGTGCCTAGAACTTTTGTAGCAAAATCGAACCTGTTTAAACTGAATTTGCTACAGAAGTCTGTAAAAGTTAAAAATTCACCATAATGACCAAATTAACTTAATCACACCCAAAATTTTGGATTTTTTTATGACATTGACATATATAAACACTAATGATGACCTTTCAAGCTCACTAAAAGACATTGATACATGTGAAATTTTGAAAATCATAAATTTAAATATCCTATTAAAACCTAAGACACTTAACCTAATTGACTCAAGAAAAACCTATTTGCTGTCATGGATAACATATTACTCAAGTAGAAAAATAATAAAAGGGACAAATTAAGAGCCCTTGACCTCCGCAAGAGACATCTCAGCCTCTCATTGAATGGTTCAAGTTATTTACATATTATTAATGACAAGCAGTTGTTTGGTCAGTTGCGCAAGAAAATAAGAAGCGTTGTAAAGTATGAATAATTATCAGAACAACCCATTTTTGCTAACTTGTTGAGTGACATTCCATACATTTCCATCGTGACAAGATAATAACGGGAAGGGAGTTTCATATTGATGCACATATTTTTGGTCATCATATGAAATATACCATGTTAGATCTAGGTTCTGATGTGAATAATTTGTCATGGAAAACTTGGGAGGTATTGGGAATACCAAATTTGGTTTTCTCTACTTTTCATTTGTGTATGGCCAACCAGTATTGCATTCTTCCGATTGGTGATTTGTAGGATGTAGAAGTTTATGTTGTTCGAGTGAAGAGATATGCATATTCTGAAGTCATATTTTATATTATGGGTGAAAAAAATCCTTATCCAACTCTATTGGAATAGAATGGGAATTTTAAAATTATACCATTATTAAACTCATGTGTGTAATATTCCTAAATTTGCTTGCAACTAATTGGAATATTAAATTTTTGTTTTGTCACTTAGATAGGTGAATAAGTGGGTAGGGAGACCCATAAATATCTTTATGAAGAATAAAATCACTTCTCATGTGAAATTGGATCATCTTTTAAGCTTAATAAAGCACCCTAAGCTGTGAACAGGGGTTGGAGCACTTTGACTGGGTCAAATTTGACCAAATCAACAACACTTTCATGGAGGAGTGGACATTAATGGAGGGACAACACAATTTTAGATGGAGACACATTGCATGGAAGTAGTGTCATTAATGGATGGGGCTTAGGGTTGGGAAGATCATATCTTATAAAAGGAAGAGGATGGCAACCACATTCATCATGTTGATATATTTTTGTGTTTTGATAAATGGTCTATTTAGACATATAGCTTTCTTCAGTTGTTTAGCTAAGATTGTAGTGTTGTTTAGCACAGGGTGTTCCTAATCGGTAATCCCACCTCTTTCCTTGAGAAGCCTCTTGGAAGATTTTGCACTATACTTCCACGTTCAAGCATTTTTCCAAGCTTCAGTCTCATGTGCAACACAGTTCTGTTTAGAGTTGGGTTGTGTTGCAGGGGTGTAGCAGTGGAAGATATTATTGGTTGTTTTCTGAACTAGTTTTGTAGTGGAGGAAGGTTTCCTTCCATTGGGAAGCCATTAAAGGAGCCCCTTGGACTTATTTGACATATTTGGCATCAGGCCAAGTTTATTTTATCCCCTACAGCACAGTTCCAATCCATATATATGTTATTTTATTGATTTGTTTCAGGGGAAAGTTCAGTGCTCCATTTGGAGTGTTTGCTTTCCATTGAAGGGATCAACCCTTCATTGGGAGAGTTCTTTTGGAGGATTTCTTTCAGATCTACATCAAATTTAGCCACCTCCTTTATGTGATTCAGTTTTAGTGCATCTTTAGCCCTAGGGCTTTATATCCACCATTCAAATTTGGTGTATTTCCAAAAACCCTTCCTAGGTTGTCTAGGAAAAGTGTATGGGAGCATATATCTCCATTTTTGGCCTTGTATGAGCATGATATTTTCAGATCCATTTATTTATATTTCCCTGTTGCAGTATTAGTCACTAAAACTATGTTTTTCTTGCTTCAGTATTTTGTGTAGCAGTGTCTTACATATTTTGGGTGCATTTTGGCATTAGAGGCTTCTTTTGCCTATCCTGAGGGGCTTGATCCCCAAGATCTTGTAATTATTTATTGTTGTTATACATAATACCATGGATCTATCATTTTTCTCACATTTAATATGTTGATACTTGCTGCTATTTTTATATTCATGCACTATATTCTTACTTTTCCCATTTGGGAATACTACAGTGGTATCGGAGCATAATCCTGGATCAGCTTGTGTACTTCAGCCATTATGTCATCTAAGGAGGATTCTCATAGAAAGGAGAATATCTGAAAAATATATGAAGGAAAAACTTCATTATCAGGAGGGAATAATTTATGAAAACTTCTTCTTCAAACTATGCAAGGAATTAACAAAGACATCAAAGAAATGAGAATGGAGAGATGTAGAGATTCTCCAAGAGGGCTTGTACATGAAGAAAACTCCATATTTTCACATTTTTTGTGTGATAATTCAGCTACACCATCAGATCTACAACGCTCTACCATGCCTATGTTCATAGCAAGAGAGATGGAGGAAGGAGATGTACCAAAGGAGGAGACTCTTAGTGACTATATTCAAGAGTATGAATCTCAATCTCAGAGGTTCAAAGATCATCTAAAATTCCAAGGGTTTTGCAAGATCAAGGAGGATAGAAGACCTAACAATCACAATAGAGGCAAGAGGTGCAAGAAAAATGATGTAGGTAGATTGTTTCTATCTACTTTTCATGGGTCACCTAAATTTTCAACTAGGGCTTGGGTGAATGCGCTAGACACCAATTTGCAGCAACACCAAGTTTCAGAAGATGAAGCCATTAGAGTAACAGTGCTGCATATTGAAGGTAAGGCTTATGCCTCTTCGTTTTATGAATCTTCTTCATTAAATAATGCAAATACATATACTTATGTAAGGTTCACTAGGAGGTTAGTAAAAATATTTGATGAAAAACATTTTGAAACCTCCTTGGTTGAGCTAGCCAAGCCTAAACAAACAAAACCTTTGCATGAGTTGGAAGGATCTATAAACCCAACTCCATTTCAAAATACTATTGAGGGGGTTAATAACTTGCAAAATACCTTGCTAGATGCAAGATCCCCACTTCAGAAGGAGCTCTCTTCTCAAAAGGAATACAAGGAGATCTCTTTTTCAAAAGAGGATCTAAACATAGAGCCTTTTAATGATGATAAGGAAACCTCCATTCATGATGAAGGGGAAGAAAAGGTAAGAGGTAACAGCGTTTTCACAGCAGGAGTAGATATAGTACCTCATGAAGAGGAAGATGGAGCAATTTCTCCAAAGAGAGGAATCTTATACCCTTGCAAGGAGTTCCAAAGAATATCACACTTGGAGATACGAGCACAGTCCATGAGCAGCATGTGCCATTATTGATAGATTGTGAGATCTTGAAGATGAAAGGAGAAGATAGGGAGGAGGACCAACATCATATGATTAGGAGCACACACCCCTCTCTATTTCAGTAGGTTGATGCATAGTAGGGGTAGGATGATTTTCGTAGTGAGGACAGGGACAAATCATTACACTCACATATACAGCCTGCTCTAGACCTTGATGTTTCATTACATGGAGGCATTCCACCAAGGAGAACCCCTGTTTGGAAGATAAGAAAATCATTCTATCAACACGATGCAACATTGATATATTTGGCTAAGGAAGGAGCCTTGGAAGGAGTTAGCACAGTGCAGATAACCTTTGGTGGGTTCAAAGGAGGGATGAGCAATTTTCTGATATGGACATTGTCATCTCCCACTCAACTATTTGCGCTAAAAGATGATGACTCCAGAATCTGTGATGACACAAGCATGGGGTCAAAGAGCTACTCCATCTTCTTGGGGAAACAAATGATGCTTCCACACATGAGGTAGAATTCTTAATATGACAAGAGGTTATTAACACTCTTGCATGCATGGTCAAAACTATGGAATTTTTGGATGGGAAATACCTTCCAAGAGGAGGTTGACCTCCATGTACTTCAATCTTGTCTTGGGAAAGATCATTTTCAAGGGAGGCAGCAAAATCGAGGTAATATTACTCCAACATTTGACTTTGGCATTGAGCATGTCAAAGAGGAGAGTTATGATGAGACAGGTGCTTCATATCAAATTTCTACAACGTTGTCATTTTTGGGAAGCCTAGATTCACATTGGGAGTCCTAAATATTGGTGGAATATTACAAGAACCTCTTCACATGTAAGGTTCTTGATGGGAAAGTGATAGATGGGAGGTATAGAGTGGTTGTTGGATTCATTTATTTTCGTGATTAGATCTACTTGACTAGAGACTCCAAGCTCAAGAAGGAGATTATACATGCAACATATGAGGCACTCTCTTCAGGACATGTAGACTTAATTGAGTCTTATCACACCATCATGGAGGGATTCTATTGGGAGGATCTCAAAGAAGATGTGCACCAACATATCAGGAGATATGTAGCTTGTTTGATGTATGAGGAGGAAAGCAACCACCTTGCAACGTTGTTGCAATCATTTCCCCTTTTGATGGAGAAATCAGAAGGTTCATCTATGGACCTCTTCACCAAATTGTCTACAATATATGGTAAATATTGTGTTTTGATGCTTATTTATAAACTAACAATGTATGTGCAATCCTTTACCATGAATTTTTAGTACATTGCTCCAAAAGAGAGCAAACCTCTCTTTGGATTTCATGGTCCTTTTGGGACTACTTTCAGTGATGAGGGTGACCACCTTATAGAGGACTTTGGGCAAGACATGTTTTTCTTGGTTCATATTCAGCCAACACCTAATGCCCTCTACTATTTTCAAGATTTTGAGAAGATTATGGCAACAAGAAAGTGGTTATATGGCCACTTATCATATACAGCAAGAAGCAGAACAACATTGGTCTCACTTGAGGGACTATTGTCACCATCCAGTATGTCATATGATACTTATTCCATGTTTCTTTTGGAGCCCAGATGGTGATGACGCTCTATCCACTATATGTAGGGAATTTTGGGCAAGAAATGTTCCTAGAACCAAGGAGTGGGGTCTTGAGATTCCAAGTATATTTTGGCTTCATGAGGACTATATTATTACAGCCCAAGATCAACAGCTCCAAATTTATCATAAATGGAGAGAGAGACAGTGTAAGTTGAATAATTTTATCTCTCATTTTCAGCCATGTAGCCCCTATACATTGCAGAAGCAGGGGATTGGTGATTGTTCCTATGAGCTACCAAGGATGCCTCATTTTGTTTGGATGATAGCATGGAGATTGGAGTTTCTTATTGGGATTGAGGCACCCAAAATTTACCATCTCTCATGCCTTGAGGAGGCCAATGAACATTATATAACTCTTTCCATATACCTTCCACTTTTTCATGATGAGAGCTATTTGGTTTATCCACTAAAGGCAAATTTGTATCCTTGGGAGGGGCTGTATCCATTGGATATTTTGCAGCATCCTTGCAATTGCTTGAGGACAAGAAACATTTTGGAGGGGATGACTATAATATTCCTAAATTAGCTTGCAGCTAATTGGAATATTAAAGTTGTGTTTTGTCACATAGATAGGTGAATAAGTGGGTAGGGAGACCCATAAATCTCTTTATGAAGAATAAAACCACTTCTCATGTGAAATTGGATCATCTTTTCAGCTTAATAAAGCACTCTAAGGTGTGAACAGGGGCTGAAGCACTTTGACTAGGTCAACTTTGACCAAATCAATAGCGCTGTCATGGAGGAGTGGACATTAATGGAGGGACAACACTGTTTTAGATGGAGACACATTGCATGGAAGTAGTGTAATTAATGGGTGGGGCTTAGGGTTGCGAAGCTCATATCTTATAAAAGGAAGAGGATGGCAGCCATATTCATCATGTTGATATATGCTTATGTTTTGATATATGGTCTGTTTAGACATATAGCTTTCTTCAGTTGTTTAGCTAAGATTGCAGTGTTGTTTAGCACAGGGTGTTCTTGAACAAGAATCCCACCTCTTTCCTTGAGAGGCCTCTTGGAAGATTTTGCACTATACTTCCACATTCAGGAATTTTGCCAAGCTTTAGTCTCATGTACAACGCAATTCTATTTAGAGTTGGGTTATGTTGCAAGGGTGTAACAGTGGAGGAGAGAGATCTCCAATTTCTAAGCTAGTTTTAAATTGGAGGGATTAGCCTTTCATCCAAAAGCTTGTGAGGAAGTTCTCAAGGCTTCATTACATATATTTTCACCAATCCAATTAGCATTCATTAGCTACAACACATTTTTCCTCAAGGACTGCGTTATTTTGGAGAGCAACTACAGCAGTGGGTTTATTGCACTATTTGGAGTGTTTAGGTTTCCTATGTGGGGATCAACCCTTCATTTAGGAGATCTGTTGGAGGAGGATCATCCATCTTGTATATCAAAAAAAAAAATCTCCCATTAGTGATTCAATTGCAGAGATTATTCATACCTAGGGCCAAATCTACTATATTTTGTATAGTGTGTATTTCCGGAAACCTTTTCTGGGTTGTCCTGGAAATCTATTTTGGAGCATGGTTCTCTAGCCTTATCATTTTTGGAGCATTATATCAGAAAAAATATATTTTTCTATCTTTCAACTGTTATTCTCTCATAGACAATGTAGTTTACTACATTCTTGTATTTCATGTATTAACAGCATTTTAGATCTAGGTGTATGCTTTCATGGAAGGCTTGTTTGCCAAACTTGAGCGATATTTTCCTCAAGATCTTGTACCTATTTTGTTGTTATATTCATAATGGAATGGATCTACTATTGTCTCATGTTTTGATCTATTTATCTTTCTGCATATTTCCAGTTTTATGCACTCTATTCCTACTTTTTCCATTTGGGAATATTATAATGTGAAACTATGACCTTTGAAGTAGATAGATTCAGATTCATCCAACCATTGGACCCCTATTGTTGGAGGATTAATCCGTCTTGCGGACAAGACCGATCTCCCTAGTACTAAAAGTATCTAGCAACAAACAGCCAAATAGACTAATATTTCTCTAAGCATATACGATCTATGAAAAGCTCTATAGAGGTGTTAAGGACTTACCGTTTGTCCAGTGCTTGTTTGAAGTCGTTATTGTCCCTCGCGCGCTTGAAGGAGTTTTCCTCATAAACCTGCAGTCACAAACAAGAAAAATATTACATAGCACTTGTATAGAAATCATCATAAACCATGCTTATCATAGTGATCAAGGAATCTATGAAATAACCCATTGATTGAAAGCTTATTGAGAAAAATGAGTATATTTGTATTAATTTCAAAAGAAGAAAATCCTTACAACCTGAGCCTTGATGCTGCACAGGACTTTCTGGGGTCTGAAGCAGGAATCTCATTTAATTTGATAAGCTCTGCACTCCTCAATCAAGACAAATAGAGGTATGTAATCTCTCCTCACAAAATTCTTAATCAACTGAGTCTGAATCTCAACAACACTTAACTTCAAATATTCTAAAGCTTCAACTCCCTTTGGGGCTACCCAATGCCTATTTTTATAGTGGAAAAGAAGAGGTTTTATGTTCCAAGTATGAAGGGATAGAATCCTCCTTCAAAGGGATAAGCTCCTCACATCAAGGGGTTAGCTCCATAAGGTAAGGGATTCATGCACCTCACAAGAGCGGTTCTGCCACCGCAAAATCCATTCTAGAAGCTTCCAGAATTTACTTTAATTGAGCTTTTTGGAATTTAATTGCGCCTTTTTAATATTACAGGGGTTTGCACCTATAACAAAGATAAATTTCGTTCAGGTACGCAGGATAGCTGAACATTGGGTGCGGGACCACAGGCAAGATAGCCAGAAAGTGCGATACCAAAGTTTAGGAGACTTTTAGGAACTTTTTCTGATTTTCAAGGCTTGACATGAGGAACTAATATTTTTAGACTTGCAAAGGGCGAAGTATGAGTTATAATGAGCTCATACACATAGCATAATGTCAGGATGACAATTTGTAGTGTAACAGATTTCCCCCTAAAGTGAAAAGTTTGGAACAGATGATGCTGAAGTCTGTCATATATGAAGAGTGCAGTACTTTATCATTTCAAGGATCATCCTGTGGTCACCCCAGTCGGAACCTGTAAAAACATTCAATGCAAAATATATATATATATCATCGCTGAGGTAGGCATTCCCATACTCAGATCAAAACTAACTAATTCAAACTGTTCTGATACAGGAATGATTTTGAGTACATCACAGTATAGACATGTGTAGACACAGTATGGATGCAGCCATCTGTTTGTAAATAGTCTACTGTAAGATAACAAAATTCCTCGCAGCCTGGATGGTAGAAACTAGATCCAGGGTCTTGATTTCCGCATCTCAAACTAGTACGATTCTATCCATGTGAATAAATGTGTCGAAGTCGAACATGGTAGAAACCACTTGATTACCAGTCAATGATGTAAACTGTTAACAAGTGTGAGAGTAACCACCAGTAATGTCAATGGTTCTCAAAGTACTCAGTACAATCCATGAAATGTGAATGAATGAGCTGAAGTCGAACATGTCACGGAATCATTCGATCGAAGGTCAATGATGCAACTTGTCGTCGAAGGCGAGAAACCTGCCATTGAGGCATGCAGATTTCAAGGTACTGACGATTTCTGGATCAACTTCCTAGATAATGAGTTGTCGTCGATAGAAAGTGATCTGTCATAGGCAAGCCCACAACACGAAATCATAGATCAAGTTTTGAAAATATATCGGCAAGGATTGACTCAGGGATGGTCAAAAATGGATGACAGATATTTTGCAGATGAATGGTTTATTTGAACTGTCCTCTTGAACACATAACGACACTGCAAATGGCTTGGTAGCAGTTGACCCAAAGCTAATACCCAGAAACTGGATGATGACTTTCAAATGAGGTTTGATTAACTGTTAGGCAAAGGATTTCCCAACCTAGGTGATCGAAACTGTCGTGTTCAAGAGTGGTTAACTAGATTTTCAAAAAATCAAAATACCACAAACAAGTCATTTTTCTCTCTTTTCCCCCACCATTTTTGGCAAGTACCTCTTTATTTTGGACAAGCTTGAGGAGGATAACATTTGATTCTTTATAAGCTCATCCTTCAAATGAGTCCAACTTAGTTTAAGATTCGAACCCTAAGAAGGAGTGGTTTGTCCCTGTTGAAAATTAAACAAATCCTTTATTGTTAAATTTTAACGAGTCCAATATAGGAGAAACTTGGTGTTTTTCAATTTTAGGGAGACAGAAGAAAAACTTAAGAAAACTCCATGGGTGTACCTTTTCGTAAATTTAGTCTCTCGAGCCTGAAAAAGGATAAAATAATGCGGGAGAGAACTCTATTGACCGTAATTAGTCAACGTATACCTTTTTCGTAAATAGTCCATTTCAGTGCGTAAAAGGGGTAAACTTATATTGAAGGGACGATTATTCATTTACTTTAACGAGTTCGAACAATCAAGTACTCGGCAATATTTTCATGTTTAGAGAGTCTGAAAAGGGCTTTAAAAGAGAACTCCAATGTTTTTCTTTTTCGTAAAATTTTGAAAGAGTCCGAAAAAGTGATAAAAGTATGCTCTTTGTTGAAAAATGGTCAATTCTCCTGATAAATCCAATTTCTGCACAAAAACTTGAAACATTACACATACCTGTTTAAAATAAGTAAAAATTCTTTCAAAATTCCCTTTTTAAAGTGAAAAATAAATAAATTAAAAATTCATCTATTCGAAAAAACTTATAAAAAGGACTTTTTCAACTTCATTTTTACCGTTCAAGTTTAGAGTGAAAAGTAGAAGCTTTTGGGTAAAAAGTTCCTGTGAAGATTCCGGAAGATCCGTCCGATGAAATCGAGAATCGTCAATCCCAGGTAATACACGACCTCTTAATCTTGATTTTCATCCATTTACAATTCTTTTTAGGCTTTAGTTTTCATTTTTTAAAGGAAAAATATGTTTAAGAAATTACCCGTGGGGGTCCGCAGGCACAACACACATGACCTGCGGACCCCGACCTTTTTCTATATAGAAAAAATTCGTGGGTCTGCACTTTTAATATTTAATGCATGCGTTCCTACGCACTATGTATGAAGGAAAAGTGCGGTCCCCGCGCAATTGAATTTCAAAATCAAATTTTCCATTTCCCGCCCAAAAATTTTCAAATTAGATTGTTCTAACTTATCTTTTTATGCATTGTAGGATTAGCAAGATGTTGATTTGGAGAGAACGTGAGCATGAGGATGTGGATGATGCCGCGATGCTCCATTTGCCCACAATGCAGGCTTTAAGAGCATGCGGTTTGTATAAATTTTGGGCCATTTAGGGCATGAGGGCACAGGTAGACCTCCTGACATGGCTGGTAAACAGGTGGAATGTGCAGGACCAGTGTTTCATTATTGGCGGCCACCGGCTCGAAATTGAGCTGGAGGATATTTATTTTCTAACTGGTTTGTCCAAGAGGGGCGAACAACTTTCCTTGTTTGGGACTAGGCCAGGTGGCCAAACTGTCGCTAGTCTTCGACAAGAGTTCTGTAATGATGAGGCAGACCCCAGGGACAAACGGATTGATATAAAAACTATCATCCGTCCTGAGCTAAAAGTGATTGCATTTACTGTTACCAGACTGTGTCAGAGTGCTGCACTGCATGTGGCTACCGGTTCCCAGATGCGTATTGCTGTGGACTGTTTTCGAGGCACCATTTTCAACTGGTGCGAAGCTGTGTTGGCCAATGTAAAAGGCCAACTGACTAGAGCGAAAAATGGCAAACTAAATAACTTTGGATATGGATCCATCGTGGTCACTTTTTCTCTAGAGAGGGTACCCATGCTAGCTCCGCAAAGTATTCTTGTTGATGCTGGTCGACCCCGAGAACCTAGGATGGTTCGTTGGGTTGCATTGATGGCCCGTCACGGTGCTGAGATTGTTCGATTTCCTCCTTCGTATTTTCGTTGGCTGGACCGCCAACTTTTTGTCATTGAGGACTTTCCGTATGCCGGGATAGACTTCCGCGGCGACCGGGAGATGACTCTCCCAAACGGGGAACAATGGGATGAATCAGGTAAAAACATTTTCAACGAATTCTAAATTCTAAATTTTTTATTTTTTGATCGTCTTGTCAATTAATAACCAAATTTTTTTTTATGAATGCAGATGTGGGTCCATGGCGACTAGCCCATCTCCAGACTTATGATAGAAGACAACCAGTTGCAGCCGCACCAACCCCAGTAGGCCAATCAGCGGAAATTTTGTCTGATTTAGAGCATTATCTAGAGTGTCTGACTCTAGATATTCCAGAGACAGACATAGATGAGATCCCACTCAGATTACAGAGATACGTGATTGGTGTTCCAGGACCTTTTAGGAGGTTCCTGTGTAGGGTGGCTCGAGCAGTGATTTCTTATCGTGATCACCATCAGTGATGGGATGATCGTGTTGTAGACTCATATTTTTGACTTTTTGTGTTACCATTTTGCCGATCATAAGGTGTTTCCAACCTATGATCGAAGACGATGTATATTTTTTTGAAAACATTCTATGCTATGATATATCACTATTTACCAGCTATCTATGTACTTATTATGGATGTTGTTTGTTTTACTGCTTTGATCATTGCAAATGTCGATTTATCATACTAGAAGCAACTGCGTCTGCTAACGTATTTAAATGTCTTGGAATATGTTGATATTCAATGTAATCGAATTCACATTCCAAGAGACGAACTCTTAAAAATAACCGTAATAACACTGGATTTCTAATGGCATAAACTCGGTTCAGTTGTAATACAACAAGTTCAGAATCCAACCCTACGATCAAACTTCGAATTCCAAATGATATGGATTCGGATAATAACTCAATCACTGCACTATACTCGGCAATGTTATTCATTGTTTGACCAAGGCTTACCCCATGCATGGATACTAACTCATCAGAGGGTGAATAGATAACCCAAGCTGCGGAAGAAATGTTCCGTGTACTACGACAAGCACCATCAACAAAACCAATGTAGGTTTGAATAGATGTCGACATCTGCAATATCAAAAGTAAAACTCAGATAAGCAGGAATAGTGATAAAAACACACTTCTAAACTAAGCACTCTTTTATAATCTAAAACACGCCAGCAGTAAAGAAATCTAATCTAATAAAAAATCTCCATACCAAGTTAAGCATAGTATCGCTTCAGATAAAGTCCATTTCTGGGTTTATCTAAAGGGACACCATCAAAATCTATCAGCTCATAGGCCCCTTTAGCTAGCTTTCGCTTGACAATAAAAGGGCCATGCCACATGGGCACAAATTTCCCAGCTCCTAGCTTATCGTTGGCTTGATCATAAACTAAGACTAGGTCTCCTTCTGAAAAATTTCGAGGGGTAACACTTCTATCGTACTAAGATTTTATTCGTTTAACATGAGCCTCGTTTGCTATTACGGCATTTCGTTGATTCTCATCCAGCTGAGCTAAGTACAGGAAACGTTTCTCCTCCTCAGACGTAGCTGGGAGTAATTCTATGGCTAATTTCAGTGACAGAATTTCGCATTCAATCGGCAACACAGCTTCCAAACCGTAAACGAGTTGAAAGGGAGTGAAACTAGTTGATGTTTTTACTGAGGTTCGATATGCCCAAAGTGCTGAAAATAACATGGAATGCCAATTCGTTTTGTGAATACCAATAATTCGTCTAATCATGGTGACTAAAACTTTATTTATGGCTTCAACCAGACCATTGGCTTGTGGATAATATGGAGTGGAACTATCGTGACGCAGGCCAAGTTGATCTGTCAGTTCAGTCATCATGACATTGCGAAAATGACTTCCATGATCTGTAATAATGGCTTGAGGAACACCGAACCTAGCAATTATGTGATTAAATACGAAAGTTGCAGCAGTCTTGCCATCAGCCGAAAATGTAGGCATCGCCTCGGCCCACTTAGTAAAATAATCTACTGCTAAGATAATATATGCATGCCCCCCGGCCAAGTGAGGGTTACATGTAATAAAATCGATACCCCATTTTGCGAAAGGACCAACAACAATTATGGGATGAAGAGGAGCGGGTGGCGCGCGCATCTTACGATCAAAAAGTTGACAATTGTGGCATTTCCGGACTGCATAAATACAATCTTTGAATAATGACGGCCAGAAATAACCAGCGCGCAATATCTTTTGGGCTGTGGCATACCCAGACATATGACCGCCACATGCTCCAGAATGGCAATCATTTAACACCTTTTCAGCTTCTTCATGAACAAGACAGCATTTGAAAATAGAATCCGCTCCACGACGATAGAGTGTTTCACCAATAATATTATACTGTTGGGATTGGAAGCGTATTTTCCGTCGCTAAGATTGTGAGATTTCAGGCCGAAAAGATTGGGTTTGGAGATAAACAATAATATCTCCATACCATGGATCTAGCGTACTGATAAGAAACAGAGATTCGTCCACAATGGGCTCTTCTGCCAAAGTTTCAGTATCAGTAGAGGGAAAATCACACATCAGTTCTGCAAATACCAAAGATTTCTTTGCCTTGGATTTCTCAAACTCCAAGTCAAATTCCTGCAGGATGACTATCCATTTGGAATATGTGCCCCCTAGCAATTGTTTGGTTAAAATATACATCATAGGGTTGCAATCAGAAATTACTATGGTTTTACGTAACAAGATGTAGTGTCTAAATCTCTGGACAGCTTGAACAGCTGCCAATGCCAATTTCTCCACATGTGTGTATTTGATCTCGGTCGGATGCAGATTCCGACTAAGATAGTAAATCACATGTTCAGTGTGAGGTTCGTCTTCCTGAACTAACACCATCCCAATGGTGGAATGAGAAGCAGCGAGATACAAAATGTAATCCTGGTTGTAGTTGGGAGGATGCAATAACGGTGCATGGGTTAACGCGTGTTTAAGTGCATCGAAAGATCGATCAGCGATCTCATCCCAAAAGAATTGAATATTCTGTTTCAACAACCGGGTGAAACCCTTTGTAAGCTCGGCATAGTTAGGAATGAACCGACGTAAAAAGTTTGCTTTCCCCTGCAAACTTTGGAGTTGGCGTAAAGTCGAAGGAGGAGGTAATTTAACAATAGCTTCGACCTTCGACGGATCGACGCGAATGCCTGATTTCGAGACAACAAAGTCCAGTAAACGACCCGACTCGACACAAAAAACACATTTGTGTGGATTTAGCCTAATCTTATAATGCCGAAACCTCATAAAGATAGCTCGTAAGTGTGTGAGATGGTCGGCCCTGCGTGATGAATGAGCAGGTAAATCATTGAGATACGGCTGCACAATGTGCTTAATGTCATGAAACGCATAAGACATTGCCCTTTGAAAAGTTGCTCCAACATTCTTCAATCCAAAGGGTAGTTTGCGATAAGAAAATGTCCCCCATGGACAAATAAAAGCTGTTTTTGGCTGATCAGTAGGGAGTATGTTTATTTGATTATACCCAGAAAAGCCATCCATAAAGGAAAACATTTCACTATCGGCACAATCATCAATTATCTGATCGATATAGGGAGTTGGATAATTGTCTTTGGGACAGGCTCGATTAATATCCCTATAATCGATACATACTCGTATCGTTCCTTGTTTTTTAGTCACAGGAACAATATTTGATACCCAATCCGTTAAGGGAATTGGATAAATAAAACCTGCACGAAGTAATTTTTCAACTTCTGCTTTGATAGCAGCAGCTTTTCTAGGATGTATTTGACGTAAACGTTGACGAACAGGTTTGGCATCCGGGTAAGTCTTGATTTCATGTATGACGATTGACGGATCAATTCCTGGAATTTCTTCATAAGACCAGGCAAACACATCACGAAATTCTTGAAATAGGGCTTTATAAGCTTTAATTTCATCTTCAGTACAGCAAGCACCTATATGAATGTTTTCAATTATTCCTGGTTTTACTGAAATGTCAATTGGAACCGTTCGAGAAATATTTTCCAAATTTAACTCAGAATCAGGATTTTGCAATGGATTATGGGGTTCTTTGACATATTCAACAGTAAAAATTGAAGCGAAATCATCTTCAAAATGATCTGGTTCAGGTAAAAATGAAGATCGGTGATGCAGATCTTCCCATGGTAAATCATCAACAGACAAAAATTCACGAATTTTCTCATCAGTATGAACAACATCCGGAAATGTCATTCTGGCTGAACTAGATATAGAAAATGATTCCTCAGGGATCCCATTCATTGGATCAATTTCGGTTGAAGAGGTGTCAGAAAGTGACTGTACAGCCTGGTATGCAAGTTCAAATGGACTCAAAGGCATCATGCCATCAATTGAATCTAACTCGGAATCAGAAGGTATGATCCAAGGATCATCAAACATAATAGTATTTGACGAAATCATGTGAATAGTTGCAACAACAGGCGATACATTAGGAGGAGGAAAGGCAAAAGTTCCTAGTAAACCAGAATCTTTAACTAATCCTACTCCAACATCCTTATAAGGGATAGTCGCTTTACCAACGTGCTGGATTGTTTCTGTAGAGGTTGGGTCGGAAGAGAAATAAGTTAACTGATCTATTGTGACGATCTTTCCTTGATATGGAAATTTTATGAGTCGAAAGACCGAAGAAACAACAACAGTCATCGCATAAGACCAACTGCGACCTAGAAGAAGGTTGTAATCTAGAGGGGCATCAACCACTTCCACATCTAGATTTACGGTTTTACCTTCGACCCCTATGGGTAAATCCTGCAAAATACCAAAAGGGTGGAAACCTCGACCATCAAAAGCCTTAAGAATCGTCGGAGATTGGTTAAGTGTAGGAGAACCAAGCGATTTCCAACACTGAATCGACATAATACACGTTGAAGCTCCCTCATCAATCATAGTCTGATAGATCGGTCTGTTTTTTACTAACACTGGTATCTGGAAAGCCATTTGATGAGGTAGACGAGGTGTACTATTTTCTAAATCGAAGATTATAAGATTATAATCCTGAACATCTACAGATCCTATAGTAGACAAAAGCAATTTACGCTGTGCTGGGCATGATTGCAGCACTTCCAAAGCCGACATTGTTGAAGGGGAAATAGCTAAGTCTTCAACAATGTTGTAATTCTGAGCAGATCTCGCATGTGGATTGAAAGCTGATTTACGAAGAACACCTTTAGCAGGCGGTTTGATTATTAAGTCTGGATTTTTTTTCTCAATCTGTAGCAGACCAGAAACATCAGGAGGTGTAGTTGATGCATTTGCATTAGAATATTCTTCTTCTTTCCCATCAACAGGATTTTTAGTACCATAATCTTGCGATCATGTCGCAATCCTTACATGAGACATCATCAAAATAGGTTCTTCTGAAGCAGTTGAAGTGGAACCAACCATCTTGCTATCTTGAGTTGGAAAAGGATCCTTCAAGACAGCAGGTTGTTGTGAACCTTTAATGAATTTTGCAACCTCTGCATGATGTGGGCATTCCTTAGTGAAGTGATCCTCGTCACAAATGTAACAAGGGTAACGAGGTTTGCGCTTTTCATCATTGGATCCATTTTTATCAATTTTCTCTTTTGAATTTTTCTTGTTTTTACTCTTCCCTTTCTTTTTACCACCGGATTTAGATTTAGCCGTAGATGTCTCTACGACATGAATGTCGGCAGAAATTTTGGGGGAACATTCTCCTTTCGGGGAATCTGGTAAGGTTATAATAAGAGAAGAATTATTTGAAGATTTCTTCTTACTTTTCGTATTGACTGTACCAATCATGCCATCAGCAGCATGAGACCCTGAAGGAGCAGCAGCTATCTGACCTTGTTTTGGAAGGTCCGAGATTTTTTCGTGTAAAGTACCTAACTGCATGTAAACGAGGTCAAGGTACTAAGCTTGAGCAATCACTTTCTCTTCAATAACAACGTCGGCCTTAGCTCCATTTTGTCAATGATCTTGGGTAACAATGATTTAACAAACCATTCTGCCAAAATTTGATCTGAAATGTAAACTTTCACCAAACACCTTCTACGTCACCATTCATGAATATGATCAGAAATATACGTAGACGTAGATTTCTTAAGTGAAGTTAATAATTTTGTGCCATTGTCGTATCTGACAGGAAACTGAAAATGAGTCAAGAAGGCAGTCGCTAACTGACTGAAATTATGAAACAAGCCTCGTGGTAACTCAATGTACCATTTGGCTGCAAGACCAATAAGAGTTCTTTGGAAAAGACGTAAGCGAATCGAATCATCAATAATTGAATTAGACGCACACCAGAGGTGATAAGTCATGACATGATTTGATGGATCCTCTCCTGACTTACCTTCAAACTTCGGTATATCACTGGGCAACTTATGCGGCATTGGCGGCCAATACGGATAATAGAAAATTGGATCATTCGTAAGGCGCGTCAAATCAGGTAAATCCAAAGTTGCAATAAATGGTAACTGACGGTTAGGGTCACGAAAACCTTGAGTAGCCAAAGCAGTTCCAGGAGGTGGATACCCAGGATAGCTGGGAATTGGATTTGCGTTAGGAATTGTGTAACCTCCTGGAAAACCAGAATTAACCGGACCAAACTGGGGTTGTTGAGGTTGCTGATAAGTGTAGCTAGGGTATGGTTGATACTGATAATTTGGATTTTGTGAACCGGGACCGAATTGAGGATATCCCTGGTACAGTTGATACGTGAATTGCGGTTGACTTGTGACAACTGTACTCGTACCGGCTTGTCCTCCAAGCATCTGAACCGAAGTCTGAACGAAAGGCCCTGACTGGGGTACAAAGACTTGAGGGATTTGCACGGATGCAGGGATAGATGAACTAGGCATTACAGGTACTCCAGAAATAGGTGTTACAGGTTGGACAGACGTAGCAGTAGTTGCAGCAGTTTGAGGCGGATTTTGAGGTGTACTAGGCATAGACTGCTGAACAGAACTAGGTGCAGGAGTTTGAATAGTAGGCTGGACAGGTTGCTGGGTTGGACCAGAAACTAAAGGTTGTCCAGGTTGAAAAGGTAACTGCACATTAGGCTGCATAGGTTGTTGATATTGGGACGGATCCCACACCATATTAATTCAGGGATATTGTCCCGTAGAAGGTTGAACATAAGGACCATAACCTGGTTGAACATAGGGTTGATAAGTAAGTGGTAAATTTCCGGTTCCTTGAAAAGATGACTGACCAGAAGGCTGTTGGTAACCTTGAATTGGGTACTGGCCTTGAGGTTAATAACCCTGAGGCGCGTACTGAAGCTGGGGTTGATAAGGACCCTGAGGAGCATATTGAGCTTGGGGTTGACCCTGGGGTGTGTACTGTCCTGAAGGTTGATAACCCTGAGGTATGTACTGCCCTTGGGGTTGTCCCCCAAAATAATATGATTCCACAGTTTGTCCTAGGAAAAAGCTACCTTGAGGTTGACCCCTAGGTGGTAACTGACTTCCTGAAGGTTGCCCCCCAGGCGGTAACTGACTACCTTGAGGTTGCCCCCCAGGCGGTAACTGATTTCCATGAGATTGCCCTCCAGGCGGTACCTGACTGCCTTGAGGTTGCGGATTCGGAATATTACCAGACATCATAAAAATTTTCCCTTCGTTCGACGTTTCAGTTTTAATTCCACTTAAACCAGATGATAACACGCTTTCAATCGGTTGAGGAGTTGCCCCCGAGAAAGTACCAAACAGATCCTAATATCCTGAAGGAACAGAAGGACCACCATGTAAAAATGATTCCGGTGTCTGGGAAAACATGGATGATTCTCCTGCCATAATGGATGACGGATAATAACCTCTGGGTGTTGGATGAAATGGAACTCGAGGTGGAGAAAAAGCAAGACCCGGATTCTCTAAAAAAATTGTTAAGGATAAGTACCAAGCAGTAGTTCGAATAGGGCTGTAGAAAATTGATTCACGCTCCCTAAGATTTAACGACTGAGGGGAATTGGGAAGAGATAACTCTTCGTCTAGATTAGTGAGTTCTTCAATAGAAATTAGTCCAGATGGAAGATCGTCAGTGACAATATTCCTTACCCTTGGTGAACCAAGATCGCTAGAAGTTGGTGAAACAAATCCCGAAGATGTTTCCAAAATAGAAGGTTCAGTTTCAAGTTCAGAGATTTCAGGTTCGTCAGCCCATTCACTGGCAGGAGAAATACTACCAGTAACTTCAGAAACTGAAATCGGCTCTTGAATGTGTTCTGTTATGGGTGTTTGATAATCAAGATGAACTACTATGGATGAAGTTCCAACTTCTGTTGATTTAATCCTACTGCTACTAGACGATACCAGAGCACGAAGCCCTTCAAGCTGACTTGGTGAATATTCGGGGGGTTTCCCTTGTAGTCTCTGGGATTGTCTTGGAAATTCGGCCACGATTAAATATTTAACTAATCACACGCAAACAAAGAAAATTTCAATGAAAACACCTAAGGCCTCTAAAAAACAAACAGCTGAATCACACGCTTAAAAATCTAGGAGTTCAAACCACACACAAACAGTAACTTCCCATACTAAAAACACTAGTTGGTGATGAAATCCAACTTAGTAGAAATTTAATACAGAAAGGGCGGTTGGAATAGTTACCCTGACAACCTGCTTAATGAAACAGACTGGCACAAGTTTCCTCACAAAACCATCTCGTGTGAAGAGAACCCCCCAGAGAGTCCAAGTGAGTCTAGTCGATGTCTGCTCTAGGTACAGTGAGATCTTTCCTTCACCATCACCTTAGGAAATAATCTTAAGTTTGTGGACACTAAGGTTACCAATAGTAACAAATATAACTGGGGGAATAGTCTACGATCCGATCCCACGCGCAAGGGCAGAGTAACAAAGTTCAATCCCCTTGAAGGTTCCTCGACATGGTTAATCCAAGGTTTACCGACAAGTGACCCCTAGGCTCCTCGACAATGGTTAATCTGAGGTTTACCGTTTGTAATACACGCAAAATATTCTATCTTCCCCAATGAAACATAATTGATTGTCTCAAAGGTTCGGACATGATCTCGTGATTGAATTCTTTAAGAGAAGCTTCCTAGATTATACAAATTACAATTGGGTTTATTTCCTACTGCAAGATTTGTCTACTTGTTTGTTTTACTACCTTGGAGAGTTAATTACTCCCTACTCCAAGATACTAGCCTAAGCTATGTTGGTGATAAGAACCCTAGAAAATAAAAAGATTGCTAGATGAATTTTAATTAAGCATTAATTTTAAGAGTTGTTTCTTAATTCAATGGGTGTGGAAATGAAACTCTGATGGTGTGAAGACTCGACTTCCAAAAACACTAAAAATGCACCTAAAAATGATAATCGGATCGTTTCCTTTCAATGAAATTCTAATTAAGGAAAAGTTGGAGAATGCAATTCTTTTAATGAACAATTCCTTCTTTAAACATTAAGAGCAATTGAAAGAAAATATTTTTGTCTTTTCAGAAATAACTCAAAAATGAAACAAACTATCAAAGCTCATAAGAAAATCCTTTCACTTTCAAAAACTTGAAGCTACAAAACAAGTTTTCTTCAAAAGAGATCTACAAAATTCTATGAAAAACACTCAAAACTATCAAACTAATTCTGAGACCTACAAATTTTAATAATCTAATTGAATTAAAGCTTTAAGAAAAAAAAAATTGAAGAAGTTTTTACTTAGCTATTCAGCAAACTAAGGATCTATTCGTTCAGAATAACAAACATATCAAAAACACTCAATTATGTTTTTATAAAAAATGAAATTCAAAAACCAATAACAAAGTTTATTTTCGAAGGTTTGCAAAGAAACAGGTAACTCTATTTCTTAATAGAGGATGACTTCACAATCAGGCCAGATTCAGCAAAAGACAAAAGACCAATGTAATCTCAGGTTTTTAAACAGCCAATGATTCGAATTGCTACAAAGACCAAGTGAAAGACAATCCAAAACGCAAAACTTCTAGAAAATCATCAAAACACCAATACTGCTAAGATTCATTCACAGAAAGCTTTTGACAGAAACAATCATCAATCTGGGTAGAAACCAAAAAATCTAAATCACAATAAAGATAAACTAAAGAAAGAAATCCAAAGTTTTTCAAAATTTTAACAGGGTCCGCAGGCTTGCATAAGTAACAGGTGCGGTACCACACTGTTTACTAAAGCAAAAATGTGAAACTGCCCGCACTGTGCAAAGAAGGCAAAGTGCGGTCCCAGGAAAAATTAGAGAAAAACATAAAAGATCTCAAAATTTTCAAAAACAGAGAAAACCTAAGCTACCCAGGCAGATGTCTATCAATCAAAAACTAGGAAAAACGTTTCCTCAAATCAAAATAAAAGAGAACCAAAAACAACAAGTTCTTTCCCCAGTGGAGTCGCCAATTTGTTGGAGGATTAATCCATCTTGCGGACAAGACCGATCTCCATAGTACCAAAAGTATCTAGCAACAAATAGCCAAATAGACTAATCTTTCTCTAAGCATATACGATCTACGAAAAGCTCTATAGAGGTGTTAAGGACTTACCGTTTTTCCAGTGCTTGTTTGAAGTCATTGTTGTCCCTCGCGTGCTTGAAGGAGTTTTCCTCGTAAACCTGCAGTCACAAACAAGCAAAATATTACATAGCACCTGTATAGAAATCATCATAAACCATGCTTATCATAGTGATCAAGGAATCCATGAAATAAACCATTGATTGAAAGCTTATTGAGAAAAATGAGTATATTTGTATTAATTTCAAAAGAAGAAAATCCTTACAACCTGAGCCTTGATGTTGCACAGGACTTTCCGGGGTCCGAAGTAGGAATATCCTTTACTTTGATAAGCTCTGCACTCCTCCAACCAAGACAAATAGAGGTATGTAATCTTTCCTCACAAAAGTCTTAATTAACTGAGTCTGAATCTCAACAGCACTTAACTTCAAATATTCTAAAGCTTCAACCCCCTTTGAGGCTACCCAATGCCTCTTTTTATAGTAGAATAGAGGAGGTTTTCTATTCCAACTATGAAGGGATAGAATCCTCCTTCAAAGGGATAAACTCCTCACATCAAGGGGTTAGCTCCATAAGGTAAGGGATACATGCACCTCATAAGAGCAGTTCTATCACCGCAAGATATTTTCTGGAAGCTTCTAGAATTCACTTTTATTGAGCTTTCTAGAAATTACTTGTGCCTTTTTTATCTTACAGGGGTCCACACTTTTAACACAGATGAAGTGCATTCAGGTACGCAGGATAGCTGAACATTGGGTGCGGGACTGCAGGCAAGATAGCGAGAAAGTGCGACACCAAAGTTTAGGAGACTTTTAGGAACTTTTCTCTGATTTTCAAGGCTTGACATGAGGAACTGATATGTTAGACTTGCAAAGGGAGAAGTATGAGTAATAATTAGCTCATACACATAGAAGAATGTCAGGATGACAATTTTCAGTGTAACACCTATCAAGGTCCAAGATTTATGGATCCCATTGATGATGTAGATAAGCCGAATGTTCTAGATAAACTTTATTAGTTAACTACATGGAAGAGGGAGGGTTGCATAAATCCTACAGGAGATGGTTCTCTTAGTCGTAGGAGTGTTTAGCATACTCAAGCTAGTTAAGATGTTGTGTTGGATGACTAGAAACAAGGAGACCATGAGCTACACTCTATACACTGCGTAAATATTCATTGTGCTCAATGGATTGGTATGGAGGTAAGGAATTATACTACTTTTAATGGCATTATATTTGAATTGCATATTGAAGAAATGAAAAGAATACCTTTGATAGATATTACTTTACAAACAACTCTTGTGTGATGGTGGGGAGCTCATATCAACCACTTCCAGAATTGGGAATTGGTCAAGCCTACTATATTGTGTTGGTTCACTGTTCCTAAAAAGAGCTTAGATGTAATCCTTGTATACATTAGAGAAATTTTAAGGCCAAAAATGGGTCTCAAAATAAAAATGTACCACAAAAATCAAATTTGTAAGAACCAATAGGATTCAATATGATGATGTTAACCATGGGGTATTATTCACCATTTTTGGAGTAAAAATATTAAAACAAAAATTATTATTGTTATTATTTTTATTATTTTTTCAAATTGTTTTCAACTTATCTCCCTGTGTTTTTACTCAAATTTCGATTAGGATAACTCATTCAATGCAAAATTTAATTTTACATCCAAGGAGTACCCATTTTTCATACTTTATACGGACCCTACTATAAGAAAATGAAAAATATAAAATACATAAAAAAAGGTGATTATTGTTATCTCTAAATTGGTGCTAATGGGCTCCTCCACCAAACAACTTAGAGTAGCTCTTTCAAACCATCTTTTGACTGAAGATTAGCCCCTTCAGCCTGAGAGAGCTTTATCAAATTAACCTATGATTTTCTAAATTAGGCTTTAGCCAGATGGCTAACTCCGTGATAAGTGCTTTAATTTATTTTATTGCAGGTTAAAAATGAGGGAAGTCAGTGTGAGGGAATTCAATGACAAATGGATCTCCTTATGGAAGTTGAGGCTTTTACTATTTCAATGAAAGGAAAATACTAACACAGAGAAAATATTCAATATCTCAATGTTAAAAGGAATTCAGAGCATGCATAACATGAATTCTGAGTAATTCAACATCAAGATATTGGAAACAAGATATTAAGAAACATAATACATAAGCTCATTGAAACACTCAAAGAATCTTAGGTGAATCAAAAACACAGTCACTGTATATTACTGATGATAAAAATTTACAATAGTGGTAGTGTCAAATAACATTCTCCAACCCCTTCTCATTCAAATTTCTACCTATTAATAGGCTTTTATTCATTACATTGGATATTCCCATCTAGCTAGATCCTCAAACCATAATCTTTGACACCTATCTTAACCATAAACTATATTCCTAGAACTGAAAAAGACACCTAGTAACTTAAGACTTACAAGCCTATTAGGACTCTATATTTCATTTATTACATTCACTTATCTACAGAATGGGATAATTACATTGATCATGACTAGGTGCTCGAGTGGCACTCACCATAACCTAGACATAAATATACCCACTAGATTTAGGAACTAACACCCCTACTTTTTAGGAAAAGATAAACATAACTTTTGATCACTGTCCTCATGTTGTGTTGGATAGGAGACATCTTTGTCGAATAGTGAATCTCTGCTGGATTGTCCCATTGCCACCTTGAATGCCTCCACGTGGATGGATGCTCTTCAAAATACTTTCCAAACATCAAAATACCACTAAAAACACATTGCTGCAAAAACAGAGTACACTAGGCAGTTTCCTAGCATAGTTTGGTAGCAGATTCATTTCAGCCATCTAAATCAAATTTTACCTTCTCTTTCTGATTAGGATACATTTGCTAGATAATATGAGCTAAATAAAACTCTTTTCCTCCTTTGATTTCGATCAAAAATGAGTTTTGTAGAAAAAATTATCCTAAAGGGATTTCGTAGCGAAATCTGGCCTTCAAGCCTCAACTTCGCTACAAAATTGCCTAATTGGCTCAAAAACACAGAATTTTCATTTTTCTTCACTATTTCACCTTCAAATTTGAAAATTATTTTTATTCAATGCTGAAAAATCTATCAAAAATGTTTAGACCAATTCTTTAAGCTTTGGGCACTCCATCATTAGCAGTAGAAGGCTGCACCTCCTCAGGCTCATTTATCACTTTGATTTTCAACCCTCTTTTCTTCAATTCTTCCTGAATCATCTCCATTTGGTCTTCTAGTCCTTTAAATTTTCCCTTAATATTTTTCCTTTCAGACTGCAACCACAGGTTTCTCTTTTTGGTGTTTTTCATTACTCTCCTCAAAGGAAGTGTTATTTTCAGCAACCGTTTGGACTTTGTCAGTGATTTTTCATATTGGTTCTGCTGATCATTCATTTTTCCTTCAAAATATGCCATCAATTGTCTGTCTACCTTGGCCTCATGTAGTTACAACTTGACTTAAATGACCTCTTCTCTGGCCTCTCTTAACTATTCCTGCAATATCTGTACTTCAGTCTTTTTCATCATCTTCTCCTCTCCTTTCCTTTGCATAAAAACCTCTTTTGTTGATGGAGATAGGTCTATGATGTCTTCTGTGATAGTTTGTTTGCCTTTGTTAGCCTTTTTTGTCTTCTTTTTTTCCATACCCTTTGCAATTTGTAACCTAGTAAGCGATTTCCTTGGCTGGAATATAAAACTTTCATATTCTCCTGCAAAATATAATTTTTTAATAGTCTTACCTTTTTGTTTCTTCCTTTTATCCCCTTCAATGTCTTCTTCTTGGACAATTGGATACTCTTCAATGTCTATCTCTTGAAGTATGCCTCCAAGGTTTCCCTTGGCAATGGTTTGGCTTCTAGTTGTCCTTCTGCTACCATGCTTGCTAATTTTCTTGTTGTTCCTTGCAGGTGATGGTTGTGGGATATCTGCCTCTGGTATAGGTTTTGCTTCAACATTCATTGGCTCCAAGATATGGTTTTCCTCTTCTTTATTAACACCTTATGTCACAGCTGGAGATGAAGTTTTTTTTGGCTTTGAGGTCTTCTTAGGTGTCACTGAATAAAATTCATATCCATTGAGGAAAAGGAAGGATGCCTAATCTCTGTTTAATTTCTTTAATTCTTCTAGCACTAACAGTTTAATTATACCATGGTGAAAAAATGATGTTTCACTACCTTCAGCCCTAGCTTGGACCTTATCAGACATCTTCCCTAAGCTCCTAAACAAAAAGAAATGAAAATCAAGGGGTTGCTTACCAGTGAAATGTAAAAGGAGCCTGGAATGCTATATGTAAACCATATGAAACCTCCCCTCACAGGTAAAGTAATTTTGGATCACAAACAACAACTTAGAATAATTTTCCTTCATAAAACTCCTGGGAATGCCATATGCCATGTCAGCTCCAATGTGCTCTGGTTTGACAAATTCCTCATAGCTCTACATTTTGAATTTAGTGGCTTTGAACCACTCTTCACCTTCTCTTGGTATCTCTGTAGTCTATGAAATAGTATCAGGTGATACTGTGAAGTTTAAAATTTTCACCTTTGACGTTGTACCTATAAGTTTATTGCAAAATATTTTAATATCTAGGCATGAAATCCTTGAAGCTTTTGACAGAACTGCAGACATATAACATTTCTGAAATCATCCATGAAACTGGGGTCTTCATTCAATAAATTGAGGTCCATAGGCTTGTATCTAACACAAGAGCTTCCCTTGTTCGCCTTCTTCCTCATTTCCATTATGCTTTATAACCTCATTGTTTCCCTAACTGTGACACCTATAGATAAAAATGCTAGACAACAAGTTGCTTGTGCTGTGAATCATCTCTTCAAAGATAAAACTGGACTATTGCATGCAAGGCTCAAACAATAGATGACAGAGAGATTCTTAGAGATGAATTTAAAAATCCAATTCGAAAGTTGAGAGAATGATGCCAAATGTGAGAACAAAAGGTTATGATAAAGATAATTACGGTCTTACATGCTTGGGTGATCATCATAACTAATTTGGTGACCTCACCTTTACCCCTGACCATCGGAATTTTGACACCTCACCATGCTTTGTTTTTTCTGTAGAAAAACACGATTCCATAGCGAAGACAATTAAAAACCTATCATATTTTCTACGGAATCGCCAGGTGAGTTTGTAGAGAAATCTTCCATTCTGTAGTTATATTCACTATCGAATGGTGAAAAAGAAGACAAGTGGCATATGTTTTATTTGAGGCCATGCATGCAAAAACTAAGTGGAATGGAGTGGATTTGACAGACATGACATGACTCATGAGGGGTACTAGACTTAGGGTAAGGCTTATTTCATGGGTTTTCCATCAATTTCATGAACCATTCTATGAAGATGAGATGAAACCTAGGTGAGTGATGTGAGTGACCCTATCAATGAAATTTTCAAAATTTATGTGTGATAATAGTGGCTCCACTGGGGATGGTGTGCCTTTGTGGTACAACAAAGAACTTGTAGTTCCAGTGCCTTCTTTCAAAGAAAATAAAAATTTCTAAAATTGATGAAGACTCCTTCAAACTCTTATGGCCTTCTCCTCAGGCTCAAGCTTGATGATGAAATCATCTTTATTAGCAAAACATCATAACGGTAAATGAAATATATACAATGGAGTGAAATTCAGTAAAAGGAATTAGGAGGAATAGTGTTTTAGAAACCTGCCATTGACAGGTCCTCCTCCACATAGCTTTCCATCCATCTCCTGAAGAAAAAAGTGTTGTTTCCATGATATGCAACTATCATAAATTGCTCCTTCCAGATGTTCTCAAACTTTCCATGTTTCCCCTTTTCTTCAATTTTGGCTTCCCATTTCAGAACTACATCTTGAATTTGGAAACTTTCCTCTTTAGCTTTTCTATCAAAGGTTTTCTTCACTTTGTTTTGTGATTGATGATGGTTTTCATACACCTCTTATCTTTTCTCTTGCAAAGCTATCAGCTGGTTTATCCTCCTTTGGATAGAATTTGGCTCCTCTACAAGTCCTTGCATCAGTTTCATTACTGGAACTCCCAAAGAGGTGGGAAAAATAGCTTCAGCTCCATACATTAATTCATAGGGAGATGTACCAATGGACCGCTTTGTGAAAATTCTATCAGCCCGCAGAGAAAAATTCAACTTTAGATGCAATGATCTCTTGTTTTCTTGCAACACCTTTTTTATGATCCTCACTATGCTTTATTGGGTGATTTTTCAAGGCCATTACCTTGAGGGTAATAGGTTGTTGAATTTCCAAGTGTAATGTGATACTGATGACAAAAGCTAATTAATTTTTTGGATTTAAAATCTTTTGCATTATCAGTAATAATATTCATAGGACAACCAAACCTAGAAAAAATATTGTTCTCCAAGAATTGAATGATGACTGAGTCAGTGGCATGCCTTGTTGGGATTGTTTCGATCACTTAGTGAAATAATTTGTGGCTGTCAAAATCCAGCGATGCTGACCTGAGAATTTTGCGTGTATTTCACCAATAAAGTTGAACCCCCATTGCTGGAAAGGCTCTTCAACATATATTTCCATCAAAGGTAAAGGAATCAACTTCTTCTTACCATCAAAAACTTGGCATTCATGGCATGCATCGATCTTCTTGTATATGTCCTTAAACATAGTAGGCCAATAATACCGTGCCCTGAGTATCTTTTTGGCTGTGTCTTTCCAGTAATGGTGTCCTCCACAATCTCCTTTATGGAACTCTTCAATGAATTTTTCAGCCTCATCTTCCAGCAAACAATTCAAAAGAATTCCACCAATATATTTCTAATACAAATTATTATTCAAAATGCAGTATCTCAATGATTTTAGCTTCACAAACCTTGATTTGGACTTATTCAACTGAGGAGGAGATTTGTGATGATGTAGGACAAAGATTACATTTCTGTGCCATTCAGACAAGTTGAATTTCTCTTCAATAGGGACCAATTATTCTTCTTCTTCTATTAGCTCTGAAATTTATGCAATGAAATTCATGTCAAGACATTCAAAATTCAACTGTGCCATTATTTTTTCTAATCCATGTCCTTTCACCAACTTGGTAGGCTTTATTTCTATGTCATACTCCAGCAAAGTAGTGATCCATTTCCCTCTTTTGCCATCAGGATAAACTCGTGTCAAAATATCTTTAACCACAGTGTTAAGAACAAATGCAATAACATGAGAATGCATAATGTAAATTATGAAATCTTTAAGATGTTTGACTAAATCATATGCTTGTTTATCCAAGATATTATACTTCAATTCAGAGTTGGAAAGAGTCCTACTGAAAAATGAAATAGGTTGCTCACCACCTTGCTGCCCTTTCTATAATAAAACTCCAACAATAGTATTTTCAAAAGAAAATGTGAAAACCAGAAATTCACTTAACAAATTGGGACTTATAAGCACTGGGGCTTGAGTGAGGGCTTTATTCATCTCTTCAAAAGATTGCTTAGCTTCAACATTCCACTTAATATCAGCTCATTTCTTTAACATCTTGGTAATGTCTTTGACAATCTCAACAGAGTTTGCGATAAAATTTCTAACAGAATTTACTTTTCCAAGAAAAGACTGAATCTCCTTCCTATTCCTTGGCAGGTCTATCTTCTGAATTTCACTAACTCTATTAGGATCAATATTTATCCAATATTTAGATATAATATGTCCTAGCGATTTTCCATAAGTTAGAGCAAAATTACTTTTAGTGGGATTAAGAGAGATACCGAATTTTCTGCATTTCTGCATAATTTTCTCCAAATGTTTCAAGTGATCTTCCTCCTTTCTTGAAAACACAGTTATGGCATCCAAATAGACCACAACTAATTTTTATTTCTCCTCAGAAAAATCAATATCCATTTCTCTTTGAAAGGTTTCCCCTACATTCATCAAACCAAAAGGCATCTTGGCGTACATGAATGTTCCTCATGGCGTGGTAAAGGCAGTTTTCTCTTGATCTCCTGGATGTACCAATATATTATTGTAGCCTGAAAATCCATCAAGCATGGACATTCTTTGAGAGCCAACAATATTTTGCAAAATCTAATCCATCTTGGGAAGAAGGTAGTTGTCTTTCAAAGAAGCCTTGTTCAGATTTATAAATTCAATGCAAATTATAATCCCACCACTCTTCTTTCTGAGAGGTACTAGATTAGCAAGCCATTTTGAAAACCTTATAGGGACAATGATCTTTTCATCAAAAAGATTCTTAATCTATTTCTCAATCAAAATCATGAGAAAAGGATTAATTCCTATCAAATTTTGATTGAAAGGTTTTTCATTCGCTTATATGGGAATAGTATGTTATATAGTGCTAGGATAATACCTTTTCATATCATCATAACTCCATGCAAAAACATATATAAATTTTTTTTAGTGTCCGGTGATTTGCCTGATTGGCAAGCCAAATGACAGTGTAACATCAAACCAATCTTTGGAGCCCAAGGACCTAGCCTTCCTGGACTCAGAGAGGGCTCTCTCTATTTGTGTAAGGGATATCTGTGTGTTTGCTTATTGTGTTTTGATTTTAGGCTAGTTATGAAGTAGGTTTTTGGTTTTGGTTTTTAGGTTGTGAGGGATGAACTGATCAAATACATAAGATAGGTAAAAAGATGTCAGATCAACTAGGCTATGGGGTCGAAAAGGTCAAAAAAGATTTCAGATGGTGATACAAGGTTATTGAAGGGCCTATTCAATTCGAGGTAAAATGGATCTTTGGGGAAAATGGAGTGAGATGGACATCAAATTTGTGAATAACAAAGGATTTCAAGCACAAATAGTTTAATAGCTGACAGAAACATAGTAGGGAAAACCATTAGTCATGATAAATGTAACTATAAGCTAATCAATGCATAGAAATAAACATTCAAGCCATGCATAGAGATATATAACTCTATAACTTTAGGAAATGGCTATAATACTTTGGGGAAATTCATTTAAGACAGACAAACAACTCAAATCACTATGTCGGAACGCCTAAACATAGTACTTCAAGATATTGGGCACTTTGAAAACAAGATTGCATAGTTTAGGCAAAGGGCAAGATCAGTACAAGACCTCCTTGGTTCAACAAATGATAATCTAATCAAACAAAGAGAGGTTTCATAGGTGGAGCTATGGCTATCCATGAGTAATCAGGGTGTACCATAAATCATACTTAGCATGCATAAAATCATAAATGAAACAAGCAAACAATATTCTTAAGTTATTAAAAAGCAATCAAGGTTTCTTTAATATGACTAAGAATGAAGAAAACATGGAAACTATAAAGAAACAGGAAATTTGAGGTGCCTCCAAGGGCATGTCTAAAATTTTTTCTCCACTATCTTATAGCAAGCAAGAACATGGATTTATGAATGAAAACTAGAAAACAAAACAGAGAGAGAGACACTATACCATTCTACCAAGTCATGGAATCCAACAACAATCCTCTTTCATCATCCAATAACATCCAAGAAACTATCCAAAAGCATGAGACAAATATTTCTTTCAAAGCTTATATGACCATATATTGCTTTTATTCATCAACTTCAGCCTAGTTTACAATGAAATCCTTTGGAATATATAGGCCAAAGTGAGGAAAACCTCTTAGTTCAACTTGCAATCTCATTGGCCTATCCAAAATATCTGATTTTGTCCTTGAGGCTTTGCAAAGCCCAAGGCACAAAATATCAAATAAAATATCTAAAAATTGCTAAAAAAGGGAAATATATTGACTTTTCATAACTTATCATGTACAAAAATAGCTAAACGCACATGAAGAAAAGTCACTTTTGAAAGGTTCATTTTTTACAAAAATACTCAAAAAATACATCAGCAATAGGTCCCCTGACTTGCCGGCAACTTTTGGAGGCCTTCCCGATGTCAAAACGAGGCCCATAATAGCTCGTTGGAAATATCTGAGTGTCTAATTTCTGAAAATGTTTATTTTTCCCCCAACTGACCACTAGAAGTCCTCCAAAAATAGACCTGTGTGTAAAAAACCAAAAAATAGGCCTTGCTGATAAACGGGGCAGAGTGTGGAAAAAGCGAGTGTTTTTCACCATTTTGGGGGAGAAAATGATCTTCAATTGTTATGAAAATCACTGAGTATGTGCCCCTAAAATTATGGCATCCAATTATTCCATTTTCATCCTTTGAGGATGCCCCGAATTGAAATGGCGATGCCCATGAGTTTTGGCCAAAAACCCAAAATGACAAAAAACCAAAATTTGTCGAATTTCGCCCAAACTTGGTGAGCATTACCCTCAAGGGTTTTCAGAAACATGTTGTGAAGATGAGGCAAAAATTTGGAGCCTTGACGTGTCTTTCCTCAATTTTTGTGCCTGGCGCTTCCCTTTAGCCTCCTTGAGTTTTTTCCTGAAGCAGCCTTCAATTTCCGCTGGGCAAATTGATTGAGCTTTTCATAATGCTCGGTCATCCTTCGTTGAAGGTCCAAGTCCCTATTTTCCTTCGCCAATTTCTTCTCCAAGTGATAATTTACTCTCTCAAGCCATGCTTCCCAATTTTTCTCTATCTCTTGTTCGAACAATGTAGTGAGAGGGGTAGATTGGAGAAGGGCATCTTCTTCTTCTTTTTGTTTCTCAAGGGCATTTTTGAGCCACATGGTTCTTGGCCTCTTTCGCCTGGGCTGATCTTCGCCTTCGCTTTCATAGAACTCACCCATGAGTTCTTCCAATCTCACTTGTTATTTGGAGGCCTCCTTTTTGTATTTGATGGCACGTGTCTCATATACAGCCATATGGACACTCATCTGCTTCTTTTGAACTTGCAAAAAGTGATTGAAGTTCCTAGCCCTATCAAGATCAGTCTTCAAAGCATCAATTTGGTTTTCTCTATGGATCAAGAGATTTTCTAGGATCCGAGCTTCATTATCACTATCATCACTTTGGATTTGGATGATATCGAATTCCCTTCCCTGTTCATGACTGCCTTCTTCTTTCTCCTTTCCTTTGCTTTGGGTGGCTCTTTTAGTCTTCCTCCTCTTGGGAAATTCGAAAATGGGCTTCTTGGGAAATTTTCCCTTGCTTCAGAGGGCCCTAGTCACATTTGGAGTTACAACTCTAGGCACTCTTTTCCTTGATGTCTAGGGCTTGGCCACTTTCAGAGAAGAGAGCATGGCCCCTTGCCTAGGAGAGGTAGCTAGCACATGCTCCATTGGCTCTTTACCCTTGTCACTTTGCGCATCATTCTTGCCACTGTCTTGGATTTCTTCATGGATGCCTTAACTGTCCTTGTGCAACTCTGTTTTAGGGCTGTCCTCCTCACTGTGTTACACCTCTTTATCATGTTGTCCTTCTTCTTCATGAGTCTGATGTTCCTTTTTATGAGGCTGTTGTTCCTTTTTATGAGGCTGTTGTTCATCATGTTGTGGCTGCCTCTGTTCATCATGAGACCGCTCACCCTCACTGTGCTGCACATCTTCATGTTGCTACCCTTCATCATCTTCAGGAGTCTGTTGTTATACCTCACTGTGATGTTTCTCATCATCATGCCCTTCTTCCCCTTGTTGTTCTGCCTCACTGTGCTCTTCTCCCCCTTGTTGTCCTGTTTCACTATGATGCTACTCATCATCACTTTCCTCTTCATCCCCTAGCTGCCCTGTTTCATCATGTTGCTGCTCATCATCACTTTCCTCTTATTTCTCATGCTCTTATTCCTCATCATGCTCTTTTGTTTGTTCTATGGTAAACTTGAGCTTCTTGGGAATAGGTTTGCTATAAGAAGGTGAAGGATGGTGAGTAGGAGGTGTAGGATATGTATGAACTGGAGGGACAGTGGAGAAATCCGGATGGATGATAAAAGTATCCCAAGCGACCTCCCTCTTCTTAATCTGATGAAGAATGATGACTTTGATGAGGGAGTGATGGAAGAGGCAGGCTGTCTGCTGTGAAGGAGGCTTTTTCTGAACAGTGGAGGCCATTTTCTCAATGCCTCTATGTAGGAAGAAAGGGAGATTTAGCAATTTTGCCCTCGTGAAATGCATGAGCAATCGAATATGAGATGCATAGACTCGAGAGAATCTTCCCTCACAAGTGAAGTATTTCATGATGATCTTCATGAGGGGGCTGTAACTAGTCAAAAGATATGAGAAGGGGAAAATGGATGGACATGAATCTTTGTTCTCAGGCTTCAAAAAGGGCTTGTATTCTTCTGATTCTAGGTGGCTTTGTTTAAACCACTTCTCCCCGACATAAGGGATTTTAGTGGCCTTGGAGATGGACCTTGGAGAGAATTTGGAATCTAGGCCTTCCAGCTGAAAATGCTTCTCTCAAAACCTCAAAGCACAAAGGTGTATTAAACGGGAATAGCTCTTCACCTCTTGCACTCTTTGGAAAAAATATAGACACCCAACCTCATGGAAATTAAACAAGACTGATGGATGGGCATTCACTTCTTCAGTGGAAACAGGCTCAAATCTCTTGTGCAGCCCACTCCTACTGTCTTGCCTAGGAGGCATCTTGTTTTGAATGTTCTCTGTAGCACCAAGCTGTCTCAAATGGCCTTTGGAATGTTTTTTCTCAACCACACCTTTGTCCTCTTTGTTATTCAATGTTTGACCAAGGCAAACTGTTTCAAATGCTGTGTGAAATGGTTCTTTAACACCAACTTTCTGCTCCTTACAAATCACTGTTTTGTCTCTTTTATATGCCAATCAACAAATAGTTATCAAAATAAAAAAGCACACACATTCAAATGATTATTGTGCTTGGGTAAGGTCACAAGGATCCTTTGTGTTTTGTTATAAACAAGACAGCCTTGTGTTTAGACAAAGACAAAACACCCCTCCCAATCAAAAACACTCTTCTTGTATTTCACTGTTTCTCATACACAGGTAGACAAAAACACTTTCAAATTGATTTAAAAGTTTTTCATAACATAATCTGTTTCATGGAACAAAAGAGGCAGCACTAGTTTTTCTTTTTACCCTACAGAGAGGTCACTTTTTTAAGTGACAAAGCATTCACACATGATCATTGTTGTCTCTTTTACAAAACTATTTCTCCTTAGGATCACTTGTTTCTTATACCCAGGTTAACAAAAACACCCTCAAATGACTTTGCAGAATCTCTCACCACACTTTGTTTTATGGGACAAAGGAGGCAGCACTAGTTTCACTGTTTCACTTATTCAAAAGGAGACACTTTTGAAGGTAACAAGGCATTCGGACTAAGACCACTGTTTTCAAAATAGGCTTATTGTTGTCACCTTACAATCACTGTGCTTTCCTTACAAAGACTGCTTCCACCTTAGAACATTGTTTTCACTTTAGAATTTGCTGACATATGTTAGTTTTGTCTTATCACAGTTAGGACACCTTCAACAATTTTTAAAAAACCTCTAACACTGTGCTTTCTGTCCAGTCACTAGCATATGTTTCATTACTCTATTTTGAAAATAGTTTAGGCCTTTTGAAACCAATATCAACACACCACTAGCCTCCCACTATAGCAATCTTTGTTAATACCGTAACAACCACCTCTCTTTTATACCAAGACCTTCTCTATTCAATCACTGTTTAGTCTTGCAAAACACAGCATCAATCACCCCTATAGAAAATCGAATGCACCAAGGAGGCAAATAAAAATACCTTGAGGATGGTTTTTGGTCTTTGCTTGAAGAGTTTGAGCAGCTTCAAGACCCTTTAGAGGCATTTTGATCGTTAAAATAGGCGTGGCACGTTCAAAAGGGAAAGCGCCATGCAGTAATATAGGTGTCAGTTCAGCCTTTGGGCAGTTGTGACCGGCGTTGCGCCACAATACAAAGTCTTTGTATTTTTGCTTATGAATGCGCCGCATGTTTTTCCAGGCGCACCACGTGGGCTAAAAAGCCTGAAAACTTTGTAAATTAGTTTGAAACACCTCTTTGGTCTAGTGAGTAGCTAGGAGGAGATGTTGTTTGCGTTTTGAATTTGAGCAATGTGATTTGGCAACAGTCAATCCACCCTTTATATTTGAAAAATCCAATGACCCTTTTGAAATTTTCTTTGTGAGGGTTTTGAAAACGTTTTGAAAGGCCTTTGTTTTTAAACAAAACATGAAGCAATACGGTTTGTCATTTATAATCTTTAAACCATCATAAAGCCAATTTTTTACCAAGAACATTAAAAGTGTTGTGGATGACACTTTTGAAGATTTTCGTAGATATGAAACTTTTCAAAGTGAAGAAATCATCCTTAAAGCCACAATTCCTCTTAGTGTTTTCTCATCAAGGGAGGAAAGTTGTTTCCTGTGTCCATATCTATTTTCAAGAGGAAACTTTGCTCAAAACCATATACTGACTGTAGAAGCACTTTTCAATTGACATTTCTCTTTGACTGTGGGTGAAGCTTAGTTGTATTCACCTAGGTTTTACCATCATCTGTTTATTAAAAGGAACTTCTTTTAAAAACCTCTCCTATAATCAAATGCAACAGCAAGGTACTTTTTACATATTTTCATAAGGAACAGCCCTTTATTTGTAACAGTGGCATGCTTCATTTTCTTTGAGTGTTGTTCCTGAACTTGAAACACATGCCATATCCCTTCTTACACATTGATGAACCTATGTGTCTATTTTCAAAGCCTCCTTCAGAAAACAAGCTTAGGTTTCCTTCTTGTCCCTTTGAGGAGTTTTTTGAAGAAAATCTTCATGAACAGGAGAAGCAAACCTTCTTTGAATATCAACATCACTCTTTGGCCTATTTTTACCCCAACTCTGGACTTATAAATCTTGAATGGATTTCCACTAATTTCAACTCTATTTTTAAAAGAAACAATGGCTAGATTTCATGCCTGTTGATAAAGGAGAAAGATCTTTGGAAATCTTTATGAAATTACATACCTCAGCAGGGTTTGTTCATTTTGGCTCCAGACTGCTTTTGAAGGAGATCTCTGATAGGAGATAAGTCAACCTCTTTGATCATTACAGTACTCCTGCTTCCTCTTTGTTTTTAACACCATTTCTCTATCCATAAGCCTTTCAATTGTCTCCCACTACTCTTAAAATTTTCCTTTCATTAAGTGAAAACCCTAAAATCAAACTCTGTCCCTGGCCCTCTGCTTATTAGGTGAAGGGGGCCATTATCACAGTGCCAAACCCTCTGCTTGTAAAATGAAAGAGGTTCTCTCAGTCTTTCAACCCTCTGCTCATAAAATTAAGGAGGTTCTCTTAGTCTTTTAACCCTCTGCTCATGTATGGAGGAGGTCTTCTCAGTCTTGCCATTTCATCAGTTTTTCCAAACAGTGTTACCTTTCCTTTTACTGCCTATTCATACTCAAGAAAATGAAAATGACAAACTGACAATAAGTCATGATGGGCATTTCTCTAAGACATGTAATTCTACTTTCCAAATACCTTTGTGCCTCTTTAGACATCACAAGAAATTTGGCTAGTATCTGCAAAGCATTTCTTGTCATTTATAATTCACTAACCTTTGACTGTGATTACAGGAGCTTAATGAAATAACTCTCTGTCCTGTAGCTGCATCCCAGGCTCAAAAACACATGAGAAGTAGATGTCTTCTCATGTTGAGCTTAATACTGTCTTCTGGAATACTTTTACACTTCTGCACTTGAAAGATCCACTGAAATACTATAAAACCACCTAATATCAATTTGACCTATGGCATATGCATTGCTAAGACTTCAGGGCTTGTTAGTGGCGTGACTTAAGGGTATAACCAAATTTATTTGCAGAATAGGAAGGTCTGTTAGGACTGGTTGATAATAGATAGAGGTTCTTTGGCTTTAGGATAGTTTTCCAAGGGAGAAATGCCTAAGGCGCCACTACCTAACTTAGGGGAGACTTCTTGGACAGATTTGGATTGTTCTCTTTGGAGCTGATGGACAAGCTAGTATGGTTGAGGCTAGATAGGGCTTAACAATGAGGTTTTATCTCGTCATGGGCTGATTGAAAGGGTAGGAGGGAAAAAATATTTATGGTTGTTTTTCCAGTTGGCAAATTTGACAAATTTTTGAGATCAGCTGCTAGAAAAATCAGCTAGGAATCTAGTCATCAACAACAGGTGAAAAATACTGATGACTAATAGCGGCTCCATTTTTGGAGGGCAGCTCCTTTTCAGGAGGTGTCCAGAATTGCAGATATTTGGCTTATGAAGACCAGTGCCTGATCCATTTGGGCGAATTTCATTCTTCCTTGATGCTATTTCTGAAAATTGACAGCATGATTAGCATCAATGATATTTCTACCTACCCCACTATATTTCCTAACATTTTTTCTTCTTTTGGGTGCATTTTGGACTAGCAACCTTTTGACATGATATTTTTCAGAATAGAAACTATCTATTTCTACACTTATATCTTCCGGGAGTTCAGATTAAACTGATGAAATCCTTTGTTTCTCTACCTATGCTAGATCATCTGTCAAGGTTAAGTTGTTTGACAGGATTTTATTCTCTAATCTAAAACATGAAATTGAAAAATGCCCAAATCAGGATTAGACAGTCTGATTTGTCATGTACTTGTGGCACGAAAGACAAGATGCACACAAATATTATTTTGCATAAAATGAAATCTAGAAAAACAAGGCTAGGATACACAATTTGTTTTTCATCCCTGCTTTCCTCTTTGGTTCCGTTTTGAGCATATGGAACCAGTATCTTTTCCTAATCTACTCTCATTGATAATTCAAGCTCACACAATGTTGACTATCTTTTCCTCTCACTAACTTATCAACAAATAAATTTAAAACATGTTCAGTTATGATTAAGCTAGATAACTGAACAAGACATTTGAGCACTAGTAGCGGCATTTAGACTTGCTCGCTTTCAGCATGACTATTTTTTTTAACATGGGGCTTTACCATTGCTTTTAGAAACTGCCCTCTTTTTCTACTTTTTACTGTTTTTTTTATTTTTTTCTTTTTCACTTTTTCTTCAAACAATCTAGAACTGAAAAGATGCTCACAAGGCTGAGCTTATTTTCCACTGCTGTCTATCTATCCTAATTTAATCTATACACAATAGACATTTATTTGGTGAACTCTCTTTTCCAATGTAACTAGTCAAGTAGATGATTACATGGGTGACTCTGGTTTAGTTCTTTCACGATGTTGAAGTAATGAAAAGGCCACCTCCATTTGGCTTGTTTTCGGATAGTAGTGCTTAAGTTTTTTCTCATTCTTGGTAGCAAACTGTTCATGATAGAACCCACTACTCCTTCATATTTCTCAAGGAAAACAAAAAATGGATCTTGGAATAATACCTGATCTAGAGGATTTGATATATAGGCTTCATTCAGGACTACTCTTTCTTCCACTTGGCTATATTTGGGACCCTCCTGGTAAAGCAATTCTTCCTTTTGCTCATGATCACTTGAACTGTCAGACTCATCATATATTGCAGTGTAGTTTTCTTTCCAAGCTGATGTGCTCTGATTAAGTGGACTAAAAACTGTGTGAAGTTCATCACTTTGATGGGTAAGGATACTCTTTGGCAACAGATTTTCTTGAGAAAGAAGAGCTGCAACTTTCTTGTGATCATCAATTTTCAAGCCTTCATTTGCTTCCAAATTTTCTGAGCTTTCCTCATCACTGTCATAGCTGCTATGTTTTTTTTGGTTACTTTCCTTAAGTTTATGAAACTGAGCTTCCTCCCAAAAATCAAAAACTGAGTATTCTGCAATGTTAGCTTCTGTTTGGAAATCATCATCATTATCAACATATTGAACAAACCTTGGAAAATCATCATTATAATTAATGTCACCAACCATGCATATTGGACTATCAGATTGCTTTTCTTCAAATTGATTTGCAAATCTATTTTTTGACTTATGGTATGCAATATTAACAGGAGAAAGATTAGAAAAGTTGTGGTTATATGAAGTTTCAGAGGTTGTCTACATGTTTATAAGTTGATCTATTTCCTCTTCAGTTAAAAAGGGAGGCATTTTCATTTCTCTTTGGATATAGCTACAATAATTTACTTTCTCTTGGGAAAGCTGATTCGGAGGATGAATATATTCTTGGGCTTCACTTATAAGAGATGATGAATCATCACTTGTGCCCTTAGAGAGATCTTGTGGATTCTCTTTCATTTCTTGCTTGTTTTCATCTTCAACCAATTCTTTGTGATGTTGAGGATAGTTAGCATGTAATTCATGAGTTTTTTCTGATAGATTTTCGGGATGCCAATTTTCTTTTATGAACTCAAATGACTCCCAGCATAAAGGTAGAGATCCTACAGGTTTTGATTTGTCTTCTATTTTAGATTTGAATTCATCCTTAATCAACTCTTCTTGATTTAGGTGAGAGTTAACTTGAGCAGGGTTTTCCTGAATAACTGCTAACAAATCTTTAGGATGCAAATTTTCTTTCAGAGTCTTGAATGATTTAAAGCATAAGGGTAGAGATCCTAAAGGTTTTGATTCTTCTTCCATTTCAGAATCTCTGATTTTAAAATGGCTGATAGTCTCCTTAGAGCATTCCTCTATGTTTTTATTTTCAAATTTCTCATTCGGCACATTTTGTTCATAACTTTTGTCTTGTAATAGTTGAGTGTGTTCATCCTAAGGAAGAAGTGTAGGTTGGTTTGAATAAGCAGTGTTAACCTTAACTTTGTGTTTTTCTCTTTTCCTGTCAAGTAGATGCTCTAGTTTTCCGAACATACATACCAATTTTTCCAACTTTTCCTCTGAAGATATTAGTATCTCTTGATTTGCTTTGTCTTTCTCTATTATTCTTAGTTGTGCCTCCCTATTTAGTACGTTGAATTCTACATCAACTACTATCCTTTGCATTTATTCTAGGGTAAAAGGATCTTTATTTCTTAACCGGAAAACCATCTTTGGGTCAAACAAATCTGGGTAGTGCAAGAGAGAAAAATTGAGGGGTGGCTTTATGTTAGCATACATTGCATGGTATACTTTATTGAACCTGGCTGAAAAGTTTTGTAATATCTCCCCTGGTGGTCTTTTTAACTGATTGTATTCCTTTATGATGAGAACTTTATTACCCATGACCACCCACCTATCTAGGAAGATTTGAGTGAACTGATGAAAATTGGTAATGCTTGCAGCTGGAAGGTCTTTAAACCAACTCTTAATTTTTACTTGTAATGATAAGGCAAAAATTCTAATACGCACATCATCTTCTTCTATTTTATAAAGGTCAAGTAAATCCTCAAGATTTTGGACGTGCTCTTCAGTGGTGACTTTGGAGCTTTCTCCATCAAATCTGGGTAATTTATTTTGAAGATTTGCAGGGAGGGCTCGGAAGATGGGAGGTAAAACCAGAGGCTTGTATCTTTCTGGGACCTTTGTGGATATAGGTAGTGTAAAAAGAGATTTATGACTGTTTGAGGTTTCAGCCAGAGTGGGAAAGGTAGCATGAGGCTCATGTTTTGCTAGGTTTTCCATAGGTGAATCTGGGGTAAGCACAGGTGTATAAGCCTGTTCATGTTCTGAAATTTGAGGCTTCGCTTTTTGAGGTTTGAGATCCTTCCAATGATTAATGTAGATCTCATTGGTGTGTTATTGATCAAGCTCAAAGTAGAATAGAACATAGTTATAGATAAAGACAATAATTTCTTGAATCCAACTAAGGCCTCAGTGCTTTTTTTTTCTAGGATGACCGGTCATGTTTTAGGTTCTTCCTCCAATGGAGTCTTTATGTCTATTGAGAGTAGTGGATTCGCCAGGTGGAACTTGGTTGTTTTTATAGAGATGTAGCTATGCTCCACCACCAATAACTAGGAAAAGCCAATCTGGGGGTGTTTTCGGGGTTTTCTGAGTTTTTATGAAGCCCTATGGTTTGGGAGAGTTTCCTATAACTGAATCATCATTTTGCTAAGATGGAAAAAGAGCTAGCTTCTACTCTTTAAACAACAGTTAAGTTTTATAAGTTTGTTTGACACTTTAGGAGTTACTGAGTACTTATATTGTCACTAACTTGGAAGGTCCCACCGTGATTACCATTATGTTAGTGAGCTGTGGGATTAGTCAATCAGATAGTATTCTTAAGGCTACTGGAATGTTTAGGGAATCTAAGTTTTTTTATCACTCATAGTCCCACCGTGATCATCATTATGTTAGTGTGGTGATGAGGTGGCTAAATCGGATGGTATTCTAAAATTTAGCAAGGTAGTAAGGCCTACTGGAGGCTAGTGGAGTCGCCAGGTGTATTTTAGTTGTTTTGAGAGTATATGTGTATGGTCCACCACCAATATTTATAAACACCAATATAAGGAGGTTATTTTCAAGTTTTCAGAGTTTTTATGTGCAGCTTATGGTTTATTAGAGTGTTTTAAACCTGATTCATCACTTTTCTAGGGTGGTGAAAACAAAAAGAGTTTACTCTAAATGATTCTATGGACTTCTTGCCTGTTTAAATTTTGAAAGAATAATGAATCTACAAGAATTTTGCTAGAATTTTATGTACTCAGTTAGTCCCACCGTGACCGCCATTATGTTAGTGTGGTGATGAGGTGGCTCAAGAGTATATAATATTCTAAAATTCATCAAAGTAGTAAGGCCTACTAGAGGCAAGTGGAGCCGCCAAGTGGATTTTTAGTTGTTTTGAGAGTATATGTGTATGGTCAACCACCAATATTTATAAACACCAATATAGATATATTTTTGGGTTTTTCTAAGTTTCCTATATGTAGCCCTAAGGTTTGGAAGAGTTTCCTATAACTGAATCAACATTTTGCTAAGATGGTGAAGGAGATATTTTCTACTCTTCAGAAAATACCTAAGTTTTCTAAATTTGACTGAGATTTTGAGAGATCCTAAGGGATACCAAGGATATTTTCACTCAAGGTCCCACCTTGATCGCCATTATGTTAGTGTCCCATGATTTGGCTGATTGGCAAGACAAATGACAATGTAACATCAAACTACTCTTTGATCTTCAATTGTTCTGAAAATCATTGAGCATGCACCCCTGAAAATATGGCATCCAAAGATAACATTTTCATCCTTTTAGGATGCCCCAAACTGAAATGGTGATGCCCATGAGTTTTGGCCAAAAACCTAAAAATGACAAAAAACCAAAATTTGTCGAATTTCGCCCAAACGTGGCAAGCATGATCCTCAAGGGTTTTTTTGAAACATGTTGTGAAGCTGAGGCCAAAATTTGGAGACTTGAGGTGCCTTTCCTCAATTTTTGTGTTGGGCGCTTCCCTTTAGCCTCCTTGAGTTTTTCCTGAGAAGCCTTCAACTTCCACTAGGAAAACTGATTTAGCTTTTTATAATTCCAGGTTATCCTTCGTTGAAGGTCCAAGTCCCTATTTTCCTTCTCCAATTTCTTCTGCAAGTGACCATTAACTCTCTCAAGCCATGCTTCATGATTTTTCTCTTGTTCGAACAATGCAGTGAGAGGAGTAGATTGGAGAAGGGCATCTTCTTCTTCCTTTTGTTTCTGAAGGGCCTTTTTGAGCCCCATGGTTCTTGGCCTCTTTTGCGTGGGTTGATCTTCTCCTTCTCTCTCATCGAACTCACCCATGAGTTCTTCCAATATCACTTGTGCTTTGGAGGCCTCGTTTTTGTATTTGATGGCTCGTGTCTCATATACAACCATATGGACACTCATCTTCTTGTTTTGAACTTGCAAAAATTAATTGAAGTTCCTAGCCCTATCAAGATCAGTCCTTAAAGCATAAATTTGGTTTTCTCTATGGATCAAGAGATTTTCTAGGATCCGGGCTTCATTATCACTATCATCAATTTGGATTTGGATGATGTCGAATTCCCTTTCCTATTCATGACTTCTTTCTTCCTTGTCCTTCCCTTTTCTTTGGGTGGCTCTTTTATTCTTCTTCCTCTTGGGAAATTCAACCATGGGCTTCTTGGTCAATTTTCCCTTGCTTCGGAGGGCCCTACTCACATTTGGAGTTACAACTCTAGGCACCCTTTTCCTTCATGTCCAGGGCTTGGCTGCTTTCAGAGAAGATAGCATGGCCCCTTGCCTAGGAGAGGCAGCTAGCATATGCTCCATGGGCTCTTGACCCTTGTCACTTTGCTCCTAATTTTTTCCACTGTCTTGGATTTCTTCATGGATTCCTTGGCTATCCTTTTGCATTTCCTTTTGAGGGTTTTACTCCTCACTATGTTGCACTTGTTTATCATGCTGCCCCTCTTCTTCATGAGGTTGTTGTTCCTCATCCTATAGCTGTCTTTTTTCATCATCATGAGGTTGTTGTTCATGATGTTGTGGCTGACTTTGTTCATCATTTTCATGAGACTGCTCACCTTCACTATGTTCCTTTTCATCATGCCTAGGAGTTTGCTGTCCTGCATCACTATGATGGTACTCATCATCATGCCCTGCTTCCCCTTGTTGTTCTTCCTCACTGTGATGCTGCTCATCATCATCTTCCTCATCATCATGCTGCCTTGTTTCATCATGCTGCTGCTCATCATCACTTCCCTCTTCTTGCTCATGCTCTTCTTCCTCATCATGCTCTTTTGTATGTTCTATGGTAAACATGAGCTTCTTGGGAATAGGTTTGCTAGAAGAAGGTGAAGGATGGTAAGTAGGAGGTGTAGGAGATGTATGAACTGGAGGGACAGTGGAGAAATCTGAATGGGTGATGAAAGTATCCCAAGAGACCTCCCTCTTCTCAAGCTAATGAAGAATGATGACTTTGATGAAGGAGTGATGGAAGAGGCAGGCTGTTTGCTGAGAAGGAGGATTTTTCTGAATAGTGGAGGCCATTTTCTCAATGCTTCTATGTAGGAAGAAAGGGAGAGTTAGCAATTTGGCCCTGGTGAAATGCATGAGCAACCAAATTTGATAGGCATAGACTCGGGAGAATCTTCCCTCGCAAGTGAATTATTTCATGATAATCTTCATGAGGGGGGCGTAGCTAGTCAAAATATATGAGAAGGGGAAAATGGATGGACATGAATCTCTGTGCTCAGGATTCAGAAAGGGCTTGTATTATTCCGAGTCCAGGTGGATTTCTTTAAACCACTTCCCCCCGACATAAGGGATTTTAGTGGCCTTGGAGATGGACCTTGGAGAGAATTTGAAATCTAGTCCTGCCAACTGAAAATGCTTCTCTCGAAACCTCAAAGCACAGATATGTTTCAAAGGGGAAAATCTCTTCACCTCTTGCACTCTTTGAAAAAATATAAACACCCAACCTCATGGAAATTAAGCAAGATTGATGGGTTGGCATTCACTTCTTCAGTGGAAACAGGCTCAAATCTCTTATGCAGGCCACTCCTACTATCTTGCCTGGGAGGCATCTTGTTTTGAAAGCTCTCTGCAACACCAAGCGGCCTCAAATGGCCTTTGGAAAGTTTTTCTTAAGAAAACACCTCTATCATGTTTGTTAGTCACTATTTTACAAAGACAACTACTTCAAATTATTTGTGAAATATTCTCCCAACACCAACCTTCTGCTCCTTACAAATCATTGTTTTGTCTCTTTTTATGCCAATCCACAAATAGTTATCAAAATATAAAAGCACACACAGTCAATTGATTACTGTCCTTGGGTAAGGTCACAAGGATCCTTTGTGTTTTGGTATAAACAAGACATCCTTGTATTTAGAAAAATACAAAACACCCCCCCCCCCCAATCAAAAACAATCTTCTTGTATTCACTGTTTCTCACACACAAGTAGACCAAAACACCTTCAAATTGATTCAAATTCTTTTCATAACATACTATGTTTCATGGAACAAAGGAGGCTGCACTAGGTTTCACTATTTTTCCACACACAGAGGACTTTTTAAGTGATAGAGTATTTTAGACTTGATTACTGATGTCTCTTTACAAAACTGTTTCACCTTAGGATCACTTGTTTCTTATGCCCAGGTAGACAAAAACACCCTCAAATGAATTTAAAGGATCTCTCACCACACTTTTTTTTTTGGGACAAAGGAGGTAGCACTAGTTTCACTGTTTCACTTATTCAAAAGGGGATATTTTTGAAGTGACAAGGCATTCAGAATAAGACCATTGTTTTCAAAATAGGCTCACTGATGTCACCTTTCAAACACTTTGTTTTCCTTTCAAGGATTGTTTCCACCTTATAACATTGTTTGTCACTTTAGACTTTGTTGACACAGGTTAGTTTTTGTTTTATCACTGTCAGGACATCTTCAACAATTTTAAACACCTCTAACAATGTGCTTTCTTTGACTTGCAAGTAGTGTTACGGTTTATCACTGTTTTGAGGGAAGTTTTACGCCTCTTGAAAACAATATAAATGCACCATTTTCACTATATTAATATTGGGCAAACATAGAGACCACCACCTTGGATTTTTATCAAAACATCCTACTCTCCTTATCACTGTTTCCCCTTTGGAGAAAAACACTCTGTTGCCCCCTTCATATTTTTAAGAACTAGCCAGGAGCAATGAAAAATACCTTGCAACTTCTCACGGGCTTTTTTTGATCATTTGGAAGCTTCAGAGATGTTTTTGAAGGTGTTTTGATCGATCAACAGGTGCAGCACGTTCAAAAAGAAGAGCATCGCGCAGCAACTAGGGTGTCAGGTCGGCCTTCGGGCGGTTGTGACCGACACGTACAAGCGCGCCACACACTGCCTCAGGCGCGCCGCGCAGTAGTGCAAACTTCGTGCATTTTTTCTCCTTAACGTGCCGCGCATTTTTCCGGGCACGCCGCATGGACTAAAAACCCTCAAAATCTGCAATTTTCGCTTGAAATCTCCTTGTTTCGGCCAGAGAACAGCCTAGGGGAGTGTTTCTTGTGTTTTGAATTGAAAATAGATTTGGCAACAATCAATCCACCCTTTATATTTGAAAAAGCCAATGACCCTCTGAAGTGCTTTATGAGGGTTTTGAAAACGTTTTGAAAATGCCTTTGGTTTAAACAAAACATGAAGCACTACTATTTGTCATTTATAATATTTAAACCATCATAAAGTCAATATTTGACCAAGACCATTAAAAGTGTTGTGGATGGCACTCTTCAAAGCGAAGAAATCATCCTTAAAGCCACAATTTCTCTTAGTGTTTTCTCATCAAGGGAGGAAAGTTTTTTCCAGTGTCCATACCTATTTTTAAGAGGAAACTTTGCTCAAAACCATATATTGATTGTAGAAGCAGTTCTTCAAATTACATTTCTCTTTGACTGTGGGCGAAGCTTAGTTGTATTCACCTAGGCTTTACCATCATCTGTCTATCAAAAGGAACTTCTTTTAAAAAACTCTCCTTTACTCAAAATGCGACATCAAGGTACTTTTTACATATTTTCATAAGGAACAAGCCTTTATTTGTAATAGTGGCATGCTTCATTTGCTTTGAGTGTTTTTCCTGAACTTGAAACACATGCCATATCCCTTCTTACACATTGACAAACCTATGTGTATATTTGCAAAGCCTCCTTCAAAAAACATGCTTAGGTTACCTTCTTGTCCATTGTGATGAGTTTTTGAAAAAGATCTTCATGAACAGGAAAAGCAGAAATTTCTTTGAATAAAAATCATCACTCTTTGGCCTATTTTTAACTCGGCTTTTCAACTTACAAACCTTGAATGAATTTCTACTAATTTCAAACCCTGTCTTTTAAAGGAAAACACTGGCTAGATTTCATGCATGTTGATCAAGGAGGAAATCTCTAGACACTTTTAATGAAATCACATACCTCAGCATGATTTGTTCATTTTGGATTCAGATTGCCTTTGAAGGAAAACTATGGTAGCAGAAAGATCAACCTCTTGGATTATCACAGTACCACTGTTTTTCCTATGCTTTTAACCCTATTTTCTATCCAGAAGCCTTCAATTGTCTCCTACTGCTATTCAAATTTTCCTTTCAGTCAGTGAAAACCCTAAAATCAAACTTTGTCCCTGGCCCTCTGCTTATTAGATAAAGGAGGCCATCTTCACAGTGCCAAACCCTCTCCTTCTAAAATGAAGGATGTTTTCTCAGTGATGCCATTTCATCAACTTTTAAACAATGCTATATTTCCTTTACTGCTTATTCATGCTTGAGCAAATGAATATGAAAAAATGACAATAAGTCATGATGGGCATTTGTCTGAGACATGTAATTATGCTTTTCAAATACCTTTGCGCCTATTTAGACATCACAAGCAATTTGGCTAGTATCGACAAAGAATTTCTTGTCATTTATAATTCACTAACCTTTGACTGTGATTTCAGGAGCTTAATGAAATAACCCTCTGTCCTGTAGCTGCATCCCAGGCTCAAAACCACATGAGAAGCAGTTTTCTTCTCATGTTGAGTTTAATGTTGTCTTCTGGAATACTGGTACACTTCTGCTCTTTGAAAGATCCATTTTACTGTAAAACCACCTAATATTAGTTTGACCTATGGCATATGCATTGCTGAGACTTCAGGGTTTGTTAGTGGCGCGACTTAAGGGTGTAACCAAATTTATTTGCAGAATAGGAAGGTCTGTTAGGACTGGTTGATAATAGATAGAGGTTCTTTGGCTTTAGGATAGTTTTCCAAGGGAAAGAAACCTAAAGCACCACCACCTAACTTAGGGGAGACCTCTTAGACAGATTTGGATTGTTTTCTTTGGAGCTGATGGACAAGATATTATGGTTGAGGCTAGATAGGGCTTGACAATGAGGTTTTATCTTGTCATGGGCTGATTGAACAGGTAGGAGGGAAAAAATATTTATGGGTGTTTTTCAGCTGGTAAATTTGACAAATTTTGAGATCAGCTGTTAGAAAACTTGGTTGTAACAACTAGTCATCACCAACAAGTGAAAAATATTGATGACTAACATCTTTAACAATAATATATTAAGAAATTCTAAAAATATGTTTGTGCTTAAGATAATCTCGTGACCTTCAACTACAGTAATACAATTAACGTAGCTCTGAGCCTGATGAACATAGTATAGGGAGTAAAAGGTCAAGCATAAAGATAATTTTCTATCAAGAAATTTCACTCAAATGGTACTTTTCTAGCTCATGTCTCTCCAATTATATTATTATCTCAAATAGGGTGCTTATAGCTCCCTTCACTTTTTCTATTCTAAATCACCTTAGAGAATCAAGAAACTTATTATCAAAGTATATGATATGCATAAATAAGGTTCTTCTGACATGAATCTAAAGTCCCAAACAAGATGCTTCATACACTTCTCAATATCTACTTCCCCTCTTCTTATTCTTCTTGGACCTTCACACTCCTCCTCCTTGCACACATTTCAAATATGAGACACAAGTTAGTTGTTCCATATAGGAGCATTTAGATTTGATAGTAAAAGTGTGATACTCTATTCTAATTTTCTCTATAAATGTGATGAAAAGTATGCCCTAAATGTTGGAAATTTCATGGATATATGTAATATAAGCTAAATACAAAATTAAAATCTTTTATACAAGACAAATAAAGCTATGCCCAATATCCAACACCACAGAGAAATACATGTTTTCCATTTCCACAGTTTCTACCAAATCTCTAATACTACTTTCACAATTAGATTTCTACATTAATTTTTAAAAATATTATTTTATAATTATAGCTCTTAAATATATTTTGAAAGAACAAATATCTAAGAAATATATTTCAATTATTGGGCATTAGAAATTCCAAAGAGGTGAAGGTAAATGAGTTAGTATCAAGAAATATGACATCAACCACTGGAAAAATTGCAAAATATCAATCTCAATATGGCATAAGTGCTAGTAGGGAATTATTGACAAGTGTTGTTGGAAAAAGAACTACATCAAATTGGTTGATGTCAATGAAAAAAATAATCTACAAAACATTAAGCAAAGTTTATGGAGGCATTAAAAATTTAGGATTCAATAACATGAGAATGATGAACTTGCATGTTGGGCTAATATATGTAGGACACCTTATCAAGATGGACTTTCGTATAATGTGAGAAACATTGTGAAAGAGTTTTGGTATTGGAATTTCCATGTGTCACCAAATGATAAGAATACCATGAGATATTGTATATCTAGAGGGGTGGATTGAGATCATTTCCCCTTTCAATGACTGTAATTATTAAAGAACATTTCTTACTACATACTATGTATAACTTGTATATATACTTATAAAAAAAAATAAAAAATTGTGCTAAATCTTATGACAGTGAGGACAATATAAATAGTCCATTCATACAACTACCACATACTATCAATAGGCAAAAGGGTTTTACTATGAAGCGATCTATGCATCTTTGTCATGCAAATTGAATCTCAACACTAAGGAGTCATCCTAAGATAAAAGGTCATCATAGTAACTTTGATGTTCCAAAACCATCAATCATTTAATTATATTTCTCTAAATATCAAAAATTGGACAAAAATCACAGTATGGTAACAATTGGGGTAATTAGTGTTCATATCATAGTATAACTTTATATACAACAACTTATCCAAATGATATAAAAATATTTCATAAGCAATGCAACTACTACATGAATTACTCACAATCCTTAATGATATAGTCCAAGTTCTTCCACAATACTAATAAAGTGTCTAAATAATCCATCATCACTCAGACACCATATAGGTAACACCTGGGGGAAATGTGTTAGAATTTTTGATACAATAGCTTATACAGAGGATATAAAAATATGTTATAAGTAATGCAATTGCTACATCAACTACTCACCATATAGCTAACGTCCCGGGGAAAAGTGTTAGAACTGTATATACAATAGCTTATACAAAGGATATGAAAATATGTTATAAGCAATGAAACTGCTACATGAACTACTCACAGTCCTTAATGATATAGTCAATGTTCTTCCACAATACTAATAAAGTGTCTAAGGAAGCCAGCATCACTTCCAAAATCACATATTTAGACATACAAGTTGTAAAAAATGAATTTGTTTCATAAATTTTAATAGAATCATATGCTCAGATCTAAGATATAGTTCTTAAAATATGAAGCCTCTTCTTGATTGAAATCATACTAAGCTGACAAGATATAGCTAAAGAGTAATAATTTAAAAACTTATTGGCACAATCGTTACATAATAATTTGATGCTCAACTTGTATAACAATAGATATCAGCTTGCAACACATCCAAATAAAATAAAAACTATGCCTAAGAATTTATGGGACAAATGACACATGTACATAGTTTGCCTTAAGGTGGTTGTGTTTTATGGATCTCTTAAAATGAAGAACTTCTATTTCGATCTGTTACAGAGATTGACTATAGGGGCATTTACTGGATATGTCACCTTTGAGAAAAGATGAGATCCAGAGGCTACCTGGCCCTTTACAGACTCTTCCTTTAGAACTTGTAGAAGTTAACACTCAACCGAAAGACTAAAATCCTATGCAAGTTCAAAATTCTATGAGAGCAAGGAAAATATTAAGGTTGGAAATTTATTTTAAAGTTTATAAACTAATAATTTTGTATAGTCTCTATTTAAAAATTTGGCAAATTTTAAGGTAAAAATAATTTATACTATTTAGGCTAATAATTTTTAGAAAAAATGGAAATTAACAATTTTTTTTTTGGAAAAAACATGGAAAATAAGATTAATCATATATAGATTCCATTCCATTTATTTTTTTGAAATATATGGGTTGTTTTTTGTTGTTTTAAAAGAAGAAAAATAAGAGGTTAAGAAAAATGATATCCAATATGGAAATAGAGTGAAGTAAATAGAGAAATTATATTAATAGCACGGAAATCATCTGAACATTCCAATAACACATCTATCAAATTGATGAACTTTCCTGGCACATAAACAATAAACAATAAAAAAAAATGGATAAAATGAATTATGTTTTATGTTTGCAGAAATAAGAAAATAGAAGTACAAGAACATTGAGAACTTATGGGGGAAACGAGACAAAATGCAGAGAAACAATTAAAAAAAATGAATACACAGAATTATATTTGCATTCAAAAATTTAGGGACGTCTAAACCTAGGTATATAAGAAATATCAAACTAAAATATTTGATTTAAAAACAATTCCTTAATATATGTTACACAATTCA
>CM076583.1:251580696-251873817 GCA_034641835.2 Pinus albicaulis | reverse complement strand
ATATTGAATAAACAGTCATGTTAATATGTTTTAACATATTGCAATTTTAAAAATAAATATACAATTTTAAAATTTATAGCTAGAGTTTTGGAGGAAGCATGAGAATTCTACCTGCTTTAGCCAGCATTCTTGATGCTTGTGTTGATATATATCTGGAGAATAGCAACCAGGTTCAAATGGACATTAAACCCAAATGTTACACTTCTTTTCACCTTTTGCTTGGTCTAAGCAAGCCTAACAACAATCTGCAGCACTTTCTTTATGGTGTATCAGACCCCATTTAACTGTCGCTCCGTCATATAGTCTGTATGTGGTTCTGCATGGCATTCAGAAGGAAGTGGTCTACCAGGTATGATTCCATCTTCTGCAGAAATAATATCAAACTATGCATCAGGCTTTAATTGCACCATTTTAAGCTAGGATTCTCCAAACCCTTGCTGCCCTTGGACAAATTGAACAAAGAAACAATATAACTCATTCAAAAATAACACACCTGGGAAAATGTGGAATAGAAAATAGATGTTAAAACAAAATACTTTGAATTTTAACAGCTCTTCACTGCAAAATGCTAAATTCCATTCTCCCGCATGTAAGTAATCAAATTGTTAAATTTAGCAACATAACAATAACCTTAAATATGCTGAAAAAAGGAACCTAGAGAAATTGTCAGAAAACCATAATCCTCAAGTCATAAACTTAAAAATAGATAAGACTGCTATATGAATACTTTGTAAAACACGCTCTCAAGACATAATGCAGTGAAGAGGACAAAATAATTTGGTGATGCTAACCTAGTAGTCAAAATCCCAAGAAATCAAAAGTGAAAACACCAAACTAAGATTGCACATATATTCATTACTGATCTCAGTTCCATCCTCCAGCATCTTTCCACTATCCTCGCTTGAAGCTTCGGGAGGTAATGAGAATCCAGCTTCCTCCAACACAGGGCCCCAGTGAGTCTCCAATACTTTTGCCACCATCTTTGTTCATGGGAACCCCAATACATAATGTATAAACACACGCCCAAATTTGGGAGTTGTGGACCAAAAGGAGCAGGGAGGAAAAGAACCTGATGTCACAAAAAAATACTATGCCATCACAACTAATGGACAAGCCATCAGTTGAAGTCACACATAAGTTGAATAGAAAAAATGCATACCAGTATCTTTGGCTTCTGTGGAGGAATTCACACTGGCTTTCATTGCTTCACGTTTCTTAGCTTCTTCAAGCTTTTTTGTCCTCCATTCTTCAAGGGCTATCACTTAAAAAAATGTAAGCATTAACAACATATTGATGTAACTGCCAAATTCTAAAACAGTCAATAGTTTGCATTGTTACTGAACTAGGTAACACTTTAATTTTACATTATTACTCAACTAGTGGGTTAACAATTTCTAACTTTTGAGGAATCCAGAGCTAAAAAGTCGCTGAGATTTATATAATGAGAAAATGTATGAGCTCCCACATGTCAATTTTTAGAAGCTATGTGAATGGTGGAATATATGCTAGAGCACTCATAGCATATGGCAGAGGGCATTCATGATGTTATATTCCCAAGGGTGAATGATATTGATCCTTTAATTTGATTATGTGAGGTCTCTAAGCACTTCAATGATTTATAATTCCCTAGTACCTCTGCAGGAATTTCCCCTGATATTTGATTGCCCTGGAATTCAAGGCAAAGCTCTGAAATCTCTGTTATGAAGCAAAAAGGGAGCTATAAATATTCCCTAAAAATGGGTTTTCATTTAATACAACCATCTGGCTAATCCCATGGCCAAAATGTAGTTTTCTATTTTAGGTGTAGGATACATATAGACTCATATCAACATTCTACAAGGACCTATTTGAGGTGAATTCAACATTCTAAAAGGACCTATGTCAAAAGGGCTCAAATCATAGTAAGACAGTCCAATAATTAAGCTAGGTGCAAGTTCACAAGAAAGGTCAATCTCTGTCACTATGAAAAGAAGGATCTCGGTAACATCTCAATCTCAATGACATCACCATTGTTTCACAGGTCAGAATTTAACTCACAAGAAAGGTCAATCTTTGTCACTATGAAAAGAAGGATCTCGGTAACATCTCAATCTCAATGACATCACAGTGTTGAAATTAACTCTGCCTCAATTTAGTACTACTCTTATAAGATTATTTCGATACCACAACAGTGAGGAGAATGAGTTATAAAGGTGTATTTACAGTTAAGGCTTGGTGTGACAAAAATATATCAGTATAATCCGTATTACAGTGAATATTTTCAGTGTTATAATCACAGGTCAACTACAATCTCGGTATAATCAAACACATGATAAGTATGACACTAAAATTTGGAACTACCACAGTAATAAATCTATCACTGTTTCATGCTACCACAGTGAGAAAGGTCTCACTAGTTCGGTGCCATCACAGCTTGATGAGAAGTATGCCATTTAAGTTTGATGGTATCACATAGGGTCTCACAGAAATGGTCAACAGAAGTCAGAGACATGTACAGTGAAGTACTTACAATCGAAGCACAAAATAAGGTCAAAACAGTAATATGTATACACAGTGAAATAGTACATTCGAGGATCTCGGAATAGCTGCTTACATTGGGTTTGAAAGAATCTGAATTCTTTCCTATGAAGTTGACAGTGCAAGAAACAACTAAAAGAAAGAACTAGTTTGAAGGTATAACAAATCAGATCTAACTATGTAACTAGGTAGGTCTTCATTATAATGACTATGTAATTATGTACTTATGTAAAGATGAAGTCAATAATAATAAAATGAATCTTTGGTTTACTTGCTTCATGGATTTGACACCAGCTTGGAGAGGAATTTATAATGTTTTAAATGAGTGCTCATACACATCCTAATTCCTTTTCATTGAATAAAAAATATTTTTTTAAGATCAAACATGATAGACTACTAACTTACATATGTAGGCATGACATGCCTCTCCAATAATCATTTACCTCCATTTTGGAAGACAAATATATAAGAACCAATGTTCAAATCGAATAAGCATCAATTAATATCATATTATCTTGGTGAAGAGAAGCTAAAGAATAGTGTAGGAGAGATAATAAACGAGACATATTTTTAGACCCCTGGATGGAATTTTTGGACCTATATTTTTTCTAACCTGTAGACCTGTAGTAAGCACATTAATCTCTAAATTTAAGACAATGTAGCATCCACAATTTTGGCCTATTTCAGGCCTAAAATTTAGCCCTATGGCCATTGTAATTTTGGCCTATTTTAGGTGTAGGATACATACAGACTCATATCAAAATTCTACAAGGACCTATGTGTAGGACACATATAGACTCATATCAACATTCTACAAGGACCTATTTGAGGCGAATTCAACATTCTAAAAGGACCTATGTCAAAAGGGCTCAAATCATAGTAAGACAGTCCAATAATTAAGCTAGGTGCAAGTTCACAAGAAAGGTCAATCTCTGTCACTATGAAAAGAAGGATCTCAGTAACATCGCAATCTCAATGACATCACAGTGTTGAAATTACCTCTGCCTCAATTCAGTATTATTCTTATAAGATTATTTCGATACCAAAACAGTGAGGAGAATGAGTTATAAAGGTGTATTTACAGTTCAGGCTCAGTGTGACAAAAAGATATCAGTATAATAACTGGAGTTAAAGTTTTGGAAAATGCTAATTATGATCACTCACATCTATTGCTCAGCAGTTGGTTGGCATGACTTCTACCTTCTGCAGAAGTACAGTAAAACTGTCATCAAAGAGTAGACTGACCCTTAAATTGTGGAATTTTGGGCAAAGAAAATGCTCCCTCTCAGGTAGAACCCACATTTTATCATTCCTTGAGCTTGATGGTTGTACTGCTTAAAACCTAGTTCCTCTTGGTTCAGGTAATGGTCAAGTAATTGTTCCACCAAAATCTGCCAGAGATTGAGCTCAGCCTCAGCCTTTTTTGACATGCCATTCCTGTAGGGCAGACCACAGTGAGAATGGAACAAGGGCAGATGGCCTAGTATTCAGTCAATCTCACCAGTGAATCAAGCCCCCGTTGGTTAACCCACACTTATTTTTAGAAAAAAAACACAATTGTGTAATGTCTTTGCGAAGATTTCAAATGAGGCAATGTCTCTTGTCAGGTAGAAATATTATAGCTGGACTTATATGGACAAAACAATGTTCCCTGTCAGGTAGAACCCACACATTAACATGCACTAAGCTTCCTATATGCACCGCGAGACACATATAATTTCGCTCAGGGACCAGGTTTGAGGATTAACAATTCCACGAAAATCCTCTGGAACTTGCACCCTTCCTCAACGCTTTGATGTGTCATTATGGTGTGGTAGACCACATTTAGAATGAAACTATGGTAGGTGGTTTAATGCTCTGTCAACCTTACTTGTGAACGGAGGTCCTGTTGGTGAATCCAAATTTAATTTTGAAAAAAAACTAATATTGGCTACTGTGAACAAGGTAATGTTAGAATGAAACTAGGGTAGATGGTTTAATGCTCTGTCAAGCTCACCAGTGAAAAGAGGTCCTATTGGTGAATCCACATTTAATTTTGAAAAAAAAACTAATATTGGGTACTATGAACGAGGTAATGTCCTTTGTCATGTAGAATCCACACTTGATTTTGTAAAATATCTCAGTGTTAGTAACTGTATCATGCAAGAGAGAGCTAAGGAGTTTCAATGTGCTCTTGGCATGCCATGGGTTTGAATGTTAATGCCTCTGGATGCAGAACAACATTTTAACTTTTGGATATATAGATATACAGTGATAACTCCTTTTTATAATATCGATGAATTATTTTTTATGTCATATCTGTAGAAATCAACAAAAAGTGGTGGATTATAGAAGGCTTCCTTTACTTGAAAATGAAGGCTCAATGTAGGTTTCAGCTGGTGTTTTAATCTGTGCACCCCCATGCTCGTGCTCCATTTTTTTTATATTGAAGTTGGAAGACCCATTGATAGACTGATTTATTGATAACAACGTGGAAAATCTTGTTTGAAGCACCAGGTCAACCTCACTACCTAGCCGCTTTGAACCCCTACGCAGAAAATTACATTGGAAGCACGATATGAAATCTGACTGTTGTATTCTAGCTCCGGGTTTGATTTATGCAGAGGTTAGCTTTAAAGAGTTTCAAAGAATTGAACCATGGTTCTAGCTGCTTATTGTCAGAAATATAGTTTGTTTGTATGACTGTTTTTAGCAAATTATTTGATAAGATGGTCTAGTTATTCCAGTTATTCCAGTTATTCCAATGACCTTTCAGGTCCTCCATTTCTAGTGGAAACTGGAGGCAAATTCAACTTGCATGTGATTCTTATGGCTAAATGGAGGCACAGTCAAGTGGCATATTTTTCTTATATTTATTTTTATGCTAATGTTATTAGTTAAAACTGTATGTTACTACATAAGAAAATATATGGATGTGTGTATGCATATGTTCATTCTGATTTCTTAAATTGTCTATTGGAATAAGAGTTAGCAGACCTAGACCAAGCATTCCTTATTCTTCATGTTCATTCTTCAGATGTACCACAAAGTTCAAAGGGATTCAAATGAGATAGGATCCTCTTCTCAAATTCATTGTTTCACTGAACATTATACGATAGAGAAAATTACATTTTTTGTTTTTTTATGGGCTTCAAACAGTTAACCCTCTTTGTAATATCCAACAATGGCCTTGTGATACTTGAAGTTTAGAAAAATGGTAAGAAGTGGCTTGAAGCCCTTGAAATGGGGTGGAAGTTTAAGATGTTTTCTAATGTTTTGGATCATGGAATTTATTTATTTATTTTTAATTATGGAGCGTGTAATAAAACTTTTAACTGTTGTTTTTTGGCATTATTAGTGGGATTTCAAGAAACTAAAGAATTGTGGATCTTTCTACAAATTGTTTGTATAAGATGTATATGGTGTATGTATTTACTATTATCCATGTTGGATAATAGGTCTTTCTTCCCCAAATAGAGGAGAAACTTTATTGATAAGTGCAATTTGTTATAAATTGTATTCTGCTTCTATTTATTGCAAAATAGGTTTATCTTCATAAAATAAAGGAGGAATGTTACCGAAAAGTTTATTCCAAATTAAAAGAGACTTGTTTGGATTATTCATACTTGAACATAGGTCAATTGATATCATACACTTTAAAAATGTATCGTCACATTAGGAAGATGATCCTTATGGATGTCTTTTGGATTACTCATTGACATTAGTTTGAATTGTGATTGCTTAGTTGTCAAAGTTTGACACATAAGTACTTAATGAGTTTTGCACTTCTTGTTGAATTTGACTCACTAGTGCGAGGAAAAACATGCATTGCCTTAATATAAATGCAATATTTACGAAAAAATTATAATTTTCCATATTTTCTAGATTTTTTTGCGAAACTCTTCTCCAACAAATGACCACGTGCATAGATGTATTGCATATAGATATTCTCGCTACTCACTTGGCTCAAGTCATGTTTAGATGATAGGAAGTGACCTTGGTGTGTCTAAAGAGTACCTAAAGGGGGGAGTTGATGGGTAGAGATGGCCATTGAATAAAGAAGTCAAGAAGCCTTTTAAATCCTACAAGGACTTTCTCTATGGAGGCTTGTAGAAGAAGTCTCGTTTGAATAACATAGAGCAAGGTAGGGGTCTCAATCCATACTATACTTAAGAGTCTCCATGGGTAGTTTATGTAGGAATGTATGTTTCCACATCTCTTGGTGGTTCACACTGAATTATAAGATGTACATCATTGATGTCCAAACCGCGTGCCGCAACATCAGTCACAACTAGGAGTGCAAACTTTCTCGAACATAATCCAGCAAGAATCACTTCATGTTGTGATTGTTGTATATCTCCATGCAAAGCACGAGCATTTGGAAAAGATCCAGCGAGTTCAAATTCGTCACTAATTGTCTCAGTAAAAACAATCACACTTCCCCCATTGTTATAGCAGCGAATAACATCTGGTATAACTTGTGGTCTTGCTGAATAGAAACAAGGAAGAACGATGTGTCTCACACCTCTACTAGCTTTCATCTTATCATATCCCACAAGATCTGTAGTTTTTATGTCATGTTTCAAGAACCTTGATGCAATCTTATATACCTAATCTGGCATTTTTGCACTAAAAAGAAGCACCTGAACCTTGCTTGCATCCTCAAATTTTCCAAGAATGATCTCAACATGTTCTACAAAGCCCATGTTCAGTATTTCATCAACCTCATCCAAGACACGAAATTTCAAGGATTTCAGATTCAACGTCCCTATTTCAATATGATCCTTAATGCGCCCAGGTGTACCTACAATGATATCCACACCTCTACACAATGCATATTCCTGTGGACCATAGGGAGCACCTCCATATACAGAGGATGAATGAAGGCCAACAACTCCACCATAAACCTCAAAGTCAACATGGACCTGTTTTGCAAGCTCCCTTGTTGGAACTAACACAATCACACTAGGGGCCCTCCCATAGGCTGTATTCTTACCTTTGGCATTTGGAACACTTGTTAATGACTCCACAATAGGCAACAAAAAAGCCAATGTTTTACCCTGGCCTGTACAAGCTCGACCACCCATGTCCGAGCCATTGAAGATAATCTCAAAGGTAATTGCCTGGATGTGGCAGAGTGACTCAATCCCCTTGGACTTGAGCTTTTGCCTCAGTGGCACCGAGATATTGAAATTAGAAACTGCATTGGGATTCTCTTCTTTCTCTTCCTTTTGTTCTTCTTCCTCTTCGACATCGTTTCCCCGTGTTTTCTTCTTCTTCTTCTTGCTGTGCTTGGGATTGGAATCCTCACCTACGAAAAAACATCATATCTGACTAACAAGGAAGTATAATGCTTGATACCTTGTGAAGCTAAATCTAACAATGGTTCCCTTCGTATCACCTTATTTTTGAGAACACCTTCCTATTGTTACATTAGTTTATATTTCACCTACATGGGAAAATTGTAAATGATGCTAGATCCATGATATGTTGAAAACATCGACCAACACGAGCCTTGCATTACCAATCTATAATAGCTATCAAAGAGATGAATCCAAGCTAAAAGATATGCTCAGCTTTCTCTGCTGGAAAATGTCAATTCTTCTACAACATCCTGGCAATATTTTTTTGGTTCATGAGAACATCCAAGGACCAATGCACATAAGGGCATGTGTTGTATACTAATGCTTTGATAAGGATACACATTTTTTATTTCTGTGTAAGAAAAACTCCTATCCATAAATGGCAGCCCTATCTAGAAGACATAAGTGCCCAAAGAATTGTGTTGAAACTATAGAGGTTGGTAGGATTATTGCTTTATGCATGTTTCTGGTTAAATTGAATGATATTTAGCAATAGAACAACCAATCACATGTAAGAAACATATTAACTAGCACTACCCATTTCCTCGAACTTCAGCTCCTTCATAACTTGAAATTTATCCACAAATTCCTGCATATTCTTCGCTACATCTTCCACATTAAAATCATTCGTAGTCTCTCTTGAGGTAGAGTAATTCCCTGTAGGATTATTTGATTTCTTCTGCTTAAGTCAATCTATCTCATGTGAATCTATTTCCTTCTACCTCTATAGCATGGCAACAGTCATATCCTCTTCTCCATTGTAAAGCCATGTATCATCATCATCCGGTGGAAGGTCCAAACCCACAAAATCGGATGAGGAATGGGGCAAGGACAAAATTTCATCAATGCATTCAACCGGAGCATGCATTACTTTGTTTGTAATATTCCCAATTAGCATCAGCTAATTGGAAATATTAATTTTGATCAATTTTTCCTACTATAGTTAAATTATAAATAAAAGTGAGTAGAGGGGGACATAACTCACTCTAAACATAAAGTTCACTCCCTAGTAGACACAACGTTGTAACTTAAGTAGGCCAAGGGGGGCAAAGAGACCACGTAGAGAGGGGACCCACTAGAGCACGTGGAGGGACTGCGCAGGTTGAGTTGGCAGCGTGGGGCCAAGAGAGGGTACGTTGGAGATGATGGGCCTAGGGTTTGAGAGAGAGGCCAACGTTATAAAAGGAGGAGAGCCTCCTCATTTTGGTCATTCGAGTTTATGCATTTGGAGCTGGTCATTACGACTTTGAGCACGCTGGCTGTTTAGCCTGTCTGTAGCATTTTTTAGTGCATAGAGTGTCTCCGTTCGGAGATCTCACCCTCAGCCCTGGGAGACTTCGAGTGCTTGCTCGGGTGAGGCATTCCCATCAGTATTTTGTGGGAGGATCGAGTTGCGTCATTCGTGGAGGAGCATTGCATCTATTGACTGCGCAGTCCTGAGAGGGAGGATGCAGCCCATATTGGGGAAGCTCCGATGTGGTATTCTTTTGGAGGATTTTGGTCAGGCGATTGAACAGGGGGACAACCCTTGCCTATTGGAGACTTTTTGTTGATCGAGGGATCATATTTTTGAGGATTCCAGTCAGTCTCAGCGTGGCCCTTGGGAGGATAACGTAGATCCTCAAGGGAGGTATTTTCAGAGGTTGTCCATTCTAGAAATTCTCTCTGGGCTTTCTCGGGTTTGGTGAGTAGAGGCTGATTCTAGAGTTTCAGCTTATTCTGAGCAGGGGAGCAGCCCCGTATACTCATCTTGTTCCAGCAGCAGCAGCTACATGGCAGTTGTCCAGCAGCATTGGACGCAGATCAGAGAACAACCATTCCAGCAGCATTCTGAGAGTATTTCTTAACTTGCCTTGTGCAGGTTTAGGTGCCATCACTCTGATCACCTATTGTACTCACTTATATTTCTCAGTATAATAAAATGGCTCAGCATTCTCTCTGCATTTCTTGAGTATCTATTACATGTCATATATATATGATATTGAATGCTTACACTACTGTTATTTTTCTCCTCAAGCATTCTCGTTTCTATACCACTTGGTGTGTTTCCCCATACTCTTAGATAGAGTCTGGAAAGGGCCAGATAGCCTCCAGATCTCACCCTATTTTCAGAGGTGAAATATCTGGTAAATGCCCTCCCAGTCCATCTCTGGTTGGAGTTTGCTTGTGTTTTAGAGATATCCCTGAAAGGGGATATTACAGTGGTATCAGAGCATAGATCTAGCTCAGCCTGTGGAGCTAGTTGTCTGTGACACCGGAAGAGAAGCCATGGGGATATTTTTCTATGAACAAAGAGGGTAGGTAGAATCTTACCCACCAAACACAGTAGAGATGGTAAATATGGGGGTCTCACAACAGTGTGACCAGCATTTACCAGTCTTCAGTAGGCCAACCAGGATCAAAATGCCTACATTCTTACCTCCAATACCGAGTGAGAAAGGGAGGCGTCATGATCATATACCCTTTGGAGATTATTTTCGCGAATGGTAGTCCATGGGGGAAAACTTCAAAGCGGCTTTGCCCTTTGGAGATTATTGTCAGCTCAGGCAGGATGAAGGAGGAAGGAACAGTGGGGGGTATAGCACACAGAGTTCAGAGTTGCAGCATACCACAGGGGGGACACCTTTTCCCACGTATGACGGATCCACTGATTTCACGGTTCGAGATCAGGTGGAAAAGTTGGATGCCTCTTTCTAGCTTGACCAAATAACGGAGGGGGAAGCCATCAAAATGGCTACCTCGCACTTGGGGGATGAGGGCACACAGGATCATGGGGAGCATGTAGATACACCCAGTATGACGCAGGGGTCATCTGCGTTGGAGACTTCTTTGACCTTATCGATTGGCATCTTGGTAGAGAGAGTAGATCTTACCCCAGTGGTGCCATCCATTGAGGTGATGACCGGAGTAGTGTCCGAGTCTTCAGGTGGTAGCAACGTGCGACAGATGGGCGAGGTGCCAGGAGATGTATCCACCTTTGATGAGGCACTAGTAGATACAGAGGTATTGGACGATGGTCGCACACAATGATGTCATTAGCTTCGAGCCGACCTTCAAGTTTTTAAAGGGAAGGCCACATCAGTACGAGAGGCTATCTTGTTACAGAACGAGGAGATAGAGGGCATGAGAGTGGTTTGTGCCGGGTCAGCGGCCAAGTTGGCCCACATTGGGGAACGACTGGATTCCCTAATGGTACAGCTAGAGGACACAGTTGAGTGTCAGAGCAGCCCCCTTCAGGCATGCATAGATGGGGCTAGCAGCATTGTTGGGTCACCTCTTTCCATTGGAGAGAGAGGCGGAGCCACCTAGGCAGACCTCATACATTGACTTGGTTAGTAGGATGAGACAATCAGAGTTGCATAGGGTGCAACATCCACATGTTGAGGTTGGATGGCAAGAGATTTTGAGTTCGTACCCGGTGGAGTGGGTTATAGAGATAGTGGTGGACATGGGTGTATTTTAGCAGGAGTTTCCAGGTGTTGGGAGTACATGAATCCCAGACTAGCATTGGGATCTAGGAGGGACTACCTGTTGTTTCCCAGGAAAGTTGGTTGACTATGTATTGGAGGGTACAGTTGGCCTAGCAGTTGAGCATGCGCATTCGCTTGGGGAGTTTTGGTCAGCTCCAGTGGCCAACCAGTTTATGGGCAGACTCTCTAGGTTTTCTTGGTATGGCACTTGTACGCGAGGTCATAGGGTGATCACATACCTTGGCAGGAGCTGGTCGGAGGAGGTGGCATTGACAGACCACCAGATGGTGCCTTGTATGGGGTCGAGGATTCTTCACCTTTGTGTGGGGCACAGAGGTCACAACAGAGCCGAGTAGTGGTGATATCACTACTGACACTTAGGAAGATTCACTTCTCAGACCCCTCGGGGAGGGTTTGGAGTGATGATCCATTCGTCGGTGAGTATAGCGATGCGACAGTGGAGATGATGATACTGATTGGGGGTGGTCCGACATGTAGAGGCACATCTCTAGGTCATCACATCCAAGGATGTGTGGGAGCCTGTAGCATTGAGCAGTGGAATACTGGTGGACATGGAGTTGCATGGTGGTGTACCGTAGTGTGTGGGACTGCATTGGGGAGTAGGAGTGTCCTACATCGCATTGAGAACACGCAAGGAGTGACCAATGCCTGGACACAGACAGGGCACGAGACGGTACAGGGTGGTACAGTAGCAGTAAGGGGTATCCAGCAATATACATGGGTATGCCTTAGTGTGCAGTGGCATATCGAGGAGTACAGGGATGATCGGTGGCATGCGAGGGCGTATGGTGCTGCACAGCAGGGTCTTAGAGTATTGCATCCAGGGAGACTCACGGACAGGGACACCAAGCTTACCTTTGGGGGTAGTTCACCCAGGATCGATGGGGAGACAAATGAGTGATACTTGACAGTATTTGTGGGGACTCACGCACCCGACCCTCTTCTACATCACTCATGGGCACAACTGATTTTGTTGTTGTCCTTTGGCACTTTGGGCATGAGCAGCAGGCTACGCGAGGCTCACCCAAGATATTTTGATGGCACTCAGCACACTAGGGGAGAGACTTCTCAGCAGTGGCACTGGGTCGGTGCGCTAGTTGGCATCCACATGTTAGGGAATGAGATGATCCTCTGCAGGGGTGGCACATCAGTCATCGCTGAGCCTACGATTTGGGAGCAGGTCATGAAGGAGACATGCATCACTCTTTTCTCAGGGCGTGTCGAGACCATGCACGAGAAGAGGATACTGGGTACAGTAGAGGTAGCATCCTAGTATGTGTCTGGGCTCCAAACAAAGTATCGACACATTATCAAGAGGGTGGATGGCATATTCAATGCAGATGAGGTGGCAGGTAGAACAGGAGGGCATTCCTTCTGTATGCCAGGGTGAGGACTCTTCTTTATATGAGTCCATAAGATCAGTTGAGGACGCTTATGGGGAGCGAGAGCAGTCATGCAGAGATGATGACAGTAGACCAGAGATGCATTCCAGTGTATAGGGTGAGCAGTCAGGGGACTCTACGGGAGATACTCTGGGCGATGAGTCACTTGTGACGATTCAGCTAGAGCAGTATAGGATGGAGCCTGAGTCAGTAGAGGAGGATACTATGCACATCATGCATGATAGTCCTTTGGGGGAGAGCTAGATGGAGGCTCACATCGAGTCCATGATGGATATGCAGCTAACCTTGGGGTCAGCCATTAAGGAGGAGCAGTCAAATGCACTGACATTGAGTATGGTGACAGCAGTTGCAGATCCATATCCTCTGGGGATGTTGGAGATTGATGGGATAGTCCTGCAGGGGGCGAGTAAACATCAGGAGCATTACATTCCCGATCAGGAGAGGGATGAGTTGTTGGAGATGGTGGAGCACCCATTGTTGGGCCGACACACTGATGAGGTACAGATAGATGCACATGCATTCAGCAGGGCTGCAGTACTTTCAGGGAGCTGCATTCTCCAGGGGTACATTGACGAGGCTTACAACATATCTAGCCCACTTTGGCACTTTATAGAGAGAGGTACCTTCCGATACAGGCAGATATCGTCAATAGACGAGACAGAGCAGCGTGAGTTCAGTACGGGCTGGCGACAACGCTCTAGAAGTTTCTCGTATGCAGTTGTCACTACCTTGGATCCTTCTTCCAAGGTAGATTGGCGGGAGATCATGAGTTGGTACCCTCTTGATGGTGCGATCTTCTTCATAGGGATCATAGCGGAGCAGGGGCCCTTACACATGATAGATGTTACAGATTCTAGTTGGCTGTGGGACACAGGTCAACATTTCTTCAACATTCCATCCCGACTTCAGGAGAGTAGGATTAGCATTGGATTGAGTCAGGGGCTAGATTAGAGGGAGGTGATGAGTTGGTACACAGTTGGTGGGGCATCATATACAGTTACAGGTACATCACAACAGGAGCCAGGGAGCATTGATGCTTGTTGGTGGTCTTCACTTCTTAGAGCATCAGTTATAGCCAGAGGTAGTGCGCAGTCCGAGCCGTGGGACTTGGGTGATGATTGGCCATCGTGGCGTGGGGATATGGGAGGATTGTTTGATGACAGGTACAGTGAGAGGTCAGTTTGGGATCCTGGAATTGAGAGATCCCTCCATATCAAGGTGATACAGAGGACAAGGGAGATTTAGTGGTGCATCTGGGACCCAGGCACATTTTACAGTGATGGTGGGGAGCATCAGCTAGAGAGGGGGATTGTTCAGGCATTGCTTGAGGACAAGAAATTTTTGGCGGGGAGGATTGTAATATTCCCAATTAGCAGCAGCTAATTGGAAATATTAATTTTGATCAATTTTTCCTATTATAGTTGAATTATAAATAAAAGTGAGTAGAGGGGGACATAACTCACTCTAAACATAAATTTCACTCCCTAGTAGACACAACGTTGTAACTTAAGTAGGCCAAGGGGGGCAAAGAGACCATGTAGAGAGGGGACCCACTAGAGCACATAGAGGGACTGCGCAGGTTGAGTTGGTAGCATGGGGCCAAGAGAGGCTACGTTGGAGATGATGGGCCTAGGGTTTGAGAGAGAGGCCAATGTTATAAAAGGAGGAGAACCTCCTCATTTTGGTCATTCGATTTTATGCATTTGGAGCTGGTCATTATGACTTTGAGCACGCTGGCTGTTTAGCCTATCTACAACACTGTTTAGTGCATTGAGTGTCTTCGTTCGGAGATCTCACCCTCAGCCCCGAGAGACTTTGAGTGCTCGATTGGGTGAGGCATTCCCATCAGTATTTTGCAGGAGGATCGAGTTGCGTCATTCGTGGAGGAGCATTGTATCTATTGACTATGCAGTCCTGAGAGGGAGGACGCAGCCCATATTGGGGAAGCTCCGGCGTGGTATTATTTTGGAGGATTTTGGTCAGGATATTGAATAGGGGGACAAACCTTGCCTATTGGAGACTTTTTGTTGAGCGAGGGATCATATTTTTGAGGATTCCAGTCAGTCTTAGCGTGGCCCTTGGGAGGATAGCGTAGATCCTCAAGGGAGGTATTTTTGAAGATTGTCCATTCCATAAACGCTCTTTGGGATTTCGTGGGTTTGGTGAGTAGAGGTTGATTCCAGAGTTTCAACTTATTTCGAGTAGGGGAGAAACCTTGTATACTCATCTTGTTCCAGCAGCAGCAGCTACACGGCAGTTGTCCAGCAGCATTGGATGCGGATTAGAGAACAACCATTCCAGCAACATTATGAGAGTATTTCTTAACTTGCCTTGTGCAGGTTTAGGTGCCATCACTCTGATCACCTATTGTACTCACTTATATTTCTCAGTATAATAAAATGGCTCAGCATTCTCTCTGCATTTCTTGAGTATCTGTTACATGTCCTGTATATATGATATTGAATGCTTGCACTACTGTTATTTTTCTCCTCGAGAATTCTCGTTTCTATACCACTTGGTGTGTTTCCCCATACTCTTAGACAAAGTCTGGAAAGGGCCAGATAGCCTCCAGATCTCACCCTCTTTTCAGAGGTGAAATATCTGGTAAATGCCCTCCCATTCCATCTCTGGTTGGAGTTTTCTTGTGTTTTAGAGATATCCCTGAAAGGGGATATTACATTGTTGAAACAAAAGAAAAACATCATATCAAAATCAAATAAGAAAACTTATCTTTCATACCTAGTCCTTCGAAAGTGAAAACAAGTACTTGTTGTAATGGCCACGCACCAAAGAACAGAGTCTATTTATTAAATCGTATACTAAAGATGAGAAGAATAAGTTGTACATATCCTTCAAAAAAAAGATAACTCTCCAAGAACATAATCAATCTCCAGAAAAACAGGTTAATAAAATATTGGAAAATTTAACTAGCAGGTTTCAGTGCTCAAGTTTCCAATTTTAAGTCTTTTGCACCTACTGAAGTATATATCTTTCATTATATCAAAAACAACAACAAAAACCTTAATCTTGCAAGGCATCATTTAGAAATTGGTTTGTTTAACTGTCATTTTCCAATGACTACATTCAGATTTCAACATTGAACATTTATTTAAAACTACACTAAATAATTTCCTTTCCTGTTAAAAATAGAATCATGATAAGTAAATAACAAGTCATAGTGCATACTATCTTTATCCTTAGAGTGAATTGCCTGAATTTGTTTTGAATCAACAAATAAACATAAAAAGTTTTTCCCTTTGAAGGTTTTCCATGAAACGTACTTTTCTATGTTTCACAAAGTAAGAAATTGTCTGCTCCATTAAACATACTTTTCTATGTTTCACAAAGAAATTGAGTGCTTCAAATTGGTCACTATCACAAGAAACCAAGCATAATAGGAAATAGAGCCATCTTCAAGAACCTTAGGGAATGAATTATGCTTCCCTATCTCGAAGAAGTATACAAAATATCAATCACATACTCCATTTTGGTCGTGTAGTTTTAATTGAAATTGGATCGTTACTAAGTTTATCAACTATTTGATTGGAATCTCTAATCATGACTACTGACATAGGAGAGTAAGTGAACATCTTTGATCACACCTTGCTATTTTGCAAACTGAACATGGCCATGATTTGTCATACGTCAATAAAAAATGTAGATTTAATTCGCATTATAACACAACCACACACTTTGACAGACTTAACTCAAGACCTCGGGAGGTTAGAGTTAAATACAGAGTTTCATAACATAACCATGTGGATGTCATTAAGGGAGAAGGTTCCAAAACTAAATAATCTCTTGCAAAGGCTAACCAACCTAGAGACTGTTGAAGATTTTATCTTGTTTGCTTTGTCCTGAATCCTGATATGGCAGATGCACTATTGGTTTGCATTTTATAACCATTTTAATTTGACCTTATCTGTCCTGTCCTGATATGGAAGAGATGATATCATTTTTCTTTTCATATCAGTTTCAATTTTCTGTGTGCAATGGGAAAAATCCATGATGCTCTTTATTTCCAGCCACAACACAATTTCTTTAGTGCAGAAGGCTTTCTCAGTTTCAATTTGCATACTGGTGTGTGTGATGTTGTTTGCAAGGCATTGGAAATAACCTTTTTCTGCCACTCCCATGCCATTGCTGACTTGTTGTGGCCCATCAAGGGTGCTCTTGTTGGCTGGTGTCTGTTGGACTTCAGTGGTCTCAGGTCTACATATCTTGTGGGGGTTTGGTGTTTCCCCTCACACCCTTTCAGCATTTTATAGGTAATATAGGTTAGTTGTGCTTCTTGACCAGACATATGTCACTCCTTCGCATGATGCCTGAAAAGTTACAAAGGAATAGTTTGATTTATGTTTCACTGTCAGGCTCATGCTGCACTCTTGCATGAAGGCATGTGTCTTCATTAAGGGGTGGAATTTGATTGTGTATGTACAACGATGTTTTGTAAATCACAGGATTCACAAGCTCATAGGTAGCATGTTTTAGTACTTAGTCCCAACATCACCTGCCCTTTATATGTTTCTATGGCAAAAGCCTTTGTGCTATCCACCCTTTTTGCATAATATGCTCATTGTACTCATATATTTTTATCGATAGAACTTGGAGGCACACATGTATGTGTGTTTGGCCTCCCTCCTGTAGACACAAATTGAATTTAACAGTCCCCATGCTAACAATATTAGAGAAGCATGCATACAATTTTGAATTTGATTATAATAACTTATGTTGCTTTGTACATCAGGCTCTGGACTAGTGGAAACTTAGAGAAGTTTTTGTGACAATGACACGGTTTCAAATCCTAACAGGCATGCTCTTGAGTCCTCCCTTGCATGAGGTTTTCCAGGGGTGGATCTTGAATATATTGAATAATATTGACGTATTCAGATTATGGTACGTCCTAACAAGGTACCAGTTCTTCAGTCAAATGTGTTGACGGTGGGTAGAGCTTCTTACCAGGTTTACCATCCATGTCAAAAAAATAGGTTCCCGTTTACGAATAAATAAAGGAATTATTTAACCTACCGACATATTATGGTATGGTGCTGGAAAGGTACCAGTTCTTCGCTCAAATGGGTGGGTAAATATTCTTTCCAGGTTTACCATCCATGTAGAAAAAATAGGCTTCCAGTTATAGAATAAATAAAATAATTTATTTTGTTTATGAACTGTTCTCACTGTTGATAATGCGTACTTAAATTGAGGTGGTAGTGCATCATATGGATCATCTATGTCATGTGAAAAAAAATTAGGCTTACCTGACTCTAGAGAAGAGTGTGGTATTTCTGTAATAGTCCAATGCTTCATCCATGAGCTTTTTATGCTCCTTCAATCCTTCAAGAGGACCCCTAAAATAACCCCTGTTCTCTAAGATTCTCCTAAATGCCTCCCATCCAATGTCTCTACTCCTTGTTGCTTTTAGTGTCGAGCTTTGGACTCCAGCAACCCATGAGCCACTCAATCCAAGTTTTGGATTTTCCTTTTCGAACTAATAATGCGATCGTTGTTGATACATCATCATCCACAACTTATCTTCATACCCATTTCCTCCTCCTTGTAATTTGGAGATGATAGAGGCGGCATCTGATAGCAACATGATGCCTGAAAGGTTTGTTACATGAGCTGAGCATACATGGCCCTTGAAATCCTCACAGAGACATCCACCATCTCCTTATTGCCCAAAAAATTCTCCATCCAAGATGTCGCCTTCATGGAATCCACGTCCTGGTCATAAAAGGCCTCCACCGCCTTAGAAATCAAGTGTGCCTCATGCTTCAGAACATGAGCCATGCTCAGAGGAACTCGAACCCTGAACCTATGCATGTTAACCCTAGATTTATCGAGATAACCCTTAATACAAATGTTTATAGCGTTTTGAATAGCATCACTAGCTATGGTTTGAAAAAACCACTGGTGAGAGCCCGCAAGGAGTCCCATACTGAGGGTTTCATCGGTAAATGGTAAAGGACTACAAAGGAGTCCCATACTAAGGGTTTCACTCGTGAGAGCCCACAAGGATTCCCATATTGAGTTTAAAGTGATTGATCTATTTGTCTGTATACTTGGGTCTCTTTCCTTTCTCCACTCTTTTCCTCACCTAAAAATGGACTACAAGGTTGTTTGTGGGAAGGAGGATGGCCTACCAAGTATTGAGAGTAGATCAATGTTTAGAAGGAGCCTATAACATCGTCTCTTGGAAAGGGAGGATCATGATATTATTGGAGGATAATAGGGTGGGAGATTGTATCAAAAACACAATTCCACCACAGCAAGATCCCCAACAGTTGGCCTATCATAATAAGAATGACATCAAGGCCAATTTGATAAAATTAAATTTTGATAAATATTATTTTTTATCAAGGAAAAAGTTTTGGATTCACCTAAAAATCTGCACTTGTTATGTGTATTGCAAATGTGGATTTCAAAATCAGAATATGATGAGTCTGGCCCCTCAATTGTTCACAAGAAGTGCTTCTAGAATTTTGGACATTTGGTACTTCTATCTAGGAGGAGAACTGGATGCATATGCCATGGTAGTTTTAGGTTCGATGGAGGACTAGCATTGTAAAGAGAGGATTTCTGTGTTTATTTGTGCACGAACTATCTTGAGTCAGTTTTTGGGCTTGGGTTGTGAATTGTGTTGGATTCATGAAATATTTTGTGCCTATGCTAAAGGATTGCATTGGAATCCTTACATTGGCAAAATTCAAGTTGTGCTAGTATTTTCCACCCTATTGTGCTTGATTCATTATATTTTCTTACACATATTCATATGGATTGGAAAATATTCAGCATGTGTGAAATGTCTCTGCATGATTGTGATCATTGTAAGAGGATGAGTTGTTACCATGTTGTTGAAAACTTGTTGCATGTTTTGTTTTCAATTTATTCACAAGATTGTAGCTTTAAACAGAGTATTTACTTCTCACATCATAATATTCCTAAAAATGACTTCTCAAACTCCGTTTAATCAAATAAATGCATCCCAACTAAATGGGTGCATATTCATTATCTCGAATTCATTTGTTATCACTTTGAAAGATTGGGACAAAAAACTTAATGAAAAGATGGGGCATTTTAGATACATCTTAAGAGAAGAAGCAATGGATTCAATAGCCATGAGATAAAATCAAAATAAACAGGATCTTGTGAATCGTTGAAAGGCTAGACACACCAATAAATCTAATAAACTGCCGATATAGATCAGTGATAAGTACCTTGTTCCACTGTAATTGCTATTTCATTTGGTAACCCGCGACCATTAATGTGAAGAACATCAGGATTACCAATAGATCTGTGCACATCAAGTGTTCTTCTAAGGATCCGCCAAAAGATAGAATATAGTCAGAGATTGATGCATTGCAAGAGAACATTCTGGTGGACAGGCTGAAGTTGAACATAGCAAGACTCCTTAATTCCAAGAGATGTACATGTTTTAGGGATGGATTAATAACTTACTGAAATGTTGGTTGTGTACAAATCACCTATAAGCAGAGTTATATCACCATCAGGCTGAGGGAATGGAATAAGGATCAGGGCCCTGCAAGCTACACTTAGTCCTCCGAAGCCCCTTGCAACTTTCTGCAGATACAATGATGGAAGTAATAGTAGCTACCTATCTCATCCTTCACTTGGAGCTTGTACATAAAATTATTTCCTGGTGGTATGGGGCAGCTTGTGCTAGGTACTCCATCTTGCCACGAATTTCTCCATTATCCGGTGGTCTCTAATATTCTATAACAGCTGGGTCCTCACTAGGAATATGCATGTATTGTTTTATGTGTTCTACAGAAACAATGTAGTTCACAAATGTAAATTGGTTTTGCATACTTTCAGCAAACGATCTGTTCATTAATGATAGACCGTAAAAGAAGGCCATCCCAATGAAACCTACACCAGTTCAAATTGTTAGAAATGATCATCTTATACATAAAAACATTAAGCAACAACATAAATCACCCACAGTTGACAATTAGTTTCATTGAAGCTGCCCTGTGGGAGTAGAACGATAGCAAGAACAGAGGAGCAAAGAACAGTTTCATTTAGCACCTTTCGATGCTAAATCAACCATTCAGTGGCTCAGAAACTGTGGAAAAGGGGCTTGAATTTTTGTCAATAAAGTCTAAGTTCTTCTTCAAGAACTAATCCTCAACCCTGAAAGCCCTAATGGTCATTTCTCTTACTATGGACTCGCCAAAATGATCTTCAATGGGTTATTTTGTTGCACCATTTAGTCTCATCAGTTCTTTAGCAGAAGCAAAATAGTCTTCTAAAATACCACTGCATTGTCTCCTGAATTGTGCATCGCCGGCATGTCATTTCCCTCATTCTTCTCGCCACTCTCCATAGACGTAGTGGGTTGAATTTTTTAATGTGATTGCGGCTTCAGAAAAGGCACGAATTAGGGCGTGATTTTATCAGTTCTTTGGCAGAAGTAAAATAGTCTCCTCGATATGACTGTGTTGTCTCCTGAATTGTGCATCATGGGTGCATTGTGGGCATGCCAATATTGCCCTCATTCTTCCCGCTTCCCGCCACTCTCCTGAATTTTTGAATGTGATTGCGGTTTCATAAGGCACAAATTAAGGCGTGATTTTGAAAGCTATTAAACTCTATTTCTGATGGCGGGACTCTCTTTGTGTTAGTGGCTTTGAAAAATAATGTCCACGGTCTTTATTTTTCCTATTTTCAAATATGGGTATCATTTATTGTTTATTTTGAACAAAATTTGAATGTGTGTTTTATTTGAGCGATATGGAAAAATAAAACTTTTATTTGTAAAAAGGGACAATCAATATATATATAAGGAAGAGGTAAAATTTATAGTAGAAAAAATTCTACAATAAGGGGTTTTTTAAGAGAATTTTGTGGAGAAATTTTAATAAGAGAAGTAATAAATTAGGGTAAAAAGGATTATTAAGGGAAAAAGAGTAATAGGTTGGTTGGCTTAATTGGTTATTATCAATGTTGTAGTATTTGTTTAGTTCTTTATCTCCCCTATCTAGGTTCAAATTTCTGCTGAGACATTTGTCTTATCTTTATAACACTAGAAAGGACATAGAAGCCTCCAAGGAGTAGGACCACCACACAAGTACTGTATCTCCAAATGTCTTGACCATTCTTAATAAATCACAAGTTATTAGTGTATCCTAGCAGCGTATTGGATATACTTTTGGGTTATAGTGGCAATCATTCCATTTCATCTCAACTGTACCTCAAAAAACTTTGATTAATTACCAGTGTTGGGTTTCTCTATAAACTTTTCCTAGAAGTGAAAAAGAACATGACTTTCATTAATCTAGAAGGGTGGTTTCCCCAATGAGTGTGACCACCCCAAAAGTGTATTTAGAGATGTCTTGACCCTTGCTAAATCGTATTTTATTACTATAGACTTACAACATATTGAATATACTCTTGGGTTGCAAATTAATGGAAATAATTTAAGTCCATCTCAAGTGTAGCTCAAGTCACTCTAATGAGTTGTCGATCTCGAGTTTCTCCATAAAGTTTTCCTTGAAATAAAAAAAGAGCATGTCTTTCAATCTTTAATTGGATGAAATACATATCCTCCTTGTGAAGACTTTCTTTACTTCATTAAGTAAGGGTTGATAAGTATCTTCTTGGTTTCATTGGTTTCATCAAAGAATTAACATTTTATTCATCAACTCTTGACGATGAGAGGATGAATTCTAGTGTGAATTATCACGTGTGTGTTAATGTTATTTTTTCAATTGTAGCTTTAACCTTCACGGTTAATTTGGTTTAAGTCCTTTAGTAGTCATCAATCACTCACTCAGTGCCATGTGCACCAGTAGAAAATGATGAAATTAGTGACTAGGTGACTAAAAACGTTAGTCACCACAATTATTCCAAGTAAATTACTACTAAATTTGAGCAATTTTAAGTGACCAAACTAAAAATGACTAACTTAAACGACTAATTAGTCATTTAAGTTAGTCATTTTTAGTTTAGTCACTTATTATCTAGTCGTATATTTTATCCCTAGACTAAATTAGTCATTTTTAGTTTGGTCACTTAAAATTTCTCAAATTTAGTAGTAATTCACTTGAAATAATTGTGGTGACTAACTTTTTTAGTCACCTAGTCACTAATTTCATCATTTTTTACTAGTGAATGGTCATTTCTAGAGTCCTAGAGATAGTAGCAACAAAACTTATTTAAAAAAAAAAATACTATGAAGACTATTTACTACATGTAAATGATTTTTTACTGAAGTTTTAACTGACCACTTTTGAATCTAATAAAAACCCCTCTCGAAGTCTTGTAGACTCTAGAAAATGATTTTCCAAAGTTTTTTTTGAAGTAGATTAGTCACATTTTCTAGCGTTACCTTAGACCATTATGTAATTCTTTGAATTTTAAAGGATTTAGTAGAGAATTTGATACATATTGCAATTACAAACAATGTTTATATATACATATATAAGGTAATTGTGTATCAAACTATGGAGTGTAAAATTGACATGTTTTAATTACTTAGATTACATTTAGTTAGTTTTCATTGTTATATACTCCTTCTTACCATTACATATAATCTTATTTGTTTATCACTGCATAAATAGTATACCTTTTCTTATGTACACTAACTTCACTTACATATTCTTATGTTAACTCCATAAAATTAATATTCCTTGATATAATACAATAGTTTCTCAAAATTTTTTTTGTAATTTTCCCAGTACAAGAAAATTTGTATATGATTTCTATTTATGTGGACGACTTAAAAAAAAAAACCCTTCAAGCTTAATTCAGGCATGAATTATAATTTTTTTTTTTTTTACAATTCATTAAACTTTTTTTTTTAAAAATATAAGTAGCTCTCGGGATTGTGCCAAATAATTGGGTTCTCCTTACCTGATATCTTGGCACTAACCCTTGGTTTTTCCTCTTTTCTATCACCCAAACTGTTACTTCCCTTAGAAAGAGCAATATTGTACAGAATAGCAGTTAAATGAAAATACTTCACGAACGCTTCCCTTTAATGAGATATAACAATTTTTCCAACGCTTTTATGAGGTATTAGTAGCAAATAGATAGTAAATTAATCACATTTCAGATGGACAGATGGTTAGAATTACCTGTGGACATGCGATTGGACTGTCTGCATTGTCGGTTTTATGCCCTCTGCAAAATTCGTTCGCCTCTCTCTACAACGCTTGTGGTTTTCTCAAATCGCGTGGGTAAACTAATGTAATTGAATCGAGGGGTCGTGAACAGAAGAGAGCTAGAGGCATTGATGTAGGGAGTTTTTCACGGACACAACATAATAGTTTTGAAGATAGTTTTTTGCTGGAATTTTGAGGTATGGGGCCTGCGATGGAGTCGAGTCCCATCGCCAATTTTCGGCCACCTAGTTTTCTGATGCAGGGGCATTAGACACTAGCCAACAATGTAGGAGGTTATGTCCACATGTTGTGGCTAGGAGGGTTCAAAATCATTGAATTGTAACAGCAAGGTGTCAACACCTTAGCTGCCTGTTTCATTTAGACTAGTTAGAGTCCTTAGAAGTCAAATAGGTTTGAATTCGATCCATCTGTCATGTTTCAGTTATTTGAATAATTGTAATTAGGCTTTTGAATTACAAAAAAGGTCCTTGCAGAGGAACCGAAGAGACAAATGTTTATGTATATATGTAACCCCTGGATTTCATTGAAGGAGAGATTTCGCAGTGAAATTGTGTGTTAAGCTTTTTCTTTAGTTTGAATAAAAGCCAATATTTTATCTACTATCTGTGTGTGTTTGAATTAATCTCTGTGTGAATTTGTTGGTCCCGAGCGTATTTAATCTTCAGTCTTGTGATTAATTCAATGAAGAGAATTACTGTGTAAATATCCACAAATCCCTGTCTATGGTTGATTGTGGATCCCCTGAAATTGTCACATTACATTAAGTAAGAGGCCGGGAGTGATATATTAACCCATTATCGAAGACACTGTAGATGCCAGTAGGAGTTATTTGTCCATAGAACAGTGAATTTCTGGTCATAGGGGAGAACTCGCTTAATAAAGAGATAAACTTGTTTGCTGTTGGAAATATTGCCGAGGTTAGACCATGAGTTGATGAATCAAAGGATAGAGTAACCCCGACTTAAAATTTGGTCAATCACTGTTCCAAAACAACAAGTGGGTTTGCCAAACAAAACCGCCCATATCCCACCGCTTTAGTGGGGCAAGCGGTATTTTCAATTTGGGAGCGATTCCATAGAGTACCCGACACGTGGCATTGGGCGAGTTTCCAAAACCGCCTCATCGCAAGTTATCGTTCATGCATCTACACCGCGCGATATCGTTTTCCACTGTTGGATCGTCGGAGCTGGTGTGACGACATCCCCGCCGTCGGATGAGAAGGATAATCAAATGTCAAGATATGGTGGGCTCGAGGCCTAAGGTTGTTTGTTTAAAAGCGTCAGATTATTAATATAAAGTTTCGAAGGGTGGAAATCTTGGTCGTAAGGTCCGACGATGGAATTAAAGTTCGAGAAATATATTTAAATTTTTACAATGTTTGCTGAATATATTTATTTTTCAATTTCTTCGAATTTGATAAATAAAATTACAAGAAAGCTGTAGAAGACCACGTGGAGGTGAACTGAGTTAATTGAGAGAAAACGCTGACAAAGCAACAATATTAGAGGCCAGCTCTCCTTAGGGGTCAAATTTCAGTTTTGTTGCTGTCAATTGTGGTATCAGAGCATGTTTTTGAGCTATTTTGCTGAGAATTAACATGGAAATCCGAGTTGGTAGAGGTGCTGGAAGAAGGAGAGGCGGACCTGTTGCCAATGCAGAGGTGTTGGGGATTTTGCAGAGGTTCGAGGCCAGAATGGATGCCATGGAGCGAAGGCAACCCAGAGATCCTGAAGACATCAGTGAACCTGAAACAGAAGAAGTTGGAGAAATTGCTGAGATTCCTCCTGACATGAGGGTCCTTAGAACTGTTCTGGGGTTTGCAGTTAAGCCCAAGATTGAAGTATCCAGTTTTGCAGGAGGAATGAATCCAGAGGAGCTGGTGGACTAGATTAATGAAATGAACAAGTGCTTCGACTATGAAGAAATGAGTGAAGATAAGAAGTTCAAGTTTGCAGTAACAAAGCTGAAGGGACATGCTGCACTTTGGTGGGATGAAGTGCAGGCAGAAAGGAGGAGAGTTGGCAAGCATCCCATCAAGAGCTGGACCAGAATGATGGCTAAGTTAAAAGGTAAATTCTTGCCTAGTGATTATTAGCTAACATTGTTTAGGCAAATGCAGAACCTGAGACAGAGGTTGCTGACAGTAAAATAATACACAGAGGAATTCTATAGAGTAAGCATAAGAGCTGGGCAATTTTAGGACACACCAGAGAAGACTGCCAAATATGTGAATGGTCTCAAGTTGGAGATCTAAGATGAGATTGGTCTTCTATCTCCTAAGACAGTTGAAGAGGCCTATCAGATGGCCTTGAAAGCAGAAGAGAAACTCCTGAGGAAGCAGTCTGCCAAAGGGAGAGGTACTTTCCATGGAAAAGGAAGTCAGGGTGGTAGAGGAAATCCTACTACACCTAGGGATGGAGCTAACAGTAGCTCACCTCAGAATGCATCTACAGAGGGTGATGCAAGAGGAAGAAAGAGTTCTTATAGAGGAAGAGGAGGTAGAGGCAGAGGCAAAGAATTGAGGTGCTACATATGTCAGCAAGTGGGACACAAGCACTATGAGTGCCCAAAGAATGTGGGTGCTGGTCCAAGAAATACTGTTATTGCCCAGGCTGGAGAAGAGGCAGAAAATGAAGAAGAAATTATACCAAAGAGGGGAGAGTCCTTGGTGGTTAATAAGGTCCTGTTGAAACAAGCCAAAGAGGTCACTGAACCTGCACAAAGGAAGACTTTGTTTAGGAGCATCTGCAAAGTCCAGGGGAAATGCTGCAAGCTAGTCATTGATAGTAGCAACACAGACAATCTAGTTTCCACTGAGGTAATAGAGAAGTTGAAGCTGAAGACAAGGGAGCATCCAACTCCCTACAGGGTGTCTTGGCTACATAAGGGGCACCAGCTGATTGTAAAAGAACAGTGTGAGATAGAGCTACAAATGGGCAAATACAAAGAAAAAGTCCTGTGTGATGTAATTCCCATGGATGTGTGTCACATACTGCTGGGTAGACCTTGGCAGTTTGAAAGAGTAGCAGTGCATGATGGCAAGAAGAACACTTACAAGTTATTCAAGGATGGGGTACATCATACATTGATACCCATGGAAGAAGGAGAGCCATCAAGCAGAGTGATTGATCCAAAGACCTTGTTGCTGAGCGAGAAGGAATATATACAGCAGATTGAAGAAGAAGAGGTAAGCTTTGCTTTAGTTTGCAAACCTAAGGTAGTTCTTACTTCTACAAAGATTTCTGATTTGCCAATAGAAATCCAAGAGATGTTAGACAACTATTGTGACATTGTTGTGAATGATTTACCTGATGAGCTGCCGCCTGTGAGAAATATTATCCATCAGATAGATTTTATCCCTGGTTCAAATTTTCCAAATAAGGCAACCTACAAAATGAATCCCACAGAAAATGAGGAAATCAGGAGACAAGTACAGGAATTGGTGGACAAGGGACTGATCAGAGAAAGTTTGAGTCCATGTGCAGTACCAGCAGTATTGAGCCCAAAGAAAGATGGAGGCTAGAGGATGTGTACTAATTCCAGAGCAATCAATAAAATAAAAATCAGGTATAGATTCCCTTTGCCCAGAGTAGAGGATTTAATGGATTGTTTGAGTGGTGCTAAATATTTTTCAAAGATAGATTTAAAAAGTGGATATCATCATATTAGAATAAGAGAGGGTGATGAGTGGAAAACTGCCTTTAAAATGAATGAAGGAATGTATGAATGGATGGTAATGCCTTTTGGGTTGTCAAATGCACCTAGCACTTTCATGAGACTTATGAATGAAGTATTGAAAGAATTCATTGGTAAATTTGTGATAGTGTATCTAGATGATATATTAGTTTTTAGCAAGACTAAAGAAGAGCATTTAAGGCATCCTAATTATGTCTTGAAGAAGCTGTACCAAGAGAAACTGCTGATAAAATTAAAAAAATGCTCGTTCATGAAGGAGGAGTTGGTGTATTTGGGTTTTGTTATTTCTGCAGAAGGATTGAAGATGGACCCAGAAAAGTTTAAGGCAATTGTGGAGTGGCCTTCACCCAAAAATGTTTTTGAGGTAAGAAGTTTCCATGGACTTGCCAGTTTTTACAGGAAATTTATAAGAAAATTCAGTAAGATTAATGCACCCATCATTGAGACAATAAAAAAGAGCAAACAACCATTTAAATGGACTGCTGAAGCAGAAAGAAGTTTCAAACTTTTAAAGAAAAAGATAACTGAAAATCCTGTTTTGATTCTGCTTGATTTTACTAAACCATTTCAAGTAAAGTGTGATGCAAGTGGAGAGGCCATTAGAGCTGTGTTGAGTCAGGATGATAGGCCTGTAGCCTACTTCAGTGAAAAGCTAAATGACACCAGAAGGAAGTATTCCTCTTATGAGAAGGAATTTTATGCAGTTGTTCAGGCATTGAAAAAGTGGAGGCATTATTTGATGTCCAAAGAATTTGTATTATACTCTGACAGTCATGCTTTGCAGTACATTGTACAGCAGCCCAAGTTGAATCACAAGCATGCCAAGTGGGTTGAGTATCTCCAAGGTTTCAACTTTGTTTTGAAACACATAAGTGGCCAAGCAAATAAATTAGCTGATGCTTTGAGTAGGAGGTACATGCTTGTTCAAGAAACCAATTTTGAAGTTGTAGGATTTGATTTTCTCAAAGAATTGTATAAAACAGATTCAGATTTTAAGGAAGCATTTGAGGCATGTTGTAACCCTGTTCTAATAGATATAAGCCAGTGGCTAGATTATTTCTTGCAGGAGGACTTACTATTCAGAAGAAACCAACTGTGTGTACCAAAATGTTCTATGAGAGAAAATTTGATCAAGGAGAAGCATAGTGGTGGACTTGCTGGAAACTTTGGTACTGACAAGACTTATGAGCAGCTGAGTCACTTCTATTATTGGCCCAAGATGAGAGCAGAAGTGGACAATTTTGTGAAAAATTGCAAAATCTGTCAATATGCCAAAGGGAGGAGCCAGAATGCAGGATTGTATACTCCCTTGCCTATTGCAGACAAGCCTTGGGACATGGTGAGTATGGATTTTGTTCTAGGATTGCCCAAGACTCAGAGAGGGAATGATGCAGTCTTTGTTGTAGTGGATAGATTCTCCAAAATGGCACATTTTATTCCGTGCTATAAAACTAGTGATGCCACCCATGTTGCTAACTTGTTTTTCAAAGAAGTTGTTAGATTGCATGGGTTGCCCAAGAGTGTTGTTTCAGACAGAGACACCAGATTTGTGGGCCATTTTTGGAGGAAACTGTGGAAGAAACTTGGTACCAAACTGAGTTTTAGCTCAGCTTATCATCCTTAGACTGATGGATAAACTGAGGTAGTGAATAGGAGTCTGGGAAATTTGTTGAGAAGTCTTGCAGTTGAACATCCCAAGCAGTGGGATCATATCTTTCCCCAGGAAGAATATGCATAGAATGACTCACCAAACAGGAGCACAGGGCAGAGTCCATTCCATATTGCCTATGGAATGCACCCTAGAGGAATATCAGAATTAAGAAATCTGGGAAGGGCAGAGCTGAGAAGTGCTGATGGTGAGGAATTTGTTTAGAGATCCAAGCCATACATGAACAAGTGAAATAATAGCTACAAGGAAGCAACATCAAATACAAAGGCAGAGCAAACTTGAGCAGGAAAGAAGTCCATTTTGAAGTAGGAGATCTGGTTTTGGCACACTTGAGGAAGGAAAGATTCCCAAAGAAGCAGTATAACAAACTGAAATTCAAAAAGATTGGGCCATGCAAGATACTTAGAAAGTTTTCTGCAAATGCTTATGAGATTGAATTTCCTCCTGATGTTAGAATATCTCCCATTTTTAATGTTGCATATTTGTACAAGTATGAAGATGATGGTGCAGAATAAAGGTCAGCAGACAAGGAACAAATTGAGTGGGAAAAGCAGCTACCTCCAGCACAACCATTGCAACCAAAGAAGATATTGGAAAAAAGAGTGTTCAGGAAGACTAGAGGACAAGATTACTTTCAGTATTTAGTCAAATGGAAGGACAAGCCAGAGGAAGATGCCACTTGGATGACTGAAGGAATGTTGCAGAAGATAGGAAAATTGGTGGAAGAGCTCATGGACAGGAGTCCATAAAGAAAATTGCTCTTGGGAGTCTGATGCAGGGGCATTAGACACTAGCCAACAATGTAGGAGGTTATGTCCACATGTTGTGGCTAGGAGGGTTCAAAATCATTGAATTGTAACAGCGAGGTGTCAACACCTTAGCTGCTTATTTCATTTAGACTAGTTAGAGTCCTTAGAAGTCGAATAGGTTCGAATTCGATCCATCTGTCATGTTTCAGTTATTTGAATAATTGTAATTAGGCTTTTGAATTACAAAAACGGTCCTCGCAGAGGAATCGAAGAGACAAATGTTTATATATATTTGTAACCCCTGGATTTCATTGAAGGAGAGATTTCGCAGTGAAATTGTGTGTTAAGATTTTGATTTAGTTTGAATAAAAGCCAATATTTTATCGACTATCTGTGTGTGTTTGAATTAATCTCTGTGTGAATTTGTTGGTCCCGAGTGTATTTAATCTTCAGTCTTGTGATTAATTCAATGAAGAGAATTACTGTGTAAATCTCCACAAATCCCTGTCTATGGTTGATTTTGGATCCCCTGAAATTGTCACATTACCTTAAGTAAGAGGCGGGGAGTGATATATTAACCCATTATCGCAGACACTATAGATGCCAGTAGGAGTTATTTGTCCATAGAACAGTGAATTTTTGGTCATACGGGAGAACCCGCTTAATAAAGAGATAGACTTGTTTACTGTTGGAAATCTTGCCGAGGTTAGACCCTGAGTTGATGAATCAAAGGATAGAGTAACCCCGACTTAACCTTTGGTCAATCACTGTTCCAAAACAGCGAGTGGGTTTACCAAACCAAACCGCCCATATCGCACTGCTTTAGTGGGGCAAGCGGTATTTTCAATTTGGGAGCGATTCCATAGAGTAGCTGACACGTGGCATTGGGCGAGTTTCCAAAACCACCTCATCACAAGTTATCGTTCGTGCATCTACACCGCGTGATATCATTGTCCACCGTTGGATCTTCGGAGCTAGCGCAACGAATTCCCCGCCATCAGATCAGAAGGATAATCAAATGTCAAGATATGGTGGGCCCGAGGCCTAAGGTTGTTTTTTTAAAAGCGTCGGATTATTAATATAAAGTTTCAAAGGGTGGAAATCTTGGTCGTAAGGTCCGACGATGGAATTAAAGTTCGAGAAATATATTTAAATTTTTCCAAAGTTTGTTGAATATATTTATTTGTCAATTTCTTCGAATTTGATAAATAAAATTACAAGAAAGCTGTGGAAGACCACGTGGAGGTGAACTGAGTTAATTGAGAGCGAATGCTGATAGAGCGACAATATTAGAGGCCAGCTCTCCTTAGGGGCCGACTTTCAGTTTTGTTGCTGTCATTTTCCATTTCGTCGAACTAAAGACTTTCTTTTCAAAATGACATTAAAATAATAAAACAACGAGATAATTATCAAAATAATAAGCAAAATATGATAGCGTTTTTCAGAAAAATAACTCTAATAGGTTTTCAAAACAAATGATGATACCTTTGACACCATTAGAAACGAAGAAGCCATTCTTTTTTGTTGAAAAAATTTAATGAGACAAGATAAATATTGTCTTCTCTTATTATATGAAGTGTAGACAACATGACATTAAAGCGAATATAAACACCTACATTGCGCGGCCTGCCTGATAGAGACTGGAAAGAGAATAAATGAGCAGCGGATTATATTTGTTTTATAATCGTTAGGCTCTCTGGCTTTACCGGGTCACCCAGCCTTTTACGCCGTTAACGATAAATATTACCGTTAGATGATCAACGGCTATCCATGAAATTCAAATTCGAAAAATTTGTTAATTGGAAATTTATAATAAAATGCCTACCAAGATGCCACTCAAGTCAGCTCCTCTGCCATGACACTTTTGCTAATGTTTACTACCGTGGACTCGTTAACAACTACACGTCCTTCAACTATAGGTTGGTGTGGTCTCCAAGGATGTGAGCTCAGTGAGGTTGTTTTGAGATTTAACATTCAAAAACATATATCTAATCATTGTGGTATGTTAAATTCCATTGCAAAGTGATATATATTTTTTTGAGTAAGTGAATATTGATTTTTTTTGCTATAGTAAGTTTTATATTGGTTAAATTAATAGGATATTTAAAACTTGGTTGAAGGAGCACATTGCCTACACAATCTATAACCAGGTCTCGAAGTCATTTTTGGCTAAACACTCCTTCAAAACCAACCACTTCATTAATTTTTATGAAATAAAAATCTTGGCCTCTATCTCTTTCTAATCAACCCGCCTTATTCAAGAAGCCCTTGAGATCAAAAATAACTAGTATAACTTCAATAGGGAAGATAGCTATAAACTCAATGTCTCTTGAATACTCCTTATGCATCATCTATGTCATTAATTGAACATCCTTGAGGTGATGCTATTGTTTCTCCCTCCCTCTCTTCCCACGTGATTTTTTCCTTTCCCTCTACTTGAGCCTATCTTTATTTTGGCCCGCTTAGTTCTCTCTTTTTTCTGCTACTATTGCCCCTTCCTTTTTTCGTCCTCGCCCCCTCCTGATCCTAGACCCCGCTTCACTAAACTACCTCAAATTCTTAAATAACAGTGAAATCCATAGCCTTGTTAATCTAGAGAAAAAGTAAACCACTTAAAAAATCTATTAAATTTAGGTTAAATATATTTATATTTTATTTGAAAAAATTATAAATTTATTTATATATTTTAATAATTATTTAATTTATATTTTGATGATATATGGAAATAAATATATTACTGCATTCTGTTAGCTTCCCGTAATTTTCTAGATTGATTGAGATACAAAGGTACAGGGTAACATCAAACCAAGCTTTGGAATCCTAGGACCTAGCCTTCCTGGATTTAGAGAGGGATCTCTCTAGTAGGTGCAAAGATGTGAAATTGTTTGCTGATTAGGGTTGATTTTAGGCTAGATGTTAAGTGTAGGGTATTTTGATTGTTTTTGGTTGGGTATGATGCTCAGATGGGTTTAGATAGAAAACAAGGAAGATTGTTAAGTCATTGGGAAATGGAGTCAAACAAGGTCATGAATGAGTTCATCAATGGTTTCAAGAGCATTTGCAGGGAAATTTAACTTGGTTGGTGGATCTTTAAGGTTGTGAAGGATCATGAGATGGACATTAAACTTGGGAACAAAAAGCTAATAAAGGGTAGGAGTAGAATCCTTTATATACTTGTAAACTGAGAGAGTTAGAAGATTTATAAGCATAGAAAAAGAGTCAAAGGTTTAAGCAACACCTAATCCATTTGATTTCAGACTGAAAACAGATAATCAACCAAGACAAAATTCAGATAAAACATAGAAAGGCAAAAACTCATTTAATCTTTCATGGGTTTTATCATCAAGAGCAGGAAAAAAATTTAAGTTGCACAAGTAACTATAACCATAGAAGAAGAGACAAACCCTAGCATCCACAGTGACAGCTATGAGAGTTCCTTGAGACAATTTTAGCTAAGTAAGGCAAAGAGCATGGTTAAGACAGACTTCTTTGAAAAACTATTGGCAAAGCTGCTCAAAAGATGATTTCAAGAACGGAGTACTTCAGAGGTAACAATATGCAGGGCTAGCCATAAATCATAATTGATACTAACTAATCTAAATCATTCAATAAAATAGACAAGCCAAAAACTTATTAGAGAGCAAAAAGATGACTTCTCTAACATATCTTAAGCAGAAGAAAACATTTAGGCAGTGAAGGAAACAAACAGATCTAAGGTGCCATCAAAAATCATATCTTAGTCTAAATTTTTTGTCCTACTGCAGCATAGATGGATGGAAAACATATGATAAACTTAGAAAACATTAACAAGAGAAAAATTCACCATCAACCAGGCCTATGGATCCTGCAAAAAGTCCTTCTCCATCAACAAGTGAATCAGATCATGCATAAGCTCCAAGACATCAATTTCTCATCAAAGGCTTCAAGGGACTATTTATTACTTCAGCATAATTCATCAACATCCAAAAAAATATACAACATCCTCATGCTCTATTTATGGATCAAATGAGGAGGTGGAAACCCTAAGAGGCTTCCAGAAACCCTAATTTAGCCATAAATGTCATAAATGTGCTTAATGACCATGCAAGGCCCAAGGCACATAAGAGATAAGGAAATAAATGAAACACACCAAAACATAACTCCCTAATCAAATTAGGAGTGTTTTATCCAAGAAAATATTTAAAAAACTAATTTTCCATTAATTTGTGTCTTTTGTTGACTTTTTGGCAAAAAGCTGTCTCTGTGCGTAGCTCCATATCAGCAAAATTTGGGGTCTGTTGCAGCTGAGTTTTGGACCCCTTCCCGGCTTCAGATTCGGGTCTGTGATGGCTCGTTGGAATGCTTGAAGAGTGTAATTTCCAGAAATACTTGACTTGTGCTGAATGGATTCAATTTACCTACTCAAAAATCAAATCTCCCATGACTTCTCAACGTGCAGCGCCAGGCCTGAAAAGGAGGCAGAAAAGGCCATTTTTGAGGTGTTTTTTGAACTTTTGAGGGGGGAAAAATGCTCCAAATGATATGAAATTTTTTGTGGAGACTGTTGGAGACATGAAAAACCCAAAAATATAAACTTTAGCAGCTGAGGATGCCCCAAAAAAGAGCGTAGCACCTAGGGTGCTGCGCTCCTAGGGGCCCAAATTTGGAAAAAACAAAAAGTGTCCAGATTTTATTCAAAATTGGTGGGTAGACCCCTCAAGGGGTTTTAGACACCTGCTGAGAAGAATCTGCCAAGATCCTAAGGCTGTCATGAACTTTTGGCCTTTTTAGCTCTTCTAGCTCTAGGAGGGCTTGCCTCAATTTAACATTGGCAATCATGCTCTTCCTTGCATAGTGTTTGACCATTTTATTCTGCAAGGCAAGGCCCCTCTTGACCTATTTGAAATGTTTGTGCTCCTGTTTTTAATAGTATATGACCCTTTGTGCTCTTTCAAAATCCTTTTCCCATTCTTGAAGTTGGGCATCTTTTTCTAAGAGGAGTAATTTTGTGTTTATCCCTTAGTCTTCATTATCACTGTCTAGATCAAAAAAGAGAGGGCCTTAAGAAACCTTTTTAATCATTTTGCTCCTCCTGACCGGTGCCTTTGGCTCAACACTCTTCATTTTTTCTTTGCCTTTGTCTGATGTTTTGATATTTTGTGAGGAGGTGGCCCTTTTCCTCTTAGAGGCAGCAAACACACTCCTTTTCCCTCTATGATAAATGCATGAGAGAGGGGAAATCATGGGAGTCTCAAAAGCGATGTTGACATCAATTTTTCCTTCACTATTCTTTAATTTTTCTATGTATTCTATGGACTGATCTTTGTCAAGACAGTCATGATAGCTGTCATGACTATCATGAATCTTTCTTGGACTATTTTGGGCACTTAGATAGCTACCTTCCTCATCTGGCTGTTCTTCGTCTTCACTGTTTTCCTCTTCTTCCTCATTGTCATCTTCTTCTTCATCATCATCATTTTCATTGTTCTCTTCATCATCATGTTCAATGTTTTTATCTTTGTGACTATCATCACTGGTTTTATCTTTGTTTTCTTCTTCACTGTCTTGCTACCCTTGGCCATTGCTGCTTTCTTCTTGGCCACTTTCCTCTTCTTCATTCTCTTCTTCATTGTCCTCTTCATCATCTTTTTGCCCTTGGCCATTGCTTCTTTCTTCTTAGCCACTTTCCTCTTCCTCATTTTCTTCTTTGTCATCTTCCTCTTCATCAATTTCTTCTTCAGTGTCCTCTTCCTCTCCATCAACTTCTTCTTCACTATCCTCTCCTTCATCATCATTATCTGTCTCATCTTCTTCCTCACTGTTGCCTCCTATTTTCCCTTCACTAGGGCTACTGTCAGCCCCTTCACTTAGTAAATCAGGGGAGGAAATAATAGGTGAAATTCTTTGTGGAGAAGGCACGTGGGGAGATGATGGCTGTGTGGAGGTAGAAAGTTGTGAAGTGGAAGGCAAGCTCTGTTGGATGAAGGCTTGGGGGTCTGAAAACACATCATGTGAGATGAAGGTCTCCCAAGATATAACTTGTTTCTCTAGCTGGTATAGGAAAATCATCTTGATTAAGGAGTGATGAAAAAGGCTAGGCATTTGGTGGTCATAGCTTTTCCTCTTGACAACAGAGGCTGTTTTATCAATACTGTAGAAAAGGTAATAGGGTAGGTTCATCATTTTGACTTTGGTGAAATGCATCAACAATCTGATATGTTATGGATAGAGCCGGGAGTACCTTCCCTCACATGTGAAAAAACTGATAATCTTCCTCATTAATGTTGCATACCTCTCTAGCAAATAAGAGAAAGGAAAAATAGCCTTGTAGTTTTGCTGAAAGGTGGCTTTCAAATAAGGCCCATAATAACCCAAATCCAATTTCTTTTGTTTGAGCCAAAGCTCACTAACATCTGGTATACTGGTTGCTTTGGAAATGATTTCAGATGAAAACTCAAATTGGACCCCTGCAAGATTAACTTGGTGGTTTTGTAGGCTACAAGAAAACAATCTGGTTAAGTCTGGATGGTATTCAACTTGCTTGACCTTCTCTCAAAAATGGTAGCATCCTACATCTTGGAAGAATGAAAGGATCATAGGAGAGGAAGTAATTGGAGTGGTGTCTAGGGGCTCAAATCTTTTGGCTTTTCCTCCATGATGTTTTGTCTTGGTGGGAGTATGACTCTCATCACCACTAGTGTGACTATTACTCTCTAACATGATGGCTGGTCCAAACAGCAGAAGGAACCTTGAGTTTTCTTTAGATTATTTGGAGAAAAATAAGTGGTGTAGGTCAAACTTTTGCAAAGAGGGAAGCTAGGGTGAGGACAGTTTTCAAAGCTTGGACTTGGTGGTAGAGGTTAGGTTTATACAACTCAGTCTTCTCTTTGTATGAAAACCAATCTTTCTTATAACCCTAGTTCAAAGACAGTGATAATTTGTTTTTGCATAGTCTAGGGTTTTGGTTAATTTCTAATCATGGATGACCTCTTTGATAAAAAATATTTGGGAAAAGGAAAGGAAGGTTGACCAACCTTGTTTCAACTTGACGAGGGTTTGTGGAGGCAAAAACCCAATTTTGAAAACCTTTGGCACACTTTTCTGAAGTGGTGCCAGGGGCGCAGCGCTAGTGCGTAGCGCCGGGTGTAAAAACAGGCTTCGGTGGTCGCTCCTGTGCCTGCGCACAGTGCCACCTTGCGAGCGCATAGTGCAGTGTAATATTACACTGCCTGCCTCGTCTCTGCGCATAGTGCCGGAGTCCAGGGGCGTAGCGCCGTGTTCAGCGCGTAGCGCCTGCCAAATTTTTACAGTTTGCCCGAAAACCCAGAAACTTTCCTCTCAATGGCTTCTTCTCCTCAGTAAAGTGAAAATGATGCACGAGGAAGGTTCACTTGGCCTTTATACTTTTTTTGAAAAATACATTTAAAAATCCCAAACCCACTTTTGTAAGGTTGGGGTTTCCTATCTTTCAATTTGTAATTCTGCTATGAACACCCTTTTTAAATATTTCTCGGAAAACATGTTTATTCCCGCCTTTGCCAATCTTTTGGGGAGCAATATTTTTTGGCATAGAGGCCCTTTGTTGGGAGCCTATCATTGAGATGTAGAAATCGAGGTCACATTTTTCGCTTTCTTTGACAATAACTCATAATCTGACCTTTTACCTTAAAAAATTTGTTTTTCTATCCTTTGGAAAAAAAATGGTCTTCTTTAACCTAATACCCTTTGTCTTTCTTCTCCTAGTGTAGGTGAAGCAGTGCTATTTTGGAAAAAACCTTAAGGAGGAGGCTTCTGCTCTTGTCATCAATGTTTTATTAGTCCACTAAGCAAACTCTGATACTCTTTTACCTATATGCTTGCTGTTTTTGTCTTGTTTGGGTCTGCTTCTTGGTGATGATTATGCCCTATTACTTTGCCTCCTCTTGTTGCTGGTGGTCATCTTGGCTTAAAAAAAATATGTGAACAAGGGCAGCTGTCCCTTGCAATGTTTGTACTCTAAGCCAAGGGGGCCCCTTTGAGTGAAATCCTCTATATGCAGGAAGGCATAACTTGCTGGGCACCAAATCCATCCTATAACTCAGTGAAACCTTTGGTGACCTAATGGGGACCTTTGGATTTGGATTTTGGATATGCATTTAGACTTTAGGGATTACCAAGTGTAAGATAGGACCTGTGATAAGCTTAGTGTGTTTTGAAGACCTAGGATCTAGAATTTTGATTGTCTAGAGGGTTTGTAGAGACAATCAGTGGCTGGGAATATTATGGAAGAGTCATCAATATTATTGGATTATTAGGTTTGATCAGTAGTAGGGAATCTTGTAGATAAGCAAAACAGAGGATTTTGGCCAAAAGGCAAGACATGGTGAAAAATAAGTGACAATTGGGGAAAAAAATATGGCTTGAACCCAGGATAGGTCTTCCAAGAGTGTTGGGCTAGTGATGGCTAGATAGGATGATGGAAAAAAATAGGGAAAAAATATCCTAAGGGAAATGAAGGTTGTGAGATTTCTAGAACTCATAATGCTCATGAAATTTGTTTCTAGAAATCTAGAAACAATGCTTAGTCATCTTGAGGTATGAAAATTAGGGATGACTAACACATTCTTAAATAGATATATCTTTTATGGCTCAACTTAGTTGACCATTGAGTCCACGGTCACCACCATTAACTATATTCAACCACTATGAGCATGTTGACCATGTTGACCATGGGTATCCACATTCTCTATGCTAGACTTCGATTTTATATGATTGACCATGGAGGAACATATTTAATAATTTTTTATGATGGTCCTATCATGTTCTTCACATTGTGACATTCTGACATATTCAACTCGTTGTGACAATGAGTTAAGTTTTTCATGTTGTAATGTTGGTTAATGTTTGTAACATTGCAACATTGGGGATTGGTTGACTTTTTTTTAATATAATAGCTTATGGTTCATTGGATTTAATAATGGTTGATTATTTTTAATATGATAGATTATTGTTCAGCATGGTTGACTTTTTCGACATTGGCTTACCCTTATTGGCCATGATTTCTCATAGTAAACCATGATTGAATCCAATTTTTTCATATATTTAAATAATATGTGGTATAATAATGGTAGATTAAACTATGTTTGAACCCAATGAATAGAACTCAACTATAATCTATGATAAAATGTGATGATGAGAAAATGGTAGGCTATGGTTAAATATGTTTGATTTATGGTTGATGAGGGTTTATTATTTTTAATAATAGGTGACCATGATTTTCCATGTTTAACTAAAGTTGAATACGAAATACTTTGGTTGATTGTATTGACTATGGTTGGATGTGGCTAGCTTGATTCATGATGATGACTATGGTTTACTATGGTTGGTAGTATATTCCATAGTTAATCATGGTTGTCCACGGTCAAACATGTTTCACTATGATATGTTATGGTTGAAATAATTACGCTATTTTTTATCATATTTTAGGATAGGGTATAAATGACCATGCTTAACCATGTCGGATAATATCTGGAAGGCCATGATCAGCTATAGTTGACCATGACTAACCATGATTATCATATTTGATGTGTTTTCCATCATTTTATCGTTACTGGACCATGTCCACCTTTGCGACATTGGACTATCTTTGATTCATTATGATGCAAGACAATGCTTTTCCTATTTTGAAATGAAGATATGTTTGTCACATTACGACATGCAAATGTTTTTTACACCATAATGTTGGCTAAAAGCTGAACACGTTTCACCATGGTTAACCATGTTTAACTATTATAGACTATGGTTGATATAATTTTATGATGGTTGATCGAGTTTGATTATGATATATTATTCTTAACCATGGTTAATCATGGTTGGCTACATTTGATGATGGTTAACCATGTTTAACAATGGTTGTCCATGGTTAACCATGGTTAACCATGGTTTTCCATAAGTTACCACGATTGATCATGTGTGATTGTAATATATAATGGGTGAATATGGGTGGCCATGTTTTACCATGAAGACCATGGTGACCACATTTTTCAATTGTTGACCATGGAAACCATGGACTCTATCTTTAACCAACGTGTCCAAGGTCAGCCATGGTTGGCCAAGGAGACCATGGTTGGTGAAGGAGACCATGGTGACCATCGTTGAGTATGTTTTACCATGCTAACTGTGGTTGAGCATGGTTGTCTAAATTCTATATTTTTGAGTATGGTTGTCTTCGATGGACTATGGATGACCATGTTTAACAATGTTTATCAATGCTCTACTATTGTTGGATTTTGTTCTTCACATTGTGATGTGGGGAAATGTTTCTCATGTTGCGATCTCACATATTTTCCACAATGGAATGTTTAATAATGATTTTCACATTTTGAAATATATATATATGTTTAATTGTATGAAAACATACTGTTGGTAAGGAATTATCTCCAAATGTAATGTCAAGATATGTTTTTGCATTATTTCACTAACCTAGCTTGATTAGGTTGTGGCTGCAGGTTTTGTTCAACATGCTAAAATATCATGCTATTTTGGTTATATTGTGACATTAATAATGTTTTCTATGTTGCAATGTTGGGATTTTTCTTCACATTGTGATGTGAAGAAAACTTTGTCAAACTTTGACATGAGGATATGTTTGTCACTTTATAAGCTTGATCAATGTTCATCGCTCTACAATAGTGGTGCATATCAACATTCTTTTGTAATATGGTTTAGTAATGTTCAATGCATTCTGACAATGTCTCCAACATTCATCTCATAATGTTTGTCATCTTATGGTGTTGGGAATTTTTTTTTGCATTGTGACATTGGGTAAATATGATATATTTCAACATTGGGTAACATTTGTTATACTGTAAATGATGATATATACTTATTTTAAGGAGATTGTTAGAAATTATGTTCATTTAAAATTATAAGGTCCTTAATATTAAATCAACTTCAAATTTGCAAATTGTGTTCTATACGTATTTTGAGAATATTTATGTACACCACACATGAATCATGAATTGCACTATAATATACTATATAAGTCTAATAATGTAATAGATGAAAAACACAATATAGAGAATTGAATTTCACATGTAATAAGCACTGAAAATATATGATAATATACTAAAAATGTAAAGACATATAAGTGTTAAGATATATGAAAGTATATAATTATATAAATACATATATGTATTTATGTAAAAAAATTCACATAAAAAACCACATATACATATTCAATTCAAACTCATTTATTTAATAAACACATATATTTAATAAACACCATATTTACATAAAAATGTTAATTCACTAAACTATACATGTGTAAGAATCTAAAAGGAAAAATTCATCATCTAATGTTTCTTCTATTTAAAAATAAGTTTGTTATTAATCAAATGAAATTACGTCATTAATTTGCTAAATAAACATTATGTTATGCTACCATCACTAAATCAATATTTTTTTTTAACAAATACAAAACACACCCATTATTACAAATAATTTTTAACAAATACAACACTCAAATTATTATAATATATTTTTGCAAAAAAAACAATATTGATGAGATGGGGGGTGCATGTGGATCCAACAAAGATCCAAGTCATTCGGGATTGGCCAGCCCCAACCACTATAACAGAGCTTCGCAACTTTCTGGGTCTTGCTAATTTCTACCGTAGGTTCGTGTTGGGATTCTCTCATATCACTTGGCCCTTGAGTCAAGTTACCAAGGGAGGAGCGAGAACAAAATTATTTTGGTTGGAACCTCAACACAAGGTGTTCACAGAATTGAAAAATCGCCTTTGTTCTACCCCAATGCTCACATTAATAGACTTGCAACAGCCATTTGAGATCGAGATAGATGCCTCTAACTATGCTATTGGGGAAATTTTCACTCAACAGGGGCATCCGGTGGCATATCACAACGAGACATTGTCTGACACAGTTTGAAAGTATCCCAATTATGAAAAAGAAATGTATTCCATTGTGCAAGCTTGTAAAAAATGGAAGCATTACATTTTGGGGAAGGAAACAATCATCCACACAGACCATCGGCCCCTGCAGTTCATACATACACAAGGGAAGTTGCAGAATGATCGCCATCAGAAGTGGTCCACATATCTGCAACAGTTTCATTTGAACATCAAGTACAAGAAGGGTAGCACCAATAATGTTGCAGACTGCCTCAGCTGACCACCGATCATGGTGCTCACCACCGTTCTCAACTCTTGTGGGCACGAGACTTCTGATTGGCTGCTTCTCTACGAGAGCGACCCAAAATTTGGCCACACTTACAAGCCACTCTTGGGGGGTATGCAAGTTCCAAAATTTCACCTCCAAGATGCACTCCTTCAAGCGAGCGTGCCAAGATGATATGGGAAGCACACTACAGTCGAGTCGCTGGGTATTTCGGGGTCGAGAAAATAGTAGCTATACTGCAGAAGTATTTCTATTGGTCGAACCTTCTAAAGGATGTCGAGAAGCACATCAGATCCTACACTACCTGTGCCATTTCCAAACCAACCATCAAGAAGCAAGGCCTATGTACTCTGCTACATACCCCTAGTCGACCTTGGGAATCCATCTCCATGGATTACATGTCGGGTCTGCCTTCTACTAAGCATGGAAATGACTGTGTTTTCATGGTCGTCGACAGATTCTTGAAGATGGCCATTATGGCGGCCTGCAAGAAGAATATCACAGCAGAAGCCACTGCTAAAATCCTCTTTGAACGAGTGTGGGTGCACTTTTAATCCCACAGTCTATCATATCAGATCGGGATAGCAGGTTCCTCAGCACATTTTGGTCCAACCTTTGGTCAATGATGGACACCAAGCTCACCAAGTCCGTAGCTTTCCATCCCCAAACAGATGGCCAGGCAGAGGTCGTCAACAGAATGATTGTACACATTCTGCGCATGTACAATTCAAAGCATCCACGCACATGGGACGAGAGCCTCCCCTATGTACAACATAGTTATAATTAGGCTCTCCATAGTTCAATCGAACATAGCCCCTTTCAGGTGGGCTTGGGATTCCAGCCACTATGTCCCATTGACGTAGCCATGCCGTTTGCGGCTACTCAGGTTGATTCGGCTCATGTCCAGTCTGAAGTTGACAAAGAAAATAACTTCATCGAGTGCATTCAACACATCTTCCAATAGGTTCATGACATATTGGATAGAGCCAATGCTAAGTAAAAACAACGCCATGATCAACACTGGGTGCCACACAACTTCCAGGTGGGCGACAAAGTATGGCTACATTTGCAGAAGGAGCGCCTCACTGGACCCCACCGCAAGCTTCGCTTGCTCCGATACGGGCCGTACACCATCACCAAGGCTGTAGGGAACAATGCCTTCGAGCTCAGTATTCCACCATTCCTTGGTTTGCACCTAGTATTCAATGTGGACTGCCTTCGTCCTTACTTCCCACTTCTACTAAACACCTCTGACATTGCAGAACAACTCACACCAACAGAGTTAAACCCAGACTGCATGGAACAAGCCACCACAGATTGTATCATGGACATGCAAATCAAGAACACTTGCCAAAAGAAGATCCAACTGTATCGGGTTGTCAAAGCTGGCCAACTCCTGCACCAAGGAAAGTGGTTCACCAGGGATCAAGTTTAGCAGAAATTTCCTCATCTCATGGAGGAGCTTAACGCAATGGGGACCATTAATTCCTAAGGGGGCAGGAATGATCTAGGTGGATATTGGTGGTCACCTGCCTATTCTACTTGCGGCCCCACCATTTTCTCTTTCAGTTTTTCAGTTTTGGCTCAACTTACTATTTTTAGCAGTTTTTTGGGTCCTGAACTTCTGGAGCCGTTTTGAGGACCTAAACGACGTTTTTTGGGAAAATGGAGAGCAACATGGGTCCATGGACCCATGTTTCTCATTCAAAATTTGTAGTCCTTGGATAGATATTTCTAACGAGGTATGGTACGCGTCAAATGGAGATCGTATGCCAAAGTTACGCCCTTGGGAAGTTGAAACACCAATTTACCCAAACAGGGCCCATAGTTTTGGCGCTTCATCTCCTAGGGTTAGGGTTTTTGCTATTGAGGATTTCCCATTGTGTCTAAATAATAAATAGGCCCTCGAGTCTCATTGTAACTCAGTTCAGAGGCCTGTAGCTGCCATATCTCTTCTCAGAGATAGCTACCAGTGCCCTAGCTAGTTTTATTTCCATTCTGTCTGTAAGAAAATTTCAGTTCTTTGATATTAATGAAATGAAGTGTTATTTCTGCTGCATATTTGTATTTATTGTTATATGTTTATTCTGTTACGTTCCTGCATAAATCCGGATCATCGCAGGTAAAGAAGGTGTGTGTTCCCTTGACTGTGATCGTTGTGGCTTTCGACTTCCAGGTTCTGCATTGTGCCAGAGCTTGGTCCTTATTCTGTCGTCGCCTTCTCTTGCAATCTGAATCAATATTTACTGATCCTCCATTTCTTTCTAAGGCCCACCCTTTGGGAGTCGCTGTGACACAGCCATAACCCCATGACCTGGAAACCCTAGCTCCTCTATTCTCCATCTCTCTCCCACCTACCCTATCACCTCTTTTTATACTTACTCATGAAGTATGGAAAATAAATAAAAATATAAATAAACTAGAGGTATGGTAAATAAATAAAACCTTTTTTTATATTTACTCCATAAACCTCTTTATATTTACAAAAAATAAAAAAAGAGGCTTTATTTAGGTGAATACTATTTTGGGCGTGGAGCCTGATTATTTTCTTTATTTTGTATCACAACGTTGGACCCCTGATCTTGATGGGGCAGCAACACTGCTTGTAATTAAACGCTGCCTAGGGGCGCCCTCGAAGCTAAAAATAGATGTAAATTTGCCTTGTAAAAATATTGTAATTTCTAGTCAATCTAGGTCATTCATTAGGCAGATGATCTGACGGTAGAAATAATTTTTAATTTAGGGTTTTTTTTCCCTAGAAGGCATCCCCTCATTTTTTATGAGGGTATTGTATTGCGGCTGTGTATTGTATGTGTATTCTTAGAATGAGAAATAGATAGGAAGACTGTGAGAGAGAATAGAGGATATAACAGTGGATTTATTGTACGTTGTGTCTCTTCATTTTGCTGGATAATAGAAAGGAAGGACTAGATGTTTGTGGTGGACGTAGCCCAAAGTAGGTGAACCATTTATATCTGTGTCTCTCTGGTTTTATGTGTTTTGTGTGTTTGTGTTTTTCGCATATTTTATGTGTTGCATTGCTTTATAATATATAATTTTCTAACAACTGGTATCAGAGCCGAAGGTTTGTTTGGATGATAAACTTGTAGGAAAGAAGGGTTCCTGGTTTGAGTGGGAGCAATGGTGGAAGATGGTAATTTTAGGATCGAGAAATTTAATGGCCAAAACTTCCCGTTGTGGAAGACGTAGATGGAATATTATCTGTATCAGAAAGATCTGTACCTACCATTGAGCGGAAAAATAAAGAAGCCGACGACTATGACAGATGCAGAATGGGAGATTCTTGATAGAAAGGCACTTGGAACAATACGGTTGTGCCTCGCGGCGTCGGTAGCCTTCAATATTTCGAAGGAAACAACAATAGAGGGTTTGATTAAGGCATTGACGAAACTATATGAAAAACTCTCAGCCTCAAACAAGGTATTTCTTATGAAACGTTTATTTAATATGAAGATGTCGTAAGGTGAATCTATTGCAGACCATTTAAATGATTTTAATATAGTTACTAGTCAATTAAGTTCTGTAGGGGTAAAGTTATTTTTGTGCTCATTGCTAGAAAGATTGAATGGTTTAGTTATGACCATTAGTAACTCTTGTCTCTGGATCTAGTACTTTAAAGTTTGATGATGTTGTCAGTGCTATCCTTAGTGAGGAAATGTGATGAAAAAGCTCCAGCGAGATATCGGGTAATGCTTTGAGTGCAGAGTCTAGGGGAAGAAAAATGGAAAGAGGAAATATCACAGGATATCACAGGAAATAAAGGAAAGGCAGATCCAAGTCCAGACCGAGGATAATGTGTTGAAAATGCGGAAAGAAAGGACACCTAAAGAAAGACTGTAGATCTCTGAAGGGAAAAGAAGGAGACACACAACAAGAAAATAATCATGAAGCAAATGTGGCAGGTGATGTGTTACAATATGCTTTGATTCTTTCTTTCGAAAATGTTACTGATTCCTAGGTGGTAGATTCAGGGGCCTCATTCCATGCCATACCTGATAAGAAATATTTTCATGACTATGTTCGAGGAGATTTTGGACAAGTTCGTTTGGGTGATGATAAAACCTATAAAATTGTTTGAATGGGTAAAGTTATTGTAAAACAAAAGAATGGAAACAAATGGCTATTAAAGGAGGTAATACATGTTCCAGATCTGAAGAAAAATCTGATTTCAACAGGGCAGTTAGGTGGTGAAGGTTGTGTGACAACTTTCACAGATAAAACTTGGAAGGTCACCAAAGGAGCCCTGGTAATAGAAAAAGGTGAAAAGGTTGGTACGTTGTATTTATGCAATGGTATTTCTAACTCTGTTAACGCTTTAATTTCCAAAGGAGCAGATGCAACATTATGGCATCATAGGCTCAAACACATGAGTGAGAAGGGGATGAATATTCTTCACTCAAGAAATTTCTTGCCAGGTTTGAAGAATATTGATTTGGATTTCTGTGAGAATTGCATTTATGGAAAATAGAAGAGAGTCAAATTTCTCAGAGTTGGGAAAGAAAAGAAGAGAGCAAAATTAGATCTTGTGCATACAGATGTATGGGGACCTTCTCAAGTATCATCTCTTGGTGGCTCTCATTATTATGTTACTTTTATTGATGATGCAACTAGAAAAAATTGGATTTATTGTATTCAGAATAAATCTGATGTATTTGATACTTCCAATAAATGGAAAGCTTTGGTTGAGATTGAGACAGGAAAGAAGTTGAAGTGTCTCAGATAAGACAATGTAGGTGAATATTGTAGCAAAGAGTTTGATAGGTACTTCTCAGAGCATGGAATTCGTAGAGAGAAGACAGTTCCAAGAACACCACAAGAAAATGGTGAGTAATAAAGGATGAACAGAACAATCATGGAGTGTGCAAGGTGTATGAGATTGCATGCAAGATTTCCTTTACAATTTTGGGTAGATGCTGTAGATATTGTTGTTTATTTAATAAATAGAGGGCCTTCAAGTTCCTTGGATGGTGGTATTCCAAAGGAGACATGGACAAGTAAAAAGGTAAACTACTCCTTTTTAAAGCCTTTTGATTGTAAGGCCTTTGTCCATATTAATAAAGAAAATAGAACAAAGTTTGAGGCAAAATAAAGAAAATGTACCTTTATTGGATATGGTGTTAATGATTTTGGTTATCGCTTATAAGATTATGAAAATCGCAAAATCATTAGGAGTAGAGATGTAATATTCAATGAAAAGGTCTTTTATAAGAATCAGTTGTAGGAAAAGAAATAAGAAAAAAAAACTAAGAATACATAGTTCTTGATGAGATCACAGAAAAAGTAAAGGTGCCTGAAAATAATAATAATCAACAACCACAACAACAACAACCACCAGAATAGCAACAGGCACCTCAAACACCTGAAATTGGTTCTAGAAGATCTACCAAGATAAGTAGACCACTTGAACGATAATCTCCTTCATTATATTATTTATTGTTGATTGATTCTGGTGAACTTGAATGTTATTAAGAAGCAATGCAGGTTGAAACCAGGAAGAAGTGGGAGCTATCCATGGAAGAAGAGATGGACTCCTTAATACATAACCAGACTTGGGACTTAGTCAGGTTGCGTGCAGGTAAAACAACATTGCAGAATAAATGGATTTACGGGCTCAAGGAAGAAGATGGAGGAAAACAGAGGTACAAAGATAGAATTGTGGTGAAGGGGTTTGCACATAAGAAAGGTATTTATTTTGATGAAATATTTTCTCCCGTTGTTAAGATGAGTTCAATCAGAACTATTTTAAGTCTTGCAGTAGCTGAAGATTTGCATATTGAATAGTTAGATGTAAAGAAAACATTTCTCCATGGAGATTTGGAGGAAGATATCTATATGTAGCAACCAGAAGGATATGGGGTCAAAAGGAAAGAAAGATTAGTGTGCAGGTTAAAGAAGAGCTTGTATGGCTTAAAATAAGCTCCAAGACAGTGGTATCTAAAATTTCATAGGTTTATGTCTTAACAAGGTTATACTAGATGTCACTCTGATCATTGTGTTTATTTGAAAAAGAAAAACAATGGCAGTTATATTATATTGTTATTGTATGTAGATGGCATGCTTGTTGCAGGGTGTAACATGCAGGAAATAAATGTGCTAAAAAGAAAATTCACAAACTCATTTGCGATGAAGGATTTGGGAGCTGCAAAACAAATCCTTGGTATGAGAATAACAAGAGACAGGAAAAATCGAAAATGAACACTGTCTCAGAATGAATACATACAAAAGGTGTTGAAAAGATTTAATATGCAGAATGTAAAACTAGTTAGTACACCTTTTGCTAGCTATTTCAAACTTAGTAAGGAGATGTTCCCGAAGACCGAAGAAGAAATGGATTATATGTCTAAATTTCCAGATGCATCAACAGTTGGAAGCTTAATGTATGCAATGGTCTGCACAAGGTCTGATATTGCACATGTAGTGGGAGTTGTAAGCAGGTACATGAAAAATCTTGGAAAATAACATTGGATGGCAGCAAAATGGATTCTCAAATATTTGAGAGGTACCACAAATCAAGCATTATACTTTGGTGGTTCAAACATTTCTCTACAGGGATATGTTGATATAGATATGGCAAGTGACAGAGATAACAGGAGGAGCACTACAAGGTATGTATTTACTGTAGGTGGAACAACTGTTAGTTGGGTTTCACAAAACCAAAGTGTTGTTTCACTTTCAACAACAAAAGCAGAGTATGTTGCTTCTAAAGAGGCTAGTAAAGAAATGATTTGGTTACAAATATTTATGGATGAATTTGGTAAGAAGCATGATATGGGCACATTATACAGTGATAGACAAAGTTCCATTCATCTTGCAAAGAACTCAAAATTTCATTCCAGGACTAAACACATACAACTCAAGTACCATTTCATACGGTCAGTGTTGGAAGATGGACGATTGAAGCTGGAAAAGGTACACACTAGCCAAAATCCTGCAGATATGCTAACAAAAGTTGTAACTAGGGAAAAAATGAGATTATGCTCAGTTTCAATTGGTATTCAAGTATGATGATGAAGATGAGAAATGAGCAGGTCCAAAGTGGAGTCATTTTCCAACAAATGAAGCAGCGGTGGAGTTTCTAGAATCAGTCTCCAAGTGGAATATTTTTCGGCGTGGAGCCTGATTATCTTCTTTATTTTGTATCACAACATTGGCCCCTATTCTTGACGGGGCAACAATGCCGCCCGTAATTAAATGATGCATGGGGGCGCCCCCGAAGCTAAAAGCAAATGTAAATTTTCCTTGTAAAAGTATTGTAATTTCTAGTCAATTTGGGATGTTCATTAGGCAGATGATTTGACGGTAGAAGTTATGCTTAATTTAGGGTTTTTTTTCCCTAGAAGCCATCCCCTCGTTTTGTATGAAGGTATTGTATTGCAGCTGTGTATTGTATTTTTATTCTCAGAGCGAGAAATAGATAGGGATACTGTGAGAGAGAATAGAGGATATTACAACAGATATATTGTAGGTTGTGTCTCTTCATTTTGCTAGATAATAGAAAGGAAGGATTGGTTGTTCGGGGTGGACATAGCCCAAACTAGGTGAACCACGTATATTTCTGTCTCTCTGGCTTTATGTATTTTGTGTGTTTGTGTTTTCCGCATATTTTATGTGTTGCATTGCTCTGTAATATATAATTTTATAACATCCTATGGGCCAAATAACATGTTAAAAATTATTATCAATACCATGGGATAAATACCATTGGCCAAATACCATATTTATAAAAGAGGTATGGTAAATAAATAGATATAAAAGAGGTATAACGAGGGAAGTTAAATGCATAAAAATATATCTCATAGGATTATAAATCAACATCTAATTATATACCAACACTATGGGTTAAATACCATCCACCAAATTATTATTAATACCATGCAAAATAAAAAATATTAACCCTAACATTAATATTAAAATATTAATTTGACGGTTAATAATAATAATATTATTAAATATAATATTTATATTAATATACTATAATATTAATAGTATTGGAATTATTAACTTTGGATTAATACAATATTAAATTTGTTATATATATATATATATATATTAAATCTAGATATATATGGGAAGAAATAATAAAGACATATGATAAAGGTGGAGAAATAGGGGGAGTGACAAGAGAGATGAAGATAAACTGAAGGAGAGGTGAGAGGAGGAATGAAGAGAGAGAGACATAGGAGTGAGATAGGTAGAGAAGGGTAAGAGAGGGAGAGGGAGACATAAATATGGAGGTGGGAGAGAGATAAGGAGAGAGGGAGGGATAAGGAGAGATGATTGGAGGGTCGAGAGAGAGAGAGAGAGAGAGAGAAAGAGAGAGAGAGAGAGAGAGAAGGGGGGAGGGAGAGGGAGGTAGAAGTGAAAGGCAGAGAGAGGAAGGATGAGAGGAGGAGGAGAGAAGGAGGGATAGAGAGATGGCGTTGGAGGGGGAGAGAGGGAGGGAAGAAAAAAGACATAGAGAGTGATAATTGGAGAGAGATAGAGTGACAAGGGAGAGATGGAGAGATATTTTGTATGTCTAGGGGTGAGATAAACAGACATAGAAGGAGTGATGGAGACAAGGGGGGAGAGAAGGAGAGAGAAGGAGAAATGGGGAGATATATTAAAATAATTGGAGAGAGAAGGAGAGAGAAGGAGAAATGGGGAGATATATTAAAATAATTGGAGAGAGATATAGAGTGATGGGGAAGAAAGAGGATTGGAGGGGAGAGAGAGAGAGAGAGAGAGGAGTGAAAATAGGGGGGAGAGAGAAAGGGAGAGAGGGGAAGGATGAGAGATAGGACGTGAGAGAGAGGAAGAGAGTGATGGGAGAAGAGAGAGGATTGTAGGAGAGAGAGAGAGAGAAAAGAGAGAAAGGGAGAGATGGGAAGGATGAGAGATAGGACGTGAGAGAGAGGAAGAGAGTGATGGGAGAAGAGAGAGGATTGTAGGAGAGAGAGAGAGAGAGAGAGAGAGAGAGAGATGAACGTAGCAGAGAGAGTGAGAGAGAGGAAGGAAAAGAGATAGAACTTGAAAGAGAGGAGGAGAGAGAGAGAGGGAGGGATAGAGAGATGGAGTTGTAGGGGGAGAGAGGGAGGGATAGAGAGATGGAGTTAGATGGGGAGAGAGGGAGGGAAAAAGAAAGACATAGACATTGAGTGGTGGAGAGAGAGAGGGAGTGACAAGGGAGAGATGGAGAGAGAGTCTGTATGTTTAGGGGTGAGAGAAAGAGACAAACAAGGAGAGATGGAGAGAAGGGAGGAGAGAAGGAAAAATAGAGGCATATAGTAGCAATTTTATAAGGTGAAGATAGAGAGAGAGAGAGAGAGAGAGAGAGAGAGAGGTGGGAGAGAAATGAATAGAGAGAGTTAAGAGAGGTAGGGAAAGAGAAATGGAGATGGAGGGGGGGAGGGAGGGAGGTAAGAATGAAGACATAGAGAGTGAAAGGTGGAGAGAGAGAGAGAGAGGGAGTGATAAGGAAGATGGAGAGAGAGGGAGAGAGGATAGCAGGAGGGAAGAGAGATAGAAGAAGGGGAGAGGGAGGGAAGGGGAAGAGAGAGAGAGGGGGAGAGGAGGAGGGAGTGATATATAGATATATTGGAGAAAGAAATTTTATATTTTGGGTTTGATATAGAGAGACAGAGGGAGATAGAGATATAGATGGAAGGTGAAGAGAAAGAAGATATAGATGGAGACAAGGAGGGTGGGACAAATATATTGATAGATATGGAGTGATAGAGTGTGTGTGTTTGGCGGGGTGATATAAAGAGACAATGAAGATGAGATGGAGGGAGAAATAGATATAGATGGATGGGGGAGAGAGGGAAGAAAATTTCTTGCACTAGATGCATTGATTTTAGTGTAAATGGTGATTTCTAATCCTATTTGATTACTTGCACTAGATGCATTGATTTTAGTGTCGATGTTGATTCCTAATGATATTTGATTACTTGCATTAGATGCATTGATTTCAATGTAGATGACTTCTAATACTATTTGATTGTTTGCACTAAATGCATTGATTTCAATGTAGACAGTGATTCTAATCCTGTTTGATTTCTTGCACTAGATGCATTAATTTCAATGTAGATGTTGATTTATAATTATATTTGATTGCTTGCACTAGATGCATTGATTTCAATGTAGATTATTTCGAATCCTATTTCATTACTTACACTAAATGCATTTATTTCAGTGTAGATGGTGATTTCTAATCCTATTTGATTGCTTGAAATAGATGTACTGATTTTAGTGTAGATGTTTGTTTCTAATCCTATTTTCTTCCTTGCACTAGATGCATTGATTTCATTGTAGATGTTGATTTTTAAGAGAAAGAAGATATAGATGGAGACAACGAGGGAGGGACAAAGAGATTGATAGATATGGAGTGATATAGTGTGTGTGTTTGGCGGGGTGATATAAAGAGACAAAGAAGGAGAGATGGAGGGAGAAATAGATATAGATGGAGGGGGGAGAGAGGGAAGAAATTTTCTTGCACTAGATGCATTGATTTTAGTGTAGATGTTGATTCCTAATGATATTTGATTACTTGCACTAGATGCATTGATTTCAATGTAGATTACTTCTAATACTATTTTATTGTTTGCACTAAATGCATTGATTTCAGAGTAGATGGTGATTCTAATCCTATTTTGTTTCTTGCACTAGATGAATTAATTTCAATGGATGTTGATTTATAATTATATTTGATTGCTTGCACTATATGCATTGATTTCAATGTAGATTATTTCTAATCCTATTTGATTGCTTGCATTAAATGCATTTATTTCAGTGTAGATAGTGATTTCTAATCCTATTTGACTGTTTGGAAAAGATGCATTGATTTTAGTGTAGATGTTGGTTTCTAATCCTATTTTCTTCCTTGCACTAGATTCATTGATTATAGTGTAGATGCTGATTTTTAATCCTATTTGATTACTTGCATTAGATGCATTGATTTCAGTGCAGATGTTGTTTTCTAATCTTATTTGATATCTTGCATTAGATGCAATGATTTTGGTGTATAGGTTGATATCTCACTTGATGTAATTGGATGTATGATGGTACATTAATTTTAAAGTCATTGGATTAATAATGTGCATTGATTTCAGTGTAAGCATACAAAATTATTGACAATGTACATTGATTTTTGTGTATAGTAATTAAATCTATTAATATTGGAGAGAAAAAGAGACAAGGTATAATGTTTACTACAACAGCTCAAGCTAAATATTTAAATGGTTTATGATTCCAACTGTCATTTTCATATAATCGGTATGAAAATATGACAAAACTAACAATGGTGACAATAATAATAGTAGAAAAAAATAGTTTGAGATTGATGACAATGAAGACTATTTGTAATTGACTACATTGTTCTTATTCACATTTTCTATCATTCAATATTATTACATTGTCACTTTGCACTCAAAATTTTTATTTCATCATTTTTCATCATTAAATTTATTTTACAATATTTATCATCTCAATAAATTGAGGTATCTAAGTAAATTTAAAATTAAAATGACTCCATAAATATGAGACAAATATAACATATTTAAAATAGTTATATAATATTAGATGTATTTACAATTATTGATAAAATTAATCATATGTTGCTCATATTATCGATAGATTTTCCTTAGTCACACACAACTGAAACGAGCCTAGATCCATCTTAACTCCTGATCTATCAAGCACCGAGAGGGATCAAATCTCTCGAAGTGCAAACCTGTCCTCAAGTTTTGCACTCAAAAAAGAGGTTTTCACCTTGAGAGATTTGATCCTCTCAACGCTTGATAGATTTAGAGTTAAGGTGATTCTAGCCTAGTTAATATTCAAAGAAAAATTACAATGTTTGTATACGATTTTTACAGATTCTCACCAAAAAATATTCCAATAATATCAAGTACAAGTGTTTCACCCATCCTTAGTGGAAGATGTTAAAATAACCTCGAGCAATCCATATAGAAGCATTAATTATTCAAACATGTGAGACCTTTTCATTAAAAAAAGAAAATGTTGAAATTGAAAATATTCTCAAAAAGTATATTTTCCCATACTTCCACATGATAGAGCTCACACACTTACTCTTGCTCCCCAAATAAATAAATAAATAAATAAATAAATAAATAAATAAATCAAATTATTATTACCAAAATACCACACTAACAAATTCTCATTAACCAATTATGTTTTTACCACATTAACAAATTTTCATTTTGGTATATTGAGTTGAATTTGCCATAATGACAATACCACTAAATGGTTGCTCCAAAGAGAACAACTTCAACAATTTGGCAGTTCTTATGTCATCGTTGACTAACCCATTTTTTAAAAATGTTTAGAAGTGGTTAAACTCCCCATATTACAATAAATCAATAAGTCCAAGCTGAACAAGGTCTAAGGTCTCACACCCAAGAGGAAAAGGATTTCTTGGCTTCATAACAAGTAGTTGTCGTAGCATCTGCCATGTGCCTTCAATGTGGAGGCATACCTTAGCCAACTCAACCTTTTTCCACGTGAAGTTTTTTACATTAGTCATACTTAATCTATATGCATGTTTCAGTATTTGTTATTATTTAGGAATACTAGTAAACGTTACATTTATACTTAGCTAGTTTTTAAGCAGATGCAGTAATTTAATGATTGACGCGTTATTTTTCATTCAGAAAATTGAATATAATTTTATTTTCAGACAACAAACAAAATGAAAATACAATATTCAATACAGTGAAATCATTTTATTTTCATACAACCAACCAAATGAAGCCATAGAGGTTAATTGTAGTTAGTAGTAGTTTACTCTTTTAAGCTTCTCAGAGATGGTTTAATTTATTTGATTTTCTGGCTCGCAATTAATAAATAGTAATAATCTAATCAATAGTGTATCATAAATTTGATAAAGCGGATAACCATGCCTATTTCAACTGACAATGGAGGTATGTTCGTGGATTTTTTTTTAAATGAATGTACTAGATTTCATGTTACCAGAATATATATATATATATATTTACAGAACTTTCAATGGCTGTGATTTCACTTACCTGTTTTGTCTTGTGCATTACAAAATGGTTTACAAAATACTTTAATAATATATTTGAAACTATTATGTTTCATTTCAATTCGCAGGTAAAAAATCGTTCCGACGTAGCTACGACGGTTTGTTTCCCTCTTGATCACTTTGATCGACGAGAGATGTTGATCACCTTGTTTAACCAGCAGTGTTGAAGCATTTGTCTGATATCGACGAAGAAAAGTCTAAAGCAGTTCCCATTTGAAGTCAATTTAATGGTTTTTTTTTTTTTTTGGGTTGGGGGGTGGTTGTGGTGGTGGTGGGTGTGTGTTTGCAAATTAGCATTTGAAGATTAAATTTGATCTTAGCTTATATTTTGTCAAATTGAAGTTATTCTTACTATGTTTTTCATAAATTTATGGCAAATGATGACACTCAGGGTTGCCAGTAATTTCAAGTGTGTATTATAATTCTTAACTCATCTCAAATTTTTTTGAATCCGAAATCCATTCCATTTATCACAACATCGGTTCTTACCGACCATGGTGACATAGTTATCACAACTAACTTTCTCAGTTTGTCCCTAAAATTATTCATCAAATATTAGTTAATCTTAATAGTGATTGTCAATATCTCATAGGTTTCTTTGTGCTGCAATGTTAATGGGCTGTGTCTGGTAATGGTTTCCCATGAACTTTGTGCTGCAATGTTAATGCTCTGTGGATGGTAATGGTTTCCCATGAACCTCCAAGAAGGGTTGGTTGCATGACAATTTTAACATGCTTCACGACCAAATTTTAGATCGTATATATGCCTTGATTGAGGAGAACTTCAGTACCAGATATTTTGCTTATAAGAATTCCTTTGACTGCTTGTGACTAAAACATTTTTCTACATCAAACATGAAGATTGGAAGAAGATTGGGAACTGTTGTAATGAATTACCCATATCTGATCGAAAAGACACTCGACCACATGGTAAAATTTCCCATGGACTTCCAAAACCCATGAATAGATGTAAGATACTTTTTAAAATGTATAAGCCTAAGGGATTTTGGTCTCTAGTTGTTTCTATCTTGCAAAAGAAGACGGGGGATGATGTTGAAAATCACCTAGCTATAACAATGTAAAACATAAGTTGCACGTAAACGCGTTACCCAAATGACAATATAGAAAAGTTTATCACATATATAGCTACCTCAAGGATAATAAGCCAAAGATGAAAATACCATGTATGGTTGTTGCCTAACCATAGAAATTGATGTCCATTTTATTAGACATGGCAACATAATAACCAAGAATAGAAAAATATCTCATGTAAGACACAGAAAAAGGGTAGCATATTTACATATATAGTGAAGATGGGTGTGGTCATGCTTATTTTGCTTAGCAGTTGAATCATCATTTTCAGGCTTGCAAGGCATCCTTGCAGTGATACTTTTGGTAGAATCATTCTCTTGACGCTTATAAGGTGTAAATCAAATAGTACCTATGTAGTGAAAATGTGAAGTTGGTTTACACTTTTTGTCATTTTTTTTTGTTCTTCAACATTCAACAAGACAAAACAAATTTTCAATCTAGAATTTCATTTTGCGATAAAAAAAAAAATTGTCAGAAATTTTATTAGCTTTTTATTACTTATTTTTTTGAATTTTTTTATACACATTTGATATGTCAACTTAATATTTCTTTGAGTATGTGTTCTTTAAAAATCAAAGGATTCATAAAAATTTATGTTCAAATGCGTTGATGTGTTCTTTGAAAACTTTATGTTTTTGAGAAACAAATTGTATTACAACAATCTAGACAGAGCCTACTTTGGTTTCATTGCATTTGCGAAACCAACTAATGCATATCATAATTACTAGAATTTTTTGAACTGATCCAATATGAAAAAACTGCATATTTTGAATATGTTTCGGCTCGCACAAAATTTCTCAACATATAAGTTATAAACTAAAAATCTAAAAACTGTCCATTACAGATGACAGACCAATGTAATGCACCATAATTTTTTCAATTTTTTTTACAGTATATTTTGGAAGATACAGAATATTGATTTCACTGAATCTTATTGTCCTTCAAAAATTGTTTCGACCCATTTTATTACAAAATTAATTAAAATTAGTAAATATTTATGAAATTCCATAAAAGTTATATTTCCTGAAAGTAGATTGAATTATGGAAATGCTTGTTTTGATTCCGACAGTTAATTTGTAAAGTTTCATGGTATTTAATCAGTCCAAAGTTGAAGAAATGTGTTTAGAGATGAGCTGCTCTATAATTGTAGACGTGTTAGTTCAACCGAACTTTTTAAAAAGTTTGGCCGAATTGTTTTTTTTCCGATGACCAGTTAATTCTAACGACACAAAAGTTCGGTCAAACTTTTAATCGACTTTACGTCGGCTGAAAAATTCAATGAAGCCCCTAAAAAAAACATTTCACAGCAATATAAATAGGCATACACGGATTCATTATTTTCGCATAATTTCACACATTTCTTCATTTGGGCTGGTTTTGCAAAGGATTAGGCTTAATTTTCAAAGGACTCTTTTTGGCTTAATATTCAAAGGACATTTTTTGGAGGTATGTGATATATTTTTTGGATGCTTTTTGGGCTTAATTTTCAAAGAACATTTTTTTGAAAGTATTTTGTTTTTAGAGATTTTTAAGCTTAATTTTCAAAGGATATTTTTTTGGAGGTTTTTTTTTTTAGAGGTTTTTGGGCTTAATTTTCAAAAGACATTTTTTGGACTTTTTTGGGCTTAATTTCCAAAGGACTATTTTTAGGCTTAACATTCAAAGGTCATTTTTTGGAGGTATTTTTTAAAGTGATATTTTTAGAGGATTTTTGGGATTAATATTCAAATGACATTGTTTGGAGATATTTTGTTTTTAGAGACATTATTTTAGAGTTTTTTGGACATTATTTTCAAAGGACATTTTTTGGAGGTATTTTTTAAAGTAACATTTTTTAAAAGGTTGGGCTTAATTTTCAATGGATATTTTTTGGAGGTATTTTTGAAGTGACATTTTTTTAGAGTATGTGTTTGTGTCTAACTTTTTAAATGAGATTTTTTTGCAGGACAAGGAAGGAAATATTTTGAGCTTCATTTCATTTTTAGAAGACATTTTTGTCTCGGATTTTTTAAAGTAAGTGTTTTGGATTGAAATATGTATTTTGTGAAAAAAATTTAAAATGAGTATTTTTTTTTTTTTAAATTAAATATTTTTTTATGCTTTTTTTAACTGAGTTTTTGTCTTAATTTTTGAAGGAAAATTTTTGAGCTTCATACTCAATTATCATGAGAAATCGAAGGAATTGCAAGAGAAAATATGATCAAACAAGAGACCCTGAGGAACGTCGAGAATATGGGAGAGAATATCACAAAAGAAAGAGAGAAGAATGCTCAAATAATGAAGGGAAAATCAACCTCAAATAGAAGTTGAAGCAGGTATGTAAATGTAAATATTATAAATTTGATATTTAAAATTTTCCTAGTGTAAAATGTGAAGTTTAATTTTTATTTGATGAACTAATTTGAAAAATATTTTTCAATGTAAACAGAGAGGGATATTCTTTAAAACACTGATGACGAGATACAAAATTTTGAAAGAGAAAGTGAAAGAGATATTGAACCAATGATTTAAGATGGTGAAAATGTTGAAAGAAATTCAAGTGAAGAAATTGAATCACGAGGTATATATATATATATATATATATATATATATATATATATATATATATATATGTTGAACACACATGTGTATTATTGAAATTATACATATTTATTAATTTAGTTATTTATTGAATATGTAAACTTATTATGTACTATTAATTCGAATATGTACAGATGAAATCAATATCGATGATGAGATGTTAGAAAATATTGACACTCACACATATGGAGATAAAAAAGCTGACCATGTTATAGGATATCATGTTATTTGCATTTTTTATTCGTTCTTCATAAAGGAAACAGTGCGAGTTCAATCCAAATCGTTGAAAGGTATCTTGACATTAAGGAAATTAAAAGAAGATACGACTTATTGAGTATTCGAAAATCAACAAAAGATAAAAAATATAAAGGAAAACATGATACAAAATATAAATAGTGCTATAAATTCAATTAGAAGATCTGTATTTAAATGTTTCCGTATGCACGTAGAGCAATACATATGCGTTGGTTTTCATCAAGTACTAAAGAGAATCTCTTGGTAAAATCTATGGCACGAGCATTGGGAACCTAAGAAAACTTTGCACAAACATCGGAAATTTCGGTTGCAAATAGATGTAAATGATGAACTCGCTTGTTGGAAAACTATTTTTAGGAAACCATACAAAGATAGACTTGGAGAAAATGTTAAAATAATAATATATTAATATTGGATGAAAAATTCACTTATTTCACCAAAAGCAAGAGATGTGATGTGAAGAAGAATAACCTGAAATTAATATGAAAAACATCCAAAACATTTTTTGGACACCACTTGGATAGAGTTGTTCAACAAGTTCAAAGAAGAAAATCGTGAAATTGATGTCTCAATCAGTGCTTTTGTGCAACAAAATCCATGGTATGTAAAACCTATCATCGTACGTGACACTTTTTGTTGTCCTTATCATGTGGAATTTCAGCTACATTATGACACATTCTGTAATTTTGGTAAAACATTTTGGAAAGATTCACCTCCTCCTTCCACTATCCATGATTTCATATCTCAATTTCTATGTGGAAGAGAAAGCCATGAATTATTTTACCAAAAGAAATGTGTTGGTGGTAAAAAGTGCAATGATTGTCGAAATTTGACTAAATTTCAAAAAAAATATTGCAGTGATATAAAATATCAATCATTTTCCAACATGAAAGTGAAATGGAAGAGATATGAATATATCCATACATCGATTCAAGGTTCAAGTGCTAAAAAAATTGATTTATAAGAAGAAGAAATTTTTTTGATATATTTTTTGAGAAAGTTTGAGGAAAAAATTTATAAATACACCAAGCATTCCCATAGAGCTCAATGGCAGGACTTGCAATTCAAAAAATCCCATGAAGCTTTTCCACTAGGGACCATTTTGTCAATAATTGATTTTGCAGAAAACTACACATTTGTTCCACAAAAAGAAATTCAGAGTGAATACTATCATTCTCACCAAGTCTCCATGCTCGTCCATATTCTATATAGAGTTGCTGAAAAAAATGTTGATCATATAGAAAGCACCAGTGAAAATGGGCATGTTATTAAAGAATATCACTTTTATATCAATGACGATCGTACACATGATACATATTTTGTACAACACTATTTTGGAAAGATTTATGACTTCTTGAAAAGTTGTGGAATAAAATTTAATGAAAATTGGATATGGTCAGATGGATGCACAGGTCAATTCAAATATTCACGATCATTCTTTTGGTTGTGTCATCTTCATATGAAAACTTGCATTAAACATTGTTGGAATATCTTTGAGACTGGTCATGGAAAAGGAGAACGTGATGGTGTAGGGGCATGCATAAAATGATCACTTCGAAGATATCAAATGGACCCCTCTGCAAACCGACTTGTATCAATTAAAGAAGTTTTTCAATGGTGCATCGTTGCACTAATCCACGAGACTAACCGATCAAGGGAATTGCGAAGGTACATTCAATTTAATTTTTATTGAATTTATATTTTAAACAGTGTATATTTATCACAATGATTATATTTGATGGTATTTTGATATCATATTTATATTCTTCTTTGAATTTTCCATATAGGTTTTTTTGGCATATTGGGGTTGAAGATGTAGATAGATCGATTGTAAATGAAGTTGAAACAATAAAAGGGACTTGAAAATTGCATTCAATTAAAACAAAGTTTTCCACAAATGTGTTTGCATTGGATAAAATAAAATATTCTTGTTTTGTGATGTTTCCATAGAAAACACTAAATCCAATGATGTTTGTGAAAACAAAATGTATGTAAAAAATTGGCAACATATAGAGCTAAATACAAAGGGGAAAATGTATGTTGCAAGGTTTGAAGAAATGCAATCAGATGAGACTACAATATCATCTGATGGTGATCGAGTTTCTGATCTTGTTAGAGAAGGTAACATTTCAATTGCTTTCAAATGATAGAGATCTAGAAATAGATAATAAAATCAAGTATATGTAAGTTAATTTTAAAGTTATTTTTTCGTGTTAATTATGATCTAAATTTAAATACATAAGTTTGTTTTATTGTGCAGGATATGTTTTTGCTGTAATTGCAACTACTATGAACGATGAACATGTGAAGTATTATTTGATGCATTGCACGGAACGAAAGTTGAAATTATTAGAGAACTATAATGATCACGGGTTTACATATGACAAAGGTTCTATTATATTGAAAGGTTATTTTTTCAGACAAACTAATTAAATTGGGTATTTTGTTTACTTTCAAGACTATGAACCTAATGTCATAAGTTGTCAATATAGTCACTTGGTGTGTGCAACACGCATAAAGTTGATAGAAGTTCAATCAAATAAAAAAATGAAAATTAAGAAATGGAAAATGTCAAAAGCCGATCATGAATTGACCATTGAAGATCGCATTCCATTGGAATTTTTTTGATTGAGCTGCCCAACAATTTCTTCTCTTTGGATTCATGTTTTAGAACTTCTAGAACTCAACTAAAAATTGAACTACATTTTTATGTTATCTGTACAAGTGTTTGCACATGTACATTGTTTTGGTACATGCACACGAGTAATTTATACACATGTACACATACACATGTCTGGATTATCTGGTCTAAACGATTTCATACATTCTCTGGTACAATTTTTCATAATGTCATTATTGCAAAATGTACAAATCTGTGTATCTAGCATAGTTTATATAATGGGAATTTGAAGTTGTACGATTTTGTTTTAGACGTGTGTGTCTATTAGAAGTAAATTATAATACTCATTCTTGAATGAAAAATGTGTGGTACGTGTTTTGTAATTTCTAGTTTACTATCAACTGAAAGTAGCTTTTCTATGTGCATTGATGAAAAATGTTGAACGTATTGGATATTCTAGGTAGAATGCAGATTACAGGAATTACAAGATTGTTTGAAACACATCTAAGAAGGCTAAAATCTTATGATTGTTTATATATATATATATATATATATATATATATATATATATATATATATATATGTATTGTACTTCAATCGTTTTAACATATATTCAAACATGTACTTAAATCATTTCTATGTACATATATTCATGTGAACTTTTTTTTGTTTGTAAAATGACAATTTGAATTTTAAAAACAAAACATGATATCACAATAACATGCCAAATGTAGTTCAACCATCCATTTTTTTTTTTTTTTAAAACAAAACAAATTCTATCACAACATTACTTCACATGCTAAATGCAGTTCAACCATCAAAAACTTGAGTTTTAAAAACAAAACAAATTATATCACAACATTACTTCACATGTCAAATGTATTTCAATTATCCAATAAAAACAAAACCTTATATCACAATCACATACCAAATGTAGTTCAATCATCCAAAACTTGTGTTTTAAAAACAAAAAAAATTATATCAAAGTTCATTACTTCACATGCCAAATGTAATTTAACTATCCAATAAAAAAAAAACATTATATCACAATCACATGACAAATGTAGTTCAACCATCCAAAACTTGAGTTAAAATAAATAAATAAATAAATATTTCACAACATTACTTCACATGCCAATTGTAGTTCAACTATCCAATAAAAACAAAACATTATATCACAATCACATGCCAAACATAGTTCAACCATCCAAAACTTGAGTTTTACAAACAAAACAAAGTATATCACATCCTTACTTCACATGCCAAATGTAGTTCAACTATGCAATAAAAACAAAACATTATATCACAATAACATGCCAAATTTAGTTCTACCATCCAAAACTTTGAGTTTTAAAAACAAAATGAATTATATCACAACATTACTTCACATGCCAAATGTAGTTCAACCATCCAAAAATTTAGTTTTAAAAACAAAACATTAAATATCACAACATGTGATCACATGCCAAATGTAGTTCAACTATCCAAAATATGGTTTGTAATTCGATATTTCCATCTATAGAGATTCATTTTATATTTTTAACAAGTTTATAAAATGACAAATTGAATTTAAAAAACAAAGCATTATATCACAATCACATGCCAAATGTAGTTCAACCATCCAAAATATACACATTGTGAAAATGTAATTTGAAATTTCCATCTAGAGATTCATTTTGTATTTAACAAATAAAATGACAACTTGAATTTAAAAAAAAAAACATTATATCGTAAAACTAAACATTATATCACAACATGTGATTACATGCCAAATGTAGTTCAAACAGATCCAAAATAAAATGAGAAATTGAGTATTAAAAATAAAATATTATATATATCACAACATGTGATCACGTGCCAAATGTAACTATCCAAAATTTAAAATCATTCTTGACAAGGGTAAATGTAGTTTAAAACTATATATCCAAATAGTGAAATATGTCCAAAATTTGTATCTCATATGAACATTATATATATATATATATATTTCAATGTATATTACATTACAAGTATCAAGTTATATATAGAAAAGTAAATATATGACTGCATTTAGATAAGACTATATATAAAAAAGTAAATTTAAGGCTAAATATATCAAATATAATGTTGCACACATGTGCATCATCCATCAAATACAGATGGATCTAGTGTCACTCCCAAAAAATTCTTGATCCTAGAGCTATCCTGTGAAGCATGGAGACCCTGTACACAATGTGTACAAACATTAAAATTTAATTTTTTAAAATTGAATGAGAATATAGAACTTCATGTATAAAAAAAATAAAAAAAAATAATGCAATACCTCATGAGGTTCCCTCTCCATTGTGTTTTTTTTCTCGTCCATTAAAACTCCCTTCATAGGAGCATCTTCCACAATAAACTATATATATATATTAAAAAATTTCAAATGAAAATGTATATATAAACTAATTTTCAATAATATTAAAAAAAAAGTTAGACAACTTGTTAAAATGGTTAAAATGGTGTGGATGTTCCTATCTCCATCATACACTCCATTGCTAGAGTTTGTGGAGAAGGGAAATCATTTCCAGGAACCTAAAATTCAAAAATTTTAAAAGTATAAAATAACTCAAGATCTAGAGATCTCATTTTTTAATGTAACTTTTGAGATGGAATATATAACTTAAAAACATATTTAAAAGTGAAAAATTGTTCATACTTGTGATGGTGGATTTGACACATCTCCCAAGGAAGAAGAAGAAGGTACCGCCATTCCAAAAACATCAAACAAAATCATAATCTGTTAACATTTAATTATATATACATGTACATGTGTGCACAATTATTTATTTAAAAAATATGTCATCATGTTTCAATATATATAATAATAAATAAAAATAATTGTACATCATCATGTTCACTTAAAAAACACTAACATTTGCCAACATATCTTGATGGTGAGACCCATCTTGATTGTGTGAACCAGAGGCTTTGACCGTGATATTAACATCATCTTCGTTCATCAAGTGTGACAACTGAAAATGGTGTTAACATATAATGATACATTTTTGTTAGATTAATGTATACAAATAAATGTATGTATATATGTATTTATTACAAATTGTACATGTGTTAAATTAATCACCCTAACCATTAAGACATACCGATCCCATTCCCTCTTGCTCACGAATAATTAGGTATTTCCAACCATTGCAACAATTATTTGTCTATATTTTGAGATCTTCAACACTCATGTTGTCTATATCTTCATCTGTATAATACACAAAATTAGTGTGTGCATTCTCACATGCTCTTTGTTGATTCAAACAAACATCAAATCCACCCAGTCCACTCTGAACATTTTCAATGATGGCATCCCTTGCTTCTCTACTAATTTGAGAAGTGGCATCCATCTCTGACCGCAAATTTTCGATACGAAGAGGTCGACTAACCAATGGTGGCTTAGGGCAAGGAAACTTAGCATCACTCCTAGTGCTCCTGCGGTCACACAATCGACCTTTCCTAGGACCAAAAAATCAGAGGGAAGGTCATTATAACTGGATTTCATTCCCAAAAATAATTTTGCATAAAATAGTTTTTCAAAATAAAGCGAAACTTCGTCATTCTATGGGAGTCTTCCATAGGCCGCAAGGTGCCTATCATACAAAAAACGAGCTATATTAGGGTGCTTTAAATATTGCACCTTTAAAATATTTCTTTTCAACCCTTCTTTGAAATTAAACATATACTTGGTCACTTCTATTGTAACTCTTTGTTTAACAACCTCCCATGTATCAGGACCCATCGTTGTTTCCTTTATTTCTCTCATCACTTCTACGAAAGTATCAGTGGTTGGCCCAAACTTTAGGTACACATCTACTAGTTCACTTAAAGAGTGAGTAACTATTTCCAAGTTTTTTCGACTCTCAGCAGGGAGTTTCAAAGACACGATATCTCTCTTCAATTTTGAATGAAGAGGTTGACACCTTTGTAAGGTACATTGCTGCATGTTTTATTCCCAAGGTATATCGAAAATGTCAGATGGATAAGTCGTGGTTGGTGTACAACCTTCTTCTTGAATGACACGTTTTGTCCTACGTCTTTTTTGAGGAACATTTGGAGAAACATTTTCACCCTCTGCATCAATATATAAAATTTTGTATATTAAAAAAACATGTAAACAAATTTGTACAAATTGAATGAAAATAATATTCAGATTGATGGCCACCTCGATATAGTTGGCTAGCATATTGTCCACCCTGAGACTGTTGAGAACAGAAACGACCACCAATTGGTTGAGAACCAACACGACCATCTATTTATTGGCCTCTGGGGGAATGCATATCACCACCTTCACGCAATTCGCCACCACCTATTGATGACCTTCCAAGAGAATGTGTACCACCATCAACCTCACGAAACGAGAGGGAAGTTTCATAAAAAAATATGAATTTATAATCAATTCAAAAATACGTTCATACATATAAATACATGTACATATTCATTGATTAAATTGCGTAAACCATGGCCATGTGAACCATGGTCATGCTCCATTGATGGAGTAGACACCCTTGTCCTCCTACCTCCTAAAAAAATAAAAAATCAAAGTTATTAACAACTAATTTAACTCATAAAATTGATAAAAAATCAATTCCATATGTACACACATGTATGTATGGAGACAAGATTATATTTAAATGCTATGAACATCCCTTGATCCATGATCCCCCTCTCTCGTAGAGATATGGGATTATATTGATCTTCGCCTTTCATCCTCCATGATATATATGGATATATATACAGTGGACATTTACAATTATTTTTAAAAATTACTATTTAAAATAAATTCAAAAGAAATTTCAAAAAATTAATATAGTTTAGTGTACACAAATTATGTAAACACAACTTTCAAAACACTAGTTGATGTGTGAAATTCAATTTAAGAATTTTTTTTATAAAAATGTTAAGTTCACCAAGTTGCGCTTTACATGGTGGGAGCACACTTTGTATATAATTGAAAAAAAAAACATGGTCATTACAAAAGACACGTGAAACTCCATTTAAACAAAAAATTGTTGAATTCGTCACATTTTAATTTTATAAAAATGTGAGTTCACCAAGTTGCATTTAAGGAGCACACTTGGTATATAATTGAAAAAAACACATGGTCATTAAAAAAGACACATTTATAAGTAAAAGACACACACATATCAAAGATATGTTACAATTTCCATCAATACATTTTGAAAGAGAGCATCACAACACTAATTCATCTTTGAGAGATCAATCTTGAATTTTTGAAGAAGAGCGTCTCAACACTAATTTATCTTTGAGAGATGAATCTTGAATTGGAATTTCCCTGTATAATACTAATTCATATATTAATTCATCTTTGATAGATGAATCTTGAATTGGCATTGCCCCACACAATAGATCACCAGACATCTTATTAATGTTTGCACAATTTCTTATACTAAAAATTTGAAATTGGGTAATAATATTGTTTTCTTTTCCATGCAGTTGAGTTAGCCTCTCCTTCTTAACTTAGTACACTCCTTTCATCTAGTTGCACACAAGTTTAGAATTGGTGAAAACTACAATTCCATTTGATCCATACTCCTAGTTGTTCCCAAGCCTTTTATCAATGCAATATATTATGCCTCGTTGTTTGTTGTTCTTCCCGATATAATTCCTTTGGAAGACCTTGCTAGTCGCAATATTTCAAAGCACATATGTAATCACTTCTTTCTCTGTATTTGGATAGCAAGAAACATCTATGCATAATGTCCATTTTTCAACCACATTTAGTAGGTTTTTTGATCCCTGAAAAAAAATTCAATAAAATATATTAAATTAAAATTTATTGCAAATGCATGGGAGAAATGACATGTACATGGTTCCAAAAACATTGGCAAATTAGGCCTTAAAGTTTATCGAATAAATGACATGTACATGGTTATCCTTAAATTTTGCCTTGAGTTCATGGGAGAAATGACATATATGTACATGGTTATCCTTAAAGTTTGCCTTAAAGTTTATGGGAGAAATGACATATAAATGACATGTACATGGTTATCCTTAAAGTTTGCCTTGAGTTTATGGGAGAAATGGGAGAAATAACATGTATGTACATGGTTATCCTTAAAGCTTTCCTTAAATTTTATGGGATAAATGACATAGAAATGACATGTATATGGTTATATCCTTAAAGTTTGCCTTGAGTTTATGGGATAAATGGAAGAAATGACATGTATGTGCATGGTTATCCTTAAAGTTATCCTTAAAGTTTATGGTCGAAATGACATAGAAACGACAGGTACATGGGAAAAAACACTAGCAAATGCCTTAAAGTTTATGGGAGAAATGACATGTACAGAAATGGATATTACAATGAAGAACTTCTTTTTAGATTTGTTCCAGAGATTGACTATAGGGGCATTTACTGGATATGTCAACTTTGAGAAAGGATGATATCTAGAGGTTACTTGGCCCTTTACAGACTCAGCCTTGAGATCCTATAGAAGTTTAGCCACTTTAGGTTCAATTTTTAGGCTTTAAAGTTTTCCTTGAATAATTAATGGGAGAAAGTCTTGAGTTTGGGGGAGAAATGACATGTGCATGGTTTAAAGTTTGTTTTAAAGTTTTCCTTGAGTTTCTGGGATAAATCACATGTGCATGGTTTAAGGTTTTCCTTTATTTTATGGGAGAAATTACATAGAAATGACATGTACATGGTTATATCCTTAAAGTTTTCCTTAAGTTTATGGGAAAAATAGGAGAAATTACATGTATGTACATGGTTATCCTTAAAGTTTTCCTTATATTTTATGGGAGAAATGACATATAAATGATAGGTACATGGTTCCAAAAAAAATAGCAAATTACTTAAAGTTTATGGGAGAAATGGCATGTACAGAAATTGATATCACAATGAAGAAATTTTATTTAGATCTATTCCAGAGATTGACTGTAGGGGCATTTACTGGATATGTCACCTTTGAGAAATGATGAGATCTAGAGGCTACATGGTCCTTTACAGACTCTGCCTTGAGATCCTATAGAAGTTCAACCACTTTAGGTTCAATTTTTAGGCCTTAAATTTTTCCTTGAATAATTAATGGGAGAAAGCCTTGAGTTTGGGGGAGAAATGACATGTGCATGGTTTTCCTTAAAGTTTATGGGAGAAATCACATCTAGAAATGACATGCCTTAAAGTTTTCCTTGCCTAGATTTTAAGAGATAAATGACATGTACATGGCTTGCATTAAAGTTTTCCTTGAGTTTGTGGGAGAAATCACATGTGCATGGTTTAAAGTTTGCTTTAAATTTTGCCTTGAGAGTTTGTGGGAGAAATGAAACGTGCATGGTTTAATGTTTTCCTTGACTTTATGGGAGAAATGGGATGGAAATGACATGTACATGGTTATAACCTTAAAGTGTGCCTTGATTTTATGGGAGAAATGGGAGAAATGACATGTATGTACATCGTTATCCTTAAATTTTGCCTTAAAGTTTCCTCTTCAGTTAAAAAGGGAGGCATTTTCATTTCTCTTTGGATATAGCTACGATAATTTTCTTTCTCTTGGGAAAACTGATCTAGAGGATGAGTGTCTTTCTGGGCTTCACTTATGAGAGATGACGAATCATCACTTGTGCCTTTAGAGATATCCTATGGATTCTCTTTCATTTCTTGCTTGTTTTCATCTTCAACCAATTCTTTGTGATGTTGAGGATAGTTAGCATGTAATTCATGAGTTTTTTCTGATATATTTTTAGGAGGTCACTTTGCTTTTATGAACTCAAATGACTCCCAGCATAAAGGTAGAGATCCTACAGGTTGTGATTTGTCTTCTATTTTAGATTTGAATTCATCCTTAATCAACTTTTCTTGATTTAGGTGAGAGTTGACTTGAGCAGAGTTTTCCTGAATAATTGCTAAGAGATATTCAGGATGCAAATTTTCTTTCAAAGTCTGGAGTGATTTAAAGCATAAGGGTAGAGAACCTAAAGGTTTTGATTCTTCTTCCATTTCAGAATCTGTGATTTCAAAATGGCTGATAGTCTCTTTAGAGCATTGCTCTATGTTTTTATTTGCAACTTTCTCATTAGGCACATTTTTTTTATAACTCTTGTCTTGTAATAGTCGAGTGTGTTCATCCTGAGGAAGAAGTGTAGGTTGGTTTGAATAAGCAGTGTTAACCTTAACTTTGTGTTTTTCTCTTTTCCTGTCAAGTAGATGCTCTAGTTTTCCGAACATAAATACCAATTCTTCCAATTTTTCCTCTGAAGATATTAGTCTCTCTTGATTTGCTTTGTCTTTCTCTATTATTCTTAGTTGTGCCTCCCTATTTAGTATGTTGAATTCTACATCAACTGCTATCCTTTGAATTTCTTCTAGGGTCAAAGGATCTTTATTTCTTATCCAGAAAACCATCTCTGGGTCAAAAGAATCTGGGTAGTGCAAGAGAGCACATTCGAGGGGTGGATTTATGTTAGTAGGCATTGCATGGTATACTTTATTGAACCTGGCTGAAATTTTTTGAATTGTCTCCCCTGGTTGTCTTTTTAACTGATTGTATTCCTTTATGATGAGAAATTTATTACCCATGACCACCCACCTATCTAGGAATATTTTAGTGAACTGATGAAAACTGGTAATGCTTGTAGCTGGAAGGTATTTAAACCAACTCTTAATTTTTCCTTGTAATGATAAGACAAACATTCTAACATGCACATCATCTTCTTATATTTCATAAAGGTCAAGTAAATCCTCAAGATTTTGGACGTGCTCTTCAGCGATGACTTTGGAGCTTTCTCCATCAAATCTGCGTAATTTATTTTGAAGATTTGCAGGGAGGGCTCGGAAGATGGGAGGTAAAACTAGAGGCTTGTATCTTTCTGGGACCTTTGTGGATATAGGTAGTGTAAAAAGAGATTTATGGTTGTTTGAGGTTTAAGCCAGAGTGCAAAAGGTAGCAAGAGGCTCATGTTTTGCTAGGTTTTCCATAGGTGAATCTGGGGTAAGCACAGGTGTATAAGCTTGCTCATGGTCTGAAATTTGAGGCTTAGCTTTTCGAGGTTTGAGATCTTCCCAATGATCAATACAGATCTCATCAGTGTATTCTTGATCAGGCTCAAAGTAGGATAGAACATAGTTATAGATAAAAAAAATAATTTCTTGAATCCAACTAAGGCTTGACTGCTTTTTCTTTCTAGGATGATTGGTCATGTTTTAGGTTCTTCCTCCAGTGGAGTCTTTAGGTCTATTGAGAGTTGTGGAGTCGCTAGGTGGATTTCTTTGAGATCTATGGTCCACGACCAACACTATCAAAGATGCTTTCGGGAAAAAGTTTTATAGAAAACTTTGAGATGGAAACTTGCAAATAAGAGTGATTCACTTGGTTTCAATAGTTTGCTAGGCTGTATGGACAAGCTAATGGTTCTTTTTGGAAAGAATATTTCTTCTTATCTCTTATGTTTAGGTGCAGTCTTCTGAATCACTAAGTTATACTTAGTTTGTCACTGATTACAGATTTTGCACCATTAGTTTTAAGTTTTGGAAAGGATGAGTTAACATAAAGGTATGGTTTATGAATTTTTTGGTTTTTTTATGGAGTTTCTAGGCCTACTGGAGGCTAGTGGAGTCACCAGGTGGAACTTGGTTTCTTTTGTAAAGATGTAGTTATGGTCCACCACCAGTAACTAGGGAAAAGCCAATCTGGGAAAGTTTTGGGGTTTTTTGAGTTTTATGCGTAGCCTATGGTTTATTAAAGTATTCTAAACCTGTTTCATCACTTTGCTAGGGTGGTGATAAAAAAAAGAGGTTACTCTAAATGATTATATGGACTGCTTTCCTGTTTAAAAGTTTAAAGACTAATGAATCTACAAGAGCTTGCTAGGCTGTTATGTACTCAGTTAGTCCCACCGTGATCGCCATTATGTTAGGGTCCCGTGATTTGGCTGATTGTAAAGCCAAATGACAGTGTAACATCAAACCAATCTTTGGAGCCCAAGGACCTAGCCTTCCTGGACTCAGAGAGGGCTCTCTCTATTTGTGTAAGTGATATCTGTGTGTTTGCTTATTGTGTTCTGATTTTAGGCTAGTTATGAAGTAGGTTTTTTGGTTTTGGTTTTTAGGTTGTGAGGGATAAACTGATCAAAGACATAAGATAGGTAAAAAGATGTCAGATCAACTGGGCTATGGGGTCAAAAAGGTCAAGAAAGCTTTCAGATGGTGATACAAGGTTGTTGAAGGGCCGATTTGATTTGAGGTAAAATGGATCTTTGGGCAAAATTGAGTGAGATGGACATCAAGTTTGTGAATAAAAAAGGATTTAAAGCACAAATATTTTAATAGCTAACATAAACATGGTAGGGAAAACCATTAATCATGAGAAATGTAACTATAAGCTAATAAATGCATAGAAATAAACATTCAAGCCATGCATAGAGATATATGACTCTCTAACTTTAGGAAATGGCTATCAGACTTTGGGGAAATACATTTAAGGCAGAAAAAAAAACTCAAATCACCATGTCGGAATGCCTAAAAATATTACTTCAAGCTATTGGGAACTTTGAAAACAAGATTGCATAGTTTTAGGCAAAGGGCAAGATCAGTACAAGACCTCCTTGGTTCAACAAATGACAATCTAATCAATCAAAGAGAGGTTTCATAGGTGGAGCTATGGCTAGCCATGAGTAAGAAAGGCGTACCGTAAATCATACTTAGCATGCATAAAACCACAAATAAAACAAGCAAACAATATTCTTCAGTTATTAAAGAGCAATCAAGGATTCTTTAATATGACTAAGAATGAAGAAAACATGGAAACTATAAAGAAACAGGAAATTTGAGGTGCCTCCAAGGGCATGTCTCAAATTTGTTCTCTACTGTCTTATAGAAAGCAAGAACATGGATTTATGAACGAAAACTAGAAAAAAAAACAGAGAGAGAGACACTATACCATTCTACTAAGTCATGGAATCCAACAACAATCCTCTTTCATCATCCAAGAACATCCAAGAAACTATCCAAAAGCATGAGACAAGTATTTATTCCAAAGCTTATATGACCATATATTGCTTCTATTCATCAAGTTTAGCCTTGTTTACAATGAAAGTCTTTGGAATACATAGGCCAAAGTGAGGAAAACCTCTTAGTTCAACTTGCAATCTCATTGGCCTATCTAAAATATCTGATTTTGTCCTTGAGGCTTTGCAAAGCCCAAGGCACAAAATATCTAAAAAATGCTAAAAAATGGAAATATATTGAATTTTCATAACTTATCATGTACAAAAATATCTAAACACACATGAAGAAAAGTCACTTTTGAAAGGTTCAATTTTTACAAAAATACTCAAAAAATACATCAGCAAAAGGTCCCTTGACTTGCCCGCAACTTTTGGAGCCCTTCCCGATGTCGAAACGAGGCTCATGATGGCTCGTTGGAAAGCTATGAGTGTCTACTTTCTGAAAATGTTTAGTTTTCTCCAAACTGACCACTAGAAGTCCTCCAAAAATAGACCTGTGTGTAAAAAAACAAAAAATAGGCCTTGCTAATAAACGGGGCAGAGTGTAGAAAAAACGAGTGTTTTTCGCCATTTTGGGGGAGAAAATGATCTTCAAGTGATCTAAAAATAACTGAGTATGTGCCCCTGAAATTATGGCATCCAATGATACCATTTTCATCCTTTGAGGATGCCCCAAACTGAAATGGCGATGCCCATGAGTTTTGGCCAAAAATCCAAAAATGACAAAAAACCAAAATTTGTCGAATTTCACCCAAACTTGGCGAGCATGAACCTCAAGGGTTTTTAGAAACATGTTTTGAAGCTGAGGAAAAAAGTTGGAGCCATGAGGTGTCTTTCCTCAATTTTGGTGTCGGGCGCTTCCCTTTAGCCTCCTTGAGTTTTTCCTAAGCAGCCTTCAATTTCCCCCGGGCAAACTAATTGAGCTTTTTATAATGCCCGGTCATCCTCCTTTGAAGTTCCAAGTCTCTATTTGCCTTCTCCAATTTCTTCTCCAAATGATCATTAACTCTCTCAAGCCATGCTTCCCGATTGTTCTTTATCTCTTGTTTGAACAATGCAGTGAGAGGGGTGGATTGGAGAAGGGCATCTTCTTCTTCTTTTTGTTTCTCAAGGGCCTTTTTGAGCCCCATGGTTCTTGGCCTCTTTTGCCTGGGCTGATCTTCATCTTCGCTCTCATCGAACTCACCCATGAGTTCTTCAAATCTCACTTGTGCTTTGGAGGCCTCCTTTTTGTATTTGATGGCCCATGTCTCATATACAGCCATATGGACACTCATCTGCTTGTTTTGAACTTGCAAAAAGTGATTGAAGTTCCTAGCCCTATCAAGATCAATCCTCAAATCATCAATTTGGTTTTCTCTATGGATCAAGAGATTTTCTAGGATCCGGGCTTCATTATCACTATCATCACTTTGGATTTGGATGATGTCAAATTCCCTTTCCTGTTCATGACTTCTTTCTTCCTTGTCCTTCCCTTTGCTTTGGGTAGCTCCTTTAGTCTTCTTCCTCTTGGGAAATTCGACCATGGGCTTCTTGGGCAATTTTCCCTTGCTTTGGAGGGCCCTAGTCACATTTGGAGTTACAACTCTAGGCACCATTTTCCATGATGTCTGGGGCTTGGCCACTTTCAGAGAAGAGAGCATGGCCCCTTGCTTAGGATAGGCAGCTAGCACATGCTCCATGGGCTCTTTTCCCTTGTCACTTTGCTCCTCATTTTTTCCACTATCTTGGATTTCTTCATGGATGCCTTGGATGTCCTTTTGCATTTCTTTTTGAGGGTTGTACTCCTCACTGTGTTGCACCTATTTATCATGCTGCCCCTCTTCTTCATGAGGCTGCTGTTCCTTTTTATGAGGCTACTGTTGTTCATCATCTTCATGGGACTGCTCACCTTTTTCATGAGGCTGCCTCTGTTCATCATGCTATGGCTGCCTCTGTTCATCATGAGACCGCTCACCCTCACTATGATGCACATCTTCATGCTGCTGCCCTTCATCATCTTCAGGAGTCTGCTATTCCGCCTCATTGTGATGCTGCTCATCATCATGCCATTCTTCTACTTGCTGTTCTACCTCACTATGATGCTGCTCATCATCATCTTCCTCATCATAACTTGTTTTATCATGCTGCTGCTCATCATTACTTTCCTCTTCTTTCTCATGCTCTTATTCCTCATCATGCTCTTTTGTTTGTTCTATGGTAAACTTGAGCTTCTTGGGAATAGGTTTTCTAGAAGAAGGCAAAGGATGGTGAGTAGGAGGAGTAGGAGATGTTTGAACTGGAGGGACAGTGGAGAAATCCAGATGGGTTATGAAAGTATCCCAAGAGACCTCCCTCTTCTCAAGCTGATGAAGAATGATGACTTTGATGAGGGAGTGATGGAAGAGGGAGGCTGTCTACTGTGAAGGAGGCTTTTTCTGAACAATGGAGGCCATTTTCTCAATGCTTCTACGTAGGAAGAAAGGGAGATTTAGCAATTTGGCCCTCGTGAAATGCATGAGCAATCGAATGTGATAGGCATAGACTCAGGAGAATATTCCCTCACAAGTGAAGTATTTCATGATGATCTTCATGAGGGGGGCGTAGCTACTCAAAAGATATGAGAAGGGTAAAATGGATGGACATGAATCTCTATGCTCAGGCTTCAGAAAGGGCTTGTATTCTTTTGAGTCCAAGTGGCTTTGTTTAAACCACTTCTCCCCGACATAAGGGATTTTAGTGGCCTTGGAGATAGACCTTGGAGAGAATTTGAAATCTAGGCCTGCCAGCTGAAAATGCTTCTCTTGAAACCTCAAAGCACAAAGGTTTGTTAAAGGGGAATAGCTCTTCACTTCTTGCACTCTTTGGCAAAAATATAGACACCCAACCTCATGGAAATTGAACAAGACTGATGGGTGGGCATTCACTTCTTCAATGGAAACAAGCTCAAATCTCTTGTGCAGGCCACTCCTACTGTCTTGCCTAGGAGGCATCTTGTTTTGAATGCTCTCTAAAACACCAAGCTGTCTCAAATGGCCTTTGGAAAGTTTTTCTCAAGCACACACCTCTGTCCTGCCTATCAGTCACTGTTTGACCAAGACAACTGCCTCAAATGCTTTGTGAAATATTCTCACAACACCAACCTTCTGCTCCTTACAAATCACTGTTTTGTCTCTTTTTATGCCAATCAACAAATAGTTATCAAAATAACAAGCACACAGTCAAATTGTTACTGTGTTTGGGTAAGGTCACAAGGATCCTTTGTGTTTTGGTATAAACAAGACAACCTTGTAAAAAAACAAAACACCCCCCCCAATCAAAAACACTCATCTTGTATTTTACTATTTCTCACACACAAGTAGACAAAAACACCTTCAAATTGATTTAAATTCTTTTCATAACATACTCTGTTTCATAGAACAATGGAGGCTGCACTAGGTTTCACTATTTTTCCACACACAAAGGACTTTTGAAATGATAGAGTATTTCAGACTTGATCACTGTTGTCTCTTTACAAAATTGTTTCACCTTAGGATCACTTGTTTCTTATGCCCAGGTAGACAAAAACACCCTCAAATTACTTTAAAGAATCTCTCACCACACTTTGTTTTATGGGACAAAGGAGGCAGCACTAGTTTCACTGTTTCACTTATTCAAAAGGAGATATTTTTGAAGTGACAAAGCATTCGGACAAAGACTACTATTTTCAAAATAGGCTCACTGATGTCACCTTACAAACACTGTGTTTTCCTTCCAGGGACTGTTTCCACCTTATAACACTGTTGTCACTTTAGACTTTGCTGACAGAGGTTAGTTTTTGTCTTATCACCGTCAGGACACCTTCAACCATTTGAAAACCTATAACACTGTGTTTTCTATCTAGTCACTAGGATATGTTTGATTACTTTGTTTTGAAAACAATTTAGGCCTTTTGAAACCAATATAAACACTCCACTAGCCTCCCACTATAACAATCTTTGTCAATATCGTAACAACCACCTTGATTTTATACGAAGACCTTCTCTATTCAATCACTGTTTAGTCTTGCAAAACACAACATCAATCACCCCTTTAGAAAATCGAATGCACCAAGGAGGCAAATAAAAATACCTTGAGGATGGTTTGTGGCCTTTTATTGAAGAGTTGAGCAGCTTTCAAGACCCTTTGGAGGCGTTTTTATTGTTAAAATAGGCCGGCACGTTCAAAAGGATAAGCGCGGCACAGTAACACAGGTTTCGGGTCGGCCTTCGGGTAGTCATGATTGGAGCCTACAGGCGCGCTGCGCGCTGCTATAGGCGCGTCGCACAGTAGTACAACCTCCGTGTGTTTTTTGTCCTAAACGCGCCACGCGCTTTTCTAGGAACGTCGTGCGGGTTTAAAAGCTTCAAACTATGCAAATTTTGCTCGAATTCTCTCGTTTCTTCAATGGGCAGCTAGGAGAGTGATTTTGAGCACTTGTTTGCATTTTTGAAACTTGCAAATGGGCTTGCAACGATCCTTTTAACCTCTTAATGTCGAAAGAGCCAATTACCCTTGAGGTTGCTTTGTGAGGTTTTTGGAGGTCCTTTTGAAAAGGCTTTCTCGGTCATAACTACAAACAAAACAAATGTTCATTTTAAAACATAACAGAGACTCATCTTTGCTCAAATAAATGACACAGTGGCATGAACAACTTCTTTTATAGGCACGACTTATTTTTTGAAGTAAGGAAGCCTTTTTAAGAGTCAAAAACTTTCCACTGTTTCTCATTAAGGGATGAAATTTTTTTTCCTTTGTTGATATCTATTTTGTAGAGGAAAAATCTGCTTCAAGCCATGTGAATGACTGTAGATGTGCCTTTTGAATGACACTGCTTTTTGACTGGGGGAAATTTAGCTGCACTTTCCTGGGTTTGACAAACATATGCTCATTAAAAATAAGATCCTCTAAAGGCTTCTCCTGCAATTATATGCAACAGCTAGGTATCTTCATATGTTTCAAAAGTCCTTTGTTTGTGACAGCATCATGCTTCATTTCTTCGAGTATTGTTTCCTGAAATTGAAACACTTGCCATATCCTTTCTTCACTTTTATGAACCTATGTGTCTATTTGCAAAGGCTTCTTTAGAAATTAGGCTTAGGTTACCTTCTTGTCCATTTGATGAGTTTTTTGAAAAATACCTTCATGAACAGGAAGAACAAACCTTCTTTGAGTATTAGCATCACTCTTTGGCTTATGTTTGACCCAGCTCATCTTACCTGGGCTTCCTACTTATAAACCTTGAATTGATTTCCACTAATTTCAACTTTGTTTTCTGAAGGAAAATCATGGCTAGATTTCATGCCTGTTGATTAAGGAGAAAAACTCTGGAAACTTTTGATGAAATCACATACCTCAATAGAATTTGTTCATTTTGTCTTCAGATTGCCTTTGGAGGAAAACTCTGATAGAAGATAAGTCAGATTCTTTGATCATTATAGTACCACTGCTTTCTATTTGTTTTTAACACCATTTCTCTATTCAGAAGCCTTCAATTGTCTCCTACTGCTTTTAAAATTTGCCTTTCAGTCAATGAAAACCCTAAAATCAATCTCTGTCTCTAGCCCTCTACTTATTAGATGAAGGAGGTTTTCTCAGTCTTCAACCCTCTGCTTGTAAAATGAAGGAGGTTTTCTCAGTCTTCAACCCTCTGCTTGTAAAATGAAGGAGGTTTTCTCAGTCTTCAACCCTCTGCTCGTGTATGGAGGAGGTTTTCTCAGTGATGCCATTTCATCAGCTTTTAAACAATGTTATCTTTCCTTTCACTGCCTATTCATGCTTAAGAAAATGAAGATGGAAAATTGATAATAAGTCATGATGGGAATTTCTCTGAGAGATGTAATTCGGCTTTCCAAATACCTTTGTGCCTCTTTAGACATCACAAGAAATTTGGCTAGTATCTGCAAATCATTTCTTATCATTTATAATTCACTAATCTTTGACTGTGATTGCAGGAGCTTAATGAAATAACTCTCAGTAGGGGAATTTTGAGGTCTAAAATGGGCCTCATAAGAAAAATGTACAACAAAAATAAACTTTATAACAACCAATAGGATTCAAGATGATGATGTCATCCATAATGGATGATTCACCATTTTTGGAGTAAAAAAGTAAAAATATTAAAAAATAATAAAATAATAAAATTACTTTTTCAACTCGTATTTAAACTTATCTCCCAAAATTTTTACTCAAATTTCGAGCGGGAGTACTCGTTGGATGCGGAATTTAATTCCTCATCCAAGGAGTACCCATGTTGCATACTTTTGATGAACTCTTCTACACGAAAAATGAGAAATACATAAAAAAACGTGATTGTAATCACGTTTTTTTATGTATTTCTCATTTTTCGTGTAGTAGGACCCATCGAAAGTATGCAACATGGGTACTCTTTGGATGGGGAATTAAATTCCGCATCCAACGAGTACTCCCGCTCGAAATTTGAGTAAAAACTTTGGGAGATAAGTTGAAAATATGAATTGAAAAAGTAGTTTTTTCATTTTTCCCTCTAAAATTTGATGATGTCATCAAATCTTATTAGATTTTTTCCATTATTATTTTATAATTTCCTTAGGAGGCCCATTTTAGACCTCAAAATTCCCCTAATGCTATCCTGTAGATGCATCCCAGGCTCAAAACCACATGAGAAGCAGTTGTCTTCTCATGTTGAGTTTAATACTGTCTTCTGGAATACTGGTACACTTATGCTCTTTGAAAGATCCATTGAAATACTATAAAACTACCTAATATGAGTTTGACCTATGGCATATGCATTGCTGAGACTTTAAGGCTTTTTAGTGGCGCGACTTAAGGGTGTAACCAACTTTATTTGCAGAATAGGAAGGTCTGTTAGGATTGGTTGATCATAGATAGAGGTTTGTTGGCTTTAGGATAGTTTGCCAAGGGAGAAATGCCTAAAGCGCCTCTACCTAACTTAGGGGAGACTTCTTGGACAAATTTGGATTGTTTTCCTTGGAGCTGATGGACAAGCTAGTATGGATGAGGCTAGATAGGGCTTGACAATGAGGTTTTATCTCGTCATGGGCTGATTGAGAAGGTAGGAGGGAAAAAATGTTTATGGGTGTTTTCCAGCTAGAAAATTTGACAATTTTGAATCAATTGCTAGAAAACTTAGAGGCTTGCAACAACTAGTCATCACCAACAAGTGAAAAATATTGATGAATAATAGTGGCTCCATTTGGGGAGGGTATCTCCTTTCGGGAGGTGTCGAGAATTTTAGATCTTGGTTCTTTGAAGATCAATGCCTTTATCCATTGGCGCAAATATCTTTCTTCCTTGATGCTATTTATGAAAATTGACAGCATGATTAGCCTCAAAAACATCTCTACCTACCCAGCTATATTTCCTAACATTTTTTCTTCTTTAGGTGAATTTTGGACTAGCAACCTTTTGACATGATATTTTTTTGAATAAAAACTATCTAATGCTACACTTATACCTTCAGGAGTTCGGATGCTTGATGAACTCCTTTGGATTCTCTACCTATGCTAGATCGACTGTCAAGGTTAAGCTGTTTGACAGGATTTTATTCTCTAATCTAGAACATGAAATTGAAAAATGACCAAATAAGGATTAGACAGTCTGATTTGTCATGTACTTGTGGCATGAAATACAAGCTGCACACAAATATTATTTTGCATAAAATTAAATCTAGAAAAACAAGGCTAGGATACACAATTTGTTTTTCATCCCTGCTTTACTCTTTGGTTCTGTTTTGAGCATGTGGAACCAGTATCTTTTCCTAATCTACTTTCTTTGATAATTCAAGCTTACACAATGTTGAACATCTTTCCTCTCACTAACTTATCAGCAAATAAATTTAAAACATGTTCAGTTATGATTAGGCTAGATAACTGAACAAGACATTTGAGCACTAGTAGCGGGATTTAGACTTGCGCGCTTTCCGAATGACTATTTTTTTGAACATGGGGCTTTACCATTGCTTTTAGAAACTGCCCTCTTTTTCTACTTTTTACTGTTTTTGTATTTTCTGCTTTTTCATTTTTTCTTCAAACAATCTAGAACTGAAAAGATGCTCACAAGGCTGAGCTTATTTTCCACTGTTGTCTATCTATCCTAATCTAATCTATACACAATAGACATTTATTTGGTGAACTCTCTTTTCCAATGTAACCAGTCAAGTAGATGATTACATGGGTGACTCTGGTTTAGTTCTTTCATGATGCTGAAGTAATGAAAAGGCCACCTCCATTTGGCTTGTTTTTGGACAGTAGTGCTTAAGTTTTTTCTCATTCTTGGTAGAAAATTGTTCATGATAGAACCCACTACTCCTTCATATTTCTCAAGGAAAGAAACAAATGGATCTTGGAATAATACCTGATCTAGAGGATTTGATATATAGGCTTCATTCAGGACTACTCTTTGTTCTACTTGGCTATGCTTGGGACTTTCTTGGGAAAGAAACTCTTCCCCTTGCTCATGATCACTTCGACTGTTAGACTCGTCATATATTGCAGTGTAGTTTTCTTTCCAAGCTGATGTGCTCTGATTAAGTGAATTGAAAACTGTGTGAAGGTCATCATGTTGATGAGCAGGGATACACTTTGGCAACAAATATTCTTCAGAAAGAAGAGTGGCAACTTTCTTGTGATCATCAATTTTCAAGCCTTCATTTGCTTCCAAATTTTCTGAGCTTTCCTCATCACTGTCATAGTTGTTATGTTTTGTTTGGTTACTTTCCTCAAGTTTATGAAACTGAGCTTCCTCCCAAAAAAAAAAAACTGAGTATTCTGCAAAGTTAGCTTCTGTTTGGAAATCATCATCATTATCAACATATTGATCAAACCTTGGAAAATCATCATTATAATTAATGTCACCAACCATGCATATTGGACTATTAGATTGTTTTTCTTCAAATTGATTTACAAATCTATTTTTTGACTTATGATATGCAAGATTAACAGGAGAAAGATCAGAAAATTTTTGGTTATATGAAGTTTCAGAGGTTTTCTGCATGTTTATAAGTTGATCTATTTCCTCTTCAGTTAAAAAGGGAGGCATTTTCATTTCTCTTCGGATATAACTACAATAATCCTCTTTCTCTTGGGAAATCTGATTTGAAGGATGAATGTCTTTTTGGGCTTCACCTATGAGAGATGATGAATCATCACTTATGCCTTTAGAGAGATCCTGTGGGTTCTCTTTCATTTGCTGCTTGTTTTCATATTCAACCAATTCTTTGTGATGTTGAGGATAGTTAGCATGTAATTCATGAGTTGTTTCTGATAGATTTTCAGGAGGCCAATTTGCTTTTATGAACTCAAATGACTCCCAGCATAAAGGTAGAGATCCTACAGGTTTTGATTTATCTTCTATTTCATATTTGAATTCCTCTTCAATCAAATTTCCTTGATTTAGGTGAGAGTTAACTTGAGCAGGGGCTTCCTGAAAAACTGCTAAGAGATCTTTAGGATGCAAATTTTCTTTTAAAGTCTGGAATGATTTAAAGCATAAGGGTAGAGAACCTAAAGGTTTTGATTCCTCTTCCATTTCAGAATTTGTGATTTCAAAATGGCTGATAGTTTCTTTAGAGCATTCCTCTATGTTTTTATTTGCAACTTTCTCATTAGGCACATTTTGTTTATAACTCTTTTCTTGTAATAGTTGACTGTGTTCATCCTGAGGAAGAAGTGTAGGTTGGTTTGAATAAGCAGTGTTAACCTTAAATTTGTGTCTTTCTCTTTTCTTGTCAAGTAGATGCTCTAGTTTGGTGAAATCATATACCAATTTTTCCAACTTTTCCTCTGAAGATATTATTCTCTCTTGATTTTATTTGTCTTTCTCTATTATTCTTAGTTGTGCCTCCCTATTTATTATGTTGAATTCTACATCAACTGCTATCCTTTGCATTTCTTCTAGGGTCAAAGGATCTTTATTTCTTATCTGGAAAACCATCTCTGGGTCAAAATAATCTGGGTAGTGCAAGAGAGCACACTCGAGGGGTGGCTTGATGTTAGCAGGCATTGCATGGTATACTTTATTGAACCTGGCTGAAAAGTTTTGTATTGTCTCCCCCGGTTGTCTTTTTAATTGATTGTATTCCTTTATGATGAGAAATTTATTACCCATGAAAACCCACCTATCTAGGAAGATTTGAGTGAACTGATGAAAATTGGTAATGCTTGCAGCTGGAAGGTCTTTAAACCAACTCTTAATTTTTCCTTGTAATGATAAGGCAAACATTCTAATACGCACATCATCTTCTTCTATTTCATAAAGGTCAAGTAAATTCTCAAGATTTTGGACGTGCTCTTCAGCGGTGACTTTGGAGCTTTCTCCATCAAATCTGGGTAATTTATTTTGAAGATTTGCAGGGAGGGCTCGGAAGATGGGAGGTAAAACCAGAGGCTTGTATCTTTCTGGGACCTTTGTGGATATAGGTAGTGTAAAAAGAGATTTATGACTGTTTGAGGTTTCAGCCAGAGTGGGAAAGGTAGCATGAGGCTCATGTTTTGCTAGGTTTTCCATAGGTGAATCTGGGGTAAGCACAGGTGTATAAGCCTGCTCATGGTCTGAAATTTGAGGCTTAGCTTTTCGAGGTTTGAGATCTTTCCAATGATCAATGTAGATCTCATCGGTGTATTCTTGATCAGGCTCAAAGTAGGATAGAACATAGTTATAGATAAAGACAATAATTTCTTGAATCCAACTAAGGCTTGAGTGCTTTTTCTTTCTAGGATGACTGGCCATGTTTTAGGTTCTTCCTCTAGTGGAGTCTTTAGGTCTATTGAGAGTTGTGGAGTCGCCAGGTGGATTTCTTTGAGATCTATGGTCCACCACAAATACTATCAAAGATGCTTTCGGGGAAAAGTTTTCTAGCAAACTTTGAGGTGAAGACTTGCAAGGAAGAGTTGTCACATGGTTTCAACAGCTTGCTAGGCTGTTTGGACAAGCTAATGGTTCTATTTGCAAGTTTATTTCTGTTTATCTCCTATGTTTAGGTGAAGGTTTGTGAATTGCTAAGTTATACTTAGTTTGTCACTGATCACAGAGTTTGCACCATGAATTTTAAGTTTTGGAAAGGATGAGTTAACATAAAGGTATGGTTTATGAAATTTTTGGTTTTTTATGGATTTTTGGGCCTATTGGAGGCTAGTGGAGTCGCCAGGTGGAACTTGGTTGTTTTTATAGAGATGTAGCTATGGTTCACCACCAATAACTAGGAAAATCTAATCTGGGGATGTTTTTGGGGTTTTCTTAGTTTTTATGTGAAGCCTATGGTTTATTAGAGTATTCTAAAACTGATTCATCACTTTGCTAGGGTCATGAAACAAAAATATTTTACTCGAAATGATTCTATGGATTGCTTGCCTATCTAAATTTTGAAAGACTAATGAATCTACAAGAGTTTGCTAGACTGTTATGTACTCAGTTAGTCCCACCGTGATCGCCATTATGTTAGTGTCCCGTGATTTGGCTGATTGGAAAACCAAATGATAGTGTAACATCAAACCAGTCTTTGGAGCCCAAGGACCTAGCCTTCCTGGACTCAGAGAGGGCTCTCTCTATTTGTGTAAGGGATGTCTGTGTGTTTACTTATTGTGTTTTGATTTTAGGCTAGTTATGAAGTAGGTTTTTGGTTTTGGTTTTTAGGTTGTGAGGGATGAATCGATAAAAGACATAAGATAGGTAAAAAGATGTCAGATCAACTGGGATATCGGGTCGAAAAGGTCAAGAAAGCTTTCAGATGGTGACACAAGGTTGTTGAAGGGCCGATTTGATTCAAGGTAAAATGGATCTTTGGGAAAAAATGGAGTGATATGGACATCAAATTTGTAAATAACAAAGGATTTCAAGCATAAATAGTTTAATAGCTGACATAAACATGGTAGGGCTAACCATTAATCATGAGAAATGTAACTATAAGTTGATCAATGCATAGAAATAAACATTCAAGCCATGCATAGAGATATATGACTCTCTAACTTTAGGAAATGGCTATCAGACTTTGGGGAAATACATTTAAGATAGAAAAACAACTCAAATCACTATGTAGGAATGCCTAAACATAGTACTTCAAGCTATTGGGAACTTTGAAAACAAGATTGCATAGTTTTAGGCAAAGGGCAAGATCAGTACAAGACCTCCTTGGTTCAACAAATGACAATCTAATCAATCAAAGAGAGGTTTCATAGGTGGAGCTATGGCTAGCCATGAGTAAGAAAGGCGTACCGTAAATCATACTTAGCATGCATAAAACCACAAATAAAACAAGCAAACAATATTCTTCAGTTATTAAAGAGCAATCAAGGATTCTTTAATATGACTAAGAATGAAGAAAACATGGAAACTATAAAGAAACAGGAAATTTGAGGTGCCTCCAAGGGCATATCTCAAATTGTTCTCTACTGTCTTATAGCAAGCAAGAACATGGATTTATGAATGAAAACTAGAAAACAAAACAGAGAGAGAGACACTATACCATTCTACCAAGTCATGGAATCCAACAACAATCCTCTTTCATCATCCAATAACATCCAAGAAACTATCCAAAAGCATGAGACAAGTATTTCTTTCAAAGCTTATATGACCATATATTGCTTCTATTCATCAAGTTCAGCCTAGTTTACAATGAAATCCTTTGGAATATATAGGCCAAAGTGAGGAAAACCTCTTAGTTCAACTTGCAATCTCATTGGCCTATCCAAAATATCTGATTTTGTCCTTGAGGCTTTGCAAAGCCCAAGGCACAAAATATCAAATAAAATATCTAAAAATTGCTAAAAAAGGGAAATATATTGACTTTTCATAACTTATCATGTACAAAAATAGCTAAACGCACATGAAGAAAAGTCACTTTTGAAAGGTTCATTTTTTACAAAAATACTCAAAAAATACATCAGCAATAGGTCCCCTGACTTGCCGGCAACTTTTGGAGGCCTTCCCGATGTCAAAACGAGGCCCATAATAGCTCGTTGGAAATATCTGAGTGTCTAATTTCTGAAAATGTTTATTTTTCCCCCAACTGACCACTAGAAGTCCTCCAAAAATAGACCTGTGTGTAAAAAACCAAAAAATAGGCCTTGCTGATAAACGGGGCAGAGTGTGGAAAAAGCGAGTGTTTTTCACCATTTTGGGGGAGAAAATGATCTTCAATTGTTATGAAAATCACTGAGTATGTGCCCCTAAAATTATGGCATCCAATTATTCCATTTTCATCCTTTGAGGATGCCCCGAATTGAAATGGCGATGCCCATGAGTTTTGGCCAAAAACCCAAAATGACAAAAAACCAAAATTTGTCGAATTTCGCCCAAACTTGGTGAGCATTACCCTCAAGGGTTTTCAGAAACATGTTGTGAAGATGAGGCAAAAATTTGGAGCCTTGACGTGTCTTTCCTCAATTTTTGTGCCTGGCGCTTCCCTTTAGCCTCCTTGAGTTTTTTCCTGAAGCAGCCTTCAATTTCCGCTGGGCAAATTGATTGAGCTTTTCATAATGCTCGGTCATCCTTCGTTGAAGGTCCAAGTCCCTATTTTCCTTCGCCAATTTCTTCTCCAAGTGATAATTTACTCTCTCAAGCCATGCTTCCCAATTATTCTCTATCTCTTGTTCGAACAATGTAGGGAGAGAGGTGGATTGGAGAAGGGCATCTTCTTATTTCTTTTGCTTCTCAAGGGCCTTTTTGAGCCCCATGGTTCTTGGCCTATTTTTCCTGGGCTGATCTTCGCCTTCGCTCTCATCGAACTCACCCATGAGTTCTTCCAATCTCACTTGTTCTTTGGAGGCCTCCTTTTTGTATTTGATGGCTCGTGCCTCATATACAACCATATAGACACTCATCTTTTTGTTTCGAACTTGCAAAAAGAGATTGAAGTTTCTAGCCCTATCAAGATCAGTCCTCAAAGCATCAATTTGGTTTTCTCTATGGATCAAGAGATTTTCTAGGATCCGGGCTTCATTGTCACTATCATCACTTTGGATTTGGATGCTGTCGAATTCCCTTTCCTGTTCATGACTGCCTTCTTCTTTCTCCTTTCCTTTGCTTTGGGTGGCTCTTTTAGTCTTCCTCCTCTTGGGAAATTCGACAATGGGCTTCTTGGGAAATTTTCCTTTTCTTCGAAGGGCCCTAGTCACATTTGGAGTTACAACTCTAGGCACCCTTTTCCTTGATGTCCAGGGCTTGGCCACTTTCGGAGAAGAGAGCATGGCCCCTTGCCTAGGAGAGGCAGCTAGCACATGCTCCATGGGCTCTTTACCCTTGTCACTTTTCTCATCATTCTTGCCACTGTCTTGGATTTCTTCATGGATGCCTTGACTGTCCTTGTGCAATTCTATTTTAGGGTTGTCCTCCTCACTGTGTTGCACCTCTTTATCATGCTTCCCTTCTTCTTCATGAGGTTGTTGTTCCTTTTTATGAGGCTACTGTTCATCATCCTATAGCTACCTATGTTCATAATCTTCATGAGATAGCTCATATTTTTCATGAGGCTGCCTCTATTCATCATGATGTGGCTGCCTCTGTTCATCATGAGACCGCTCACTGTGCTACACATCTTTATGCTGCTGCCCTTCCCCATCTTCAGGAGTCTGTTGTTCTGCCTCACTGTGATGCTGCTCATCATCATGTTTCTCATCATCATGCCCTTCTTCCACTTGCTGTTCTACCTCACTGTGATGTTTCTCATCATCATCTTCCTCATCATGCCCTGTTTCATCATGCTACTGCTCATCATCACTTTCCTCTTCTTGCTCATGCTCTTCTTCCTTTTAATTCTCTTCTGTTTGTTCTATGGTAAATTTGAGCTTCTTGGGAATAGGTTTGGTAGAAGAAGGCGAAGGATGGTGAGTAGAAGGTGAAGGAGATGTATGAACTGGAGGGATAGTGGAGAAATCCGGATGGTTGAAATGCATCTAAAGACCTCCCTATTCATCGATGAAGGTGTGGCTTTGATGAGAGTGATGGAAAAGTGGGCGTCTGGCACAATGAAGGAGGATTTTTCTGAACAGCGGAGGCCATTTTCTCAATGCTTATATGTAGGAAGAAAGGGAGATTTGGAAATTTGGCCCTCGTTAAATGCATGAGAAATCAAATTTGATAGGCATAGACTCAGGAGAATCTTCCCTCACAAGTGAAGTATTTCATGATGATCTTTATGAGGGGGGTGTAGCTAGTCAAAAGATATGAGAAGGGGAAAATGGATGGACGTGAATCTCTATGCTCAAGCTTCAGAAAGGGCTTGTATTCTTCTGAGTCCAGGTGGATTTTTTTAAACCACTTCTCCCCGACATAAGGGATTTTAGTGGCCTTGGAGATGGACCTTGGAGATAATTTGAAATCTAGGCCTGCCAGCTGAAAATGTTTCTCTTGAAACCTCAAAGCACAAAGGTGTGTTAAAGGGGAATAGCTCTTCACCTCTTGCACTCTTTGGCAAAAATATAGACACCCAACCTCATGGAAATTAAACAAGACTGATGGATGGGCATTCACTTCTTCAATGGAAACAGGCTCAAATCTCTTGTGCAACCCACTCCTACTGTCTTGCTTGGGAGGCATCTTGTTTTGAATGTTCTCTGCAGCACCAAGCTGTCTCAAATGGCCTTTGGAATGTTTTTTCTCAACCACCTCTGTCATCTTTGTTAGTGACTTTTTTACCAAGGAAAACTACTTCAAATGCTGTGTGAAATGGTTATTTAACACCAACTTTCTATTCCTTACAATCACTCTTTTGTCTCTTTTATATTCCAATAAACAAATAGTTATCAAAATAAAAAAGAACACACAGTCAAATGATTACTATGCTTGGGTAAGGTCACAAGGATCCTTTGTGTTTTGGTATAAACAAGACAGCCTTGTGTTTAGACAAAGACAAAACACCCCTCCCAATCAAAAACACTCTTCTTGTATTTCACTGTTTCTCATACACATGTAGACAAAAAAACTTTCAAATTTATTTAAAAGTTTTTCATAACATACTCTGTTTCATGGAACAAAAGAGGCATCACTAGTTTTTCTTTTTACCCTATAGAGAGGTCTCTTTTTGAAGTGACAAATCATTCACACATGATCACTGTTGTCTCTTTTACAAAATTTTTCTCCTTAGGATCACTTGTTTCTTATACCCAGGTTAACAAAAACACCCTCAAATGACTTTGCAAAATCTCTCACCACACTTTGTTTTATGGGACAAAGGAGGCAACACTAGTTTCACTGTTTCACTTTTTCAAAAAGATACACTTTTGAAGGTGACAAGGCATTCAGACTAAGACCACTGTTTTCAAAATAGGCTTATTGTTGTCACCTTACAATCACTGTGCTTTCCTTACAAAGACTTCTTCCACCTTAGAACACTTTTTTCACTTTAGACTTTGCTGACAGAGGTTAGTTTTGTCTTATAACAGTTAGGACACCTTCAACAATTTTTAAAAAACCTCTAACACTATGCTTTTTGTCCAGTCACTAGCATATGTTTCATTACTCTGTTTTGAAAATAGTTTAGGCCTTTTGAAACCAATATCAACACACCACTAGCCTCCCACTGTAACAATATTTGTTAATACCGTAACAACCACCTCGCTTTTATACCAAGACCTTCTCTATTCAATCACTGTTTAGTCTTGCAAAACACGGCATCAATCACCCCTTTAGAAAATCGAATGCACCAAGGAGGCAAATAAAAATACCTTGAGGATGGTTTGTGGCATTTTCTTGAAGAGTTTGAGTAGCTTCAAGACCCTTTGGAGGCGTTTTGATCGTTTAAACAGGTGCAACATGTTCAAAAGGGAAAGCGTCGCGCAATAATACAGGTGTCGGGTCGGCCTTCGGGCAGTTGTGACCGGTGCCTACAGGCGCGCCGCGCCACAATACAAAGTCTTTGTATTTCTGCTTCTTAACGCGCCGCGAGTTTTTCCAAGCGCGTCGTGCGGGCTAAAAAGCCTGAAAAACTCTGTAAATTAGCCTGAAACGCCTCTTCGGTCCAGTAAGCAGCTAGGAGGAGATATTTTTTGCGTTTTTAATTTGAGAAATGTGATTTGGCAACAGTCAATCCACCCTTTATATTTGAAAAAGCCAATGACCCTTTTGAAATTTGCTTTGTGAGGGTTTTGAAAACGTTTTGAAAAGGCCTTGTTTTTAAAAAAAACATAAAGCACTACGGTTTGTCATTTATAATCTTTAAACCATCATAAAGTCAATATTTGACCAAGACCATTAAAATTGTTATGGATGACACTTTTGAAGATCTTCGTAGATATGGCACTTTTCAAAGTGAATAAATCATCCTTAAAGCCACAATTCGTCTTAGTGTTTTCAAATCAAGGGAGGAAAGTTTTTCCCTGTGTCCATATCTGTTTTCAAGAGGAAACTTTGCTCAAAACCATATACTGACTGTAGAAACACTCTTCAAATGACATTTCTCTTTGACTGTGGGTGAAGCTTAGTTGTATTCACCTAGCTTTTACCATCATCTGTTTATTAAAATGAACTTATTTTAAAAACCTCTCCTACAATCAAATGCAACAACAAGGCACTTTTTACATATTTTCATAAGGAACAGCCCTTTATTTGTAACAGTGGCATGCTTCATTTGCTTTGAGTGTTGTTCCTAAACTTGAAACACATGCCATATTTTCTTCCACATTGATGAACCTATGTGTCTATTTGCAAAGCCTCCTTCAGAAAACAAGCTTAGGTTACCTTCTTGTCCCTTTGAGGAGTTTTTTGAATAAAATCTTCATGAACAGGAGAAGCAAACCTTCTTTGAATATCAACATCACTCTTTTGCCTATTTTACCCCAGCTCTGGACTTATAAATCTTGAATGGATTTCCACTAATTTCAACTCTGTTTTTAAAAGAAACAATGGCTAGATTTCATGCCTGTTGATAAAGGAGAAAGATCTTTGGAAATCTTTATGAAATTACATACCTCAGTAGGGTTTGTTCATTTTGGCTCCAGACTACTTTTGAAGGAGATCTCTGATAGGAGATAAGTCAACCTCTTTGATCATTACAGTACCCCTGCTTCCTCTTTGTTTTTAACACCATTTCTCTATCCATAAGCCTTTCAATTGTCTCCCACTGCTCTTAAAATTTTCCTTTCAGTAAGTGAAAACCCTAAAATCAAACTCCGTCCCTGGCCCTCTGCTTATTAGATGAAGGAGGCCATTATCACAGTGCCAAACCCTCTGCTTGTAAAATGAAGGAGGTTCTCTTAGTCTTTCAACCCTCTGCTCATAAAATGAAGGAGGTTCTCTTAGTCTTTCAACCCTCTGCTCATGTATGGAGGAGGTTTTCTCAGTCTTGCCATTTCATCAGTTTTTCCAAACGGTGTTACCTTTCCTTTTACTGCCTATTCATACTCAAGAAAATGAAAATGACAAACTGACAATAAGTCATGATGGGAATTTCTCTGAGACATGTAATTTTGCTTTCCAAACACCTTTGCTCCTCTTTAGACATCACAAGCAATTTGGCTAGTATCTGCAAAGTATTTCTTGTCATTTATAATTCACTAACCTTTGACTATGATTGCAAGAGCTTAATGAAATAACTCTCTGTCCTGTAGCTGCATCCCAGGCTCAAAACCACATGAGAAGCAGTTGTCTGTTGAGTTTAATACTGTCTTCTGGAATACTTTTACACTTCTTCTCTTGAAAGATCCATTGAAATACTGTAAAACCACCTAATATCAGTTTTACCTATGGCATATGCATTGCTGAGACTTCAGGGCTTGTTAGTGGCATGACTTAAGGGTATAACCAACTTTATTTGCAGAATAGGAAGGTTTGTTAGGACTGGTTGATAATAGATAGAGGTTCTTTGGCTTTAGGATAGTTTTCCAAGGGATAAATGCCTAAAGCGCCACTACCTAACTTAGGGGAGACTTCTTGGACAGATTTGGATTGTTCTCTTTGGAGCTGATGGACAAGCTAGTATGGCTGAGGCTAGATAGGGCTTGACAATGAGGTTTTATCTTGTCATGGGCTGATTGAAAGGGTAGGAGGGAAAAAATATTTATGGGTGTTTTTCCAGCTGGCAAATTTGACAAATTTTTGAGATCAACTGCTACAAAACTCAGCTAGGAATCTAGTCATCAATAACAGGTGAAAAATACGGATGAATAACAATTTCTTCATCATATTCACATATTTTTGTCTCATCTCCATAGAAAGAAACTTAGAAATTTTGACCATATTAGGTGTTTTTTTTGTACCAAGATTGCAAGTATCTACCTCCTCATCATCGACCTGCATTCTAGGAGACTTGAAAACATCATTTTGATCAAAAAAAAATTCAAGGGGAATAAGGCTTTTTGGGATACAATTTTTTTTCAACTGCAAGACTTCAGTATTGACCTTAGTTTTAGCGAACATATTTTGCTAATCCACTTGGATGTTCTCAAACTTCTCTTCAATTCAAGGAAATTTTAGACTTGTTAATCATTCTCAAACACTTGCCAATGAATTATGTTGTCAGGGATTGTTGGCCTTTGTCTGACCTCAACCTCATACTTCTCAATAGAATGTGTAGGGATGAAAAATAAACTTGCAAAGATAGCTAGAGAATAAACTACCGAATTGTTGTCTCTAGTTTTCACAATGAAAGCATATTCTTGAAAATTTTCAAGCATTTCCATGATAAAATTTATGTATGCCCTCATTCTTACACATTTGGTTTGATATGAACCTTCAAATTTTTTAATCACTAAATCTGAATCACAACACACTAATATCTTTTTGGCACCTAGTTTTTTCAAAATTTCTAGACCCAAAAACAATGATTCATATTCTGCCATATTGTTTTTGCAATCAAAGTTAAGTTTAAAAGAGTAAAAATTACTTTCATCATTACAAGTAGTGATCCATATCCCTGCTCTATCCCCCTCTCTTCCGGCAGAGCCATCAAATTGTAAAAGCCACCAGTCTTATCCTTTTTCCTCAATACATCCCTGATTTTTTGCTTGCTAATTTTCTATTTTTTCTTCAATTTCTGCCTCATCAGTGAGCTCATTGAATAAAATTGAGGACCCCCCAATTCAATTTCAACTGCATAAATTGGAAAAATTTGAGTCTTGTCCTTACTACTCACCATGTAGGCCATCCTACTTTCCCTATACAGCCTTCTTTGCTCACCAAAAACCGGGATGGTGGCATATGTTGTATCCATCTGCATAGTCCCTTTAATTTTGGTTTCCCAAGATTTGGATAAAATAATAACAAACTTTGGAGGAATGTCAGCTACTACTATGTCCATCACCATTGTTTTAGCAGGTACTTGTGTTAGGCCAACAACAACATCTTTAATAAGACCTATGCATTGAACTCTCTTGGAGTCAAAAGAAAACAGATCTTTGTAAGGTCTAGTGATCTCTAAACCCATCCTCTCCATGATTAATTTAGGAATTAGGTTGTGGGAAGCACTTGAGCCCAAAATGGCATTGTGAAAATTCATATCATGAATATTTAGACTCACATAAAAAGGAGGAACCTCTTCATTTTTTTCATCTTCTACCCTTGGTCCTAGGAAAATTGTGGGATGATCCTCTTGCAGATTTAGGATTTCTGAAGGTCCTGGATGAGAATTTAAAATCTTGAAAACTTTTCTTCTATATTCAGTGACCTTGATAATTTCTCCAAAGGGAATAGTAATTTTGATTTTGGAGATCTCATTTTCTAAACTGAAAGTAGATGAGGTTTTTTCAACTTCTTTGGCAGGAGGTGGAGGTGGTGCATCTTTCTTTGGCTCAGCTGGTTTAGGAACATATTTCTTTGGCTGAGCTTTGTTTGTGGTAATGGGGACATTCCTATTTCTCAAATTGTATTGTTTCTGCATTTCAAAGATGGCATGTTGATAACCCTTTAGGTAATCATATTTTCCTTCATTATTCTCCAAATCATGACTAGACTCATCATGTGCCTCTTTACTTAGAAACATCCCGTACATGTCTTCATCTAAATAATGAATAATATCCTCTTGAAACTCAGGTTGAGCTTCCTCTTCATCAAGAAAATTCTGTTGAAAGGGAGGCCTCACTTGCGTGTCAGGCTGATTTTTGTTTTCTCTTTGTCTTTGCTGATTTTGAGGCCTTGTAAATTCTGGGTTTTTGATTTGTGCATCTTTTTGTGCAGGAGGCAAGGTAGTGGCTCCAAGAACAAGTCTATCAATGATTTTTTCCATGGTATTCATCATGGAATCAAATTTAGCATCTAAGGATGAAGGCTTTTCCTCTTCTTTCAATTTTTTTTTCCCATATTAGACCTCTTGGCAGCCGCCATGTTTACCTCCACTTTCACTACATCATTCTGCATTTCTGCTAGAGAAGAAAACTCTCTTTCTCTTATAAAGATAGAAAACTCATAATCAAATTCCACTGCATAGTGTAATTGAGCAGCTCCTAAAGGAGGTTTAATATGGGTAGGTAAGGAGTTATAGACCTTGTTAAACCTCTTAAAGAATTCTTGGATAGATTCATCTAAGGATCTTTTCAAATTGTTATATTATGTCAAGTCTTGTACTGGATTCACCTTACTCCCCCACTTTGTCAAAAAACTATCTTCTAGCTAGTCCCAATTCTGCAAAATTGTTGGAGCTAAGGCCTTAAACCATTTTCTTAATTCACCAGTGAAACTCTAAGAAAGTAATCTTCATAGTCTACCTCCTCTCTGTCAATGATGTCATTAAATTTGTCTACATGTTCCTCAGTTGATAGTTCCTCTTCACTCCCAAAGGTTTTAATTCTAGTTGAGTATCCATCTGGGAGGTCATGAAGGAAAAAAAGGAGGACAAGTGGACCATATCTTGTAGGTTCAATAGGAGGAGGGGGAGGAACAATTCCAACCATGATGACAGGAACTGTGGTATGTGGAACGACAATAGATGAGGTTAAATTCTGATTTTTGGAAAACACAGTAAGTGAGGCTGAACTGTTAGGAGATGGTGTAGATGGTATTTGAAGTCTAGATAGATGGTATTTGAAGTCTATATATGAATGAACCCCATTCAGGTAAATTTATAACGTATTTTATTTTCAAGAAAAATTCAAATGGATCTAACTCTTTTAAATTTTCAAAAGACTCCCTCTCTAACTACAACTCTAATGTGATTGTTTTCCATAATTCTTCATTTTCTTTCTTAGATACTACGTATAATGTGTTAATACCTAGTCTTTGTAGCTCTAGTATTATTACATTCAATTCATTTTCAGTCTTAGACCTAAACAATACTTATTCAATTTTATCATAAAATTTCCTATCTTAAGGACTTCGAATAATTTCAGAGGATAAAGATCTTGAATGTGATGGGATACCTGATTTTGAAGAGATGATTCCAATGCCTCTGAGGATCCTTTCTGGATTATCCATAATTTTAGGTGGGTTAGGATCTGGATCTATCCTTGTGTATCTATTTCTCGAAGCCACCTTTAAGAATAAAGATCTTTAGTGGAGTCACCAAGGTATTTTTTGCAGCCTCGAAATTTTTTGAGCTCCTGCTACCTCCAAGAGTTCAGCTTCACAGTTTGAGCACAAAATCCAGGAAATATGTCTTCAAACTCTCGGAAGACGAACCAAAAATTTTATCTCTAAATTGGTACTAATGGGCTACTCCACCGGACAACTCAGAGTAACTCTTTCAAACCAGATTTTGACTGAGGATTAGCCTCTTCAGCCTGAGAGGGATCTCTCAAATTAACTTATGATTTTCTCAATTAGGGTTAAGTCAGATGACTAACTCTATGATAACTGCTTTAATTTATTTTATTGCAGGTGAAAAATGAAATAGTTTTCACTACCATTGGGCTTATGGAGTCAGTGTGAGGGAATTCAATGAAAAATGGATCTCCTTGTGGAAGCTGAGGCTTTTATTGTTTCAATGAAAGGACAATACTAACATACATAAAATATTCAATAGCTCAAAGTTAAAAGGAATTCAGAGCATGCATAACATGAATTCTGTGTAATTCAACATCAAGATATTAAGAAACATAAGACATAAGCTCATTGAAACATTCAAAGAATCTCAAGTGAATCAGAAACAAGGTCACTGTATATTACTGATGATAAAAATTTACAATATTGGTAGTGTCAAATAACATTCTCCAACCCCTTCTCATTCAAATTTTTTCCTATTAATAGGCTTTTGTTCATTACATTGGATCTTCCCATCTAGCTAGATCCTTGAACCATAATCTTCGACACCTATCTTAACCATAAACTATATTCCTGGAACTGAAAAAAAAAACACCTAATAAATTAAGACTTACAAGCCTATTAGGACTCTATCTTTCATTTATTACATTCACTTGTCTGCAGAATGGAATAATTACATTGATCATGACCAGGTGCTTGACTGGCACCCACCATAACCTAGACATAAGTATACCCACTATATTTAGAAACTAACACCCCTACTTTTTAGAAAAAGATAAACATAAATTTTGATAATTGTCCTCATGCTAAGCTCGATAGGTGACATCTTTGTCGAAGAGTGAATCCTTGCTAGAGTGTCCCACTGCCACCTTGAATTCCTCCATGTGGTTGGCTGCTCTTCAAAATGCTTTCCAAACATCAAAATACCACTAAACACACCTCGCTGCAAAAACAAAGTACACTAGGCAGTTTCGTAGTGTAGTTTGGTAGCATATTCATTTCAACCATCTAAATCAACTTTAAGCTTCTCTTTCTGATTAGGATATGTTTTCTATATAATATGAGCTAAATACAACTCTTTCCCTCCTTTTTTTTCCAACAAAAATGAGTTTTGTAGCAAAAGGTATCCTACAAGGATTTCGTAGCAAAATCTGGCCTTCAAGCCTGGGCTTCGCTATGAAATTGCCTAATTGGATGAAAAACACAGAATTTTCATTTTTCTTCACCATTTCACCTTCCAAACTAAAAATTATGTTTCTTCGATGTTGCAAAATTTGTCAAAAATGTTTAGACCAATTCTTCAAGCTTTGGGCACTCCATCATTAGCAATAGAAGGCTGCACCTCCTCAGGCTCATTTATCACTTTTATTTTTAGCCCTCTTTTCTTCAATTCTTCCTAAATCATCTCCATTTGGTATTCTAGTTCTTTAACTTGTCCCTTAAGCTTTTTCCTTTTAGACTGCAAGCACAGGTTTCTCTTTCTAGTGTTTTTCATTACTCTCCTCAAAGGAAGTGTTATTTTCAGAAACCTATTGCCATTTGTCAATGATTTTTCATATTGGTTTAGTGGATCATTCATTTTTCCTTCAAAATCTGCCATAAGTTGTCTGTCTACCTTGGCCTTTGTTGATCAGTGGTTTTCATTGATGTCAACCCAAGTAGCACCAAGGGATAACCAAATATTTCATGGGAATTTTGACCTACCAAATTAATATATTCTGGGTCAATAATTTTTTTGATGGTTTCTACTTGTCGAGATGTTTCCATTGATATATGGCATGCCATGTAATTCTTCACGATTTGAGAGATATTCGTGTTTGAAGTTTGTACCCCCAGTTAGTGGGCTAAAACCCCATGGGGTTGGGGCATGGGTTATTAAAAAGTCATAATTAATATTTTTTAAGCTCCTAATATCCCTCCCACTTTCACTTGTTGAAGCCCCTCTCAACTTAAGCATTTATATAAATTGTGATCTTCATTTCCTCCTTATGCGAGGGATTTCGCCATCTGAAATAGGTCATCGTGGAATTTTCGCTCTAACTTTTTTCTACGAAGGTTCAGAAGCTGAAATTTTTATGAGTCAAAGCTGAAATCTTGAGGAAGCTTCTATAAAATTTTTAGATCAAGGTGCACAATATTTATGGAGATATGATCTGTGGAATTCAGGGTTTTTGCAGGCTCCTGAAATTCATCTCAAAGAAGTGACCTTGGTAAATTCATCATAAATCTCTCTCTGAGTATCAGATTAGAATTCCATAAAAATTAGTAGATAGTGAACAGTCAGTACTTTTTTCTCTATCAATTTCAGAGCCAAATGAAGAAACAGTGACACGTGGCATGTCGTACAAGTGCGCTCTACTGAAACAGTCCATAATTAGGGCATTGTGAGAGATTGGGTATAAATATCGCTTGAAGAATCCAAATTGGGTTAGACCTATGGCATTGGAAATATGACTTAGAGTACTACTATAGAACCAAAAATCAGATATTGAGGATCTGAAATAACAGAGATACACCAGATTCAATATCGAGCTCCTAGAAGGCAAGAAAAATCTAGATCATGTGTTGTCAAGGGTTGCAAAGGACCAGAATTTCTACAGAAGCAAAGAAAAGAAAGGTGTATTAGAGGGTAGCATGACAAGAGCAGCAACCAAGGTGCATAACAGCAGCAAGAAGTTCATCATATGAAGTCTTCAAGTGGGCAGCACTGCATACAATCATTGTAAAGGTATCATTATACTAAGTCATTGTAAATACATTATTGTAAAAAATTGTACTAGTGTCTATCTACCAAGGGTTGAAGAGGCAGTGTTGTGGGGTCTAGGATCATCATTAGGTGGATGTGTCAAAGTTTGGGTTATGGTCTAGTATATCTTCTTCTTTTACATCATTCTATGTCATTTTAAAGTGGACCATTTTCTCGGGTACGGGAGTCCATTCTTATTTTATTCTTCTATAGGGTGGTAGGGTGGTGCTAGGGTGAGTTGTAGCTCATTGGGTGTTGGGGAATCCATTCAGTTGACTACTGAATAATCTCAGGAATTAGAGTGTCCATCCAGTGGGAGCTGGAGAAGAATGCTTTTCTAGATTCGAGGAAGTTGGAGGTTTATTTTTAATTGGAGTTTAATATTAATTGGAGTTGAATATTAAAGAATTATTAGAAATGCATTAGGTGGTTTTTGTCCCGGAGTGGGTTTCCACCTTAAACACTGTGTGCATTTGTTTTCTTCTTGTTTGTTGCTATCATTGTACAAACACTGATAATAATTGAAGATTAACTAATGCTCTAATTGAAAGGAATATTGATTCACCCCCCCCCCCCCCCCTTCCTCAGTATTTCCAACAATTGGTATCAATGCTTGGTTCCTTCAATAGCAGTTTAACAGCTGGAAGTAGGTCATGGAGCATACCAAGAATGGTGTACCTCTATTCAATGAAAATAATTATGCATTATGGAAAGGAAGAATGGAGGTCTATCTCTTGGCGCAAGGTTACGAAGTATGGGACACTGTTCAAAATGGATTTATATCAACCACATATGAACAAGGTAAGAAGAATTTGGTAAATGATGCAAAAGAAAAGAATATTATTATCAGTGGACTTATTGAATCTACTTATCATAAGGTGTTGGGTTGTAAAACCACCAAAAATGTATGGGACAAGCTTGAGAATATATATGCAGGTGAATCAAATGTCAAAGAAGAAAAGCTTCAAATCTATACAGAAAAATTTGAGCAACTCAGAATGAAAGAAGATTGAAACATTGTTGCATACTTCCAATACGTTGATGAAATAACCAATGCTCTAGAAGGATTGGGAGAGCCAGTTGACGAGAAGACTATTATACGAAATATTATTAGAGCGTTACCAGGGAGATTCAACCCAAAGGTATCGGTCTTAGAATACAGTGAAAATCTGGACAAACTCAGCAAGGAAGAATTACATGGAGTTCTCATAGCATATGAAATGAGACTTGATGAAGAAAAGGGTACTTCAAATCTAGAAACTATGTTCGTTGCATCTAAGCAAACCAATAAGGACAAACAACCTTCAATTGAAAATACATGCACCTGCAAGTGTGAAGAAAATGGAGATGATGAAGAAGGTCTTTCAGATGAAGAATATGCTTACTTCACAAGAAAACTAAAAATTGGTTAGGGACAATTCAAAGGTAAACTTCCATTGATATGTTTCAGCTGTAATGAGGTTGGGCATTTTGCAGCAAAATTTCCAAACAGAAGTAATGGCAACTCAAAAGGAAAGAAAGGCTTTAAGAAATTCAACCAATGAGGTCAAGGAACTTTCTCTCTAAAGAAGATAGCTCATCATCCGATGAAGACAATGACGATCTTCGAGGAAAAATCCGGTGGTGTATTTTATGCCCAAGCACAATAAACAAGAGTTATCAAACAACGAAGAATAAGGATGGACCATAGAAGAATTTTATGAGGAAGCAATCAAGCTTATAAAAGATCTCAAGGTGGAGAAGATCCGTTCCAATACTCTTGAAGAACAAGTTAAAGGTCTCAAAATTGAAGTTGAAGAACACAACTGCATTGAAGAGTCACTTCAAAAGAAATTTGAAGAAAGCAACCAAGAAAGGGAAGAATTAGAAGCCGAAGTAGTATCGCTGCGTGAGGAAGTGAAGAAAGGAAAAACTATCCAAAACTATGCCAACGGCTCAAGGGCATTGGAAGACCTCATCAACAATCAACAATCTTACAACGACAAAACTGACATCAGTTACAAAGAAGAAGAAGGAGGACCTTCTACAAAAAAATACACTGAACCTATGAGATTTGACATGCATGTAGACTTCAATGGACAAGATTCGCAAGTACAACCTTGGAAGACAATTCCTCAAGCTGAAAAATTTCCATCTAAGTACCAGCATATTTTTTGTATTCTGTTATTCATGTGGAAAATTTGGTCATAAAGCTATAGAATGTCGCACGGCCCTAGGAACGAATACAATTCCGGAATCTGTCAAATATGAACCTCCCGGGGGCTCGTAACATCAATAGATTTGAACATTTGAAATAAATATTGAATGTTACAAATGTGGCTTTTCTGGACACACTGGCAAAAGGCTGAACAAATCCTCAGAGAAGAATCTTCGAAGCCACAGAATGAACGAACATGGAAGAAGAAGAAGAATGATAATTGTGCTCTCGCTCTAAAGGCTCAAAAGAACAAAGATGTGTGGTATGTTGATAGCGGTTGCTCAACGCATATGACTGGAGATAGAAATAAATTTGTATCTCTGAAAGAGAAGAAGGATGGAACCGTGTCCTTTTGAAATGATGGATCTTCAAATGTTATAGGATCAGGTACTGTCACGCTCGGAAGCAAATATTTTCTAGCCAATAATGTTCTACTGGTTGAAAACATGAATCACAATCTGCTCAGTGTTGGACAAATGCGTGATCAAGGACACACAATATCCTCAACTCACGAAATCTGAAATCAGGAAAGACATGTATGGTGAAATTGTGGCTACAGTAAGCCAAGCTCCAAATGACATTTATGTTCTAGATGAAGAAAATAAAGCATGTCTAATAGCTAAAGAGGATGATATAATATTTGATAGTAATGATGGTCGACTAAGTAAGAAGTTTTCTACAAAGGTGCAAAGTGATTTCGATATGTCTTTACTTGGTGAGCTAACATACTTCTTAGGGCTTCAAATATATCAGCAAGAGAAAGGAATATTTATATGTCAAACCAAGTACATCAAGGAAATGCTCAAGCAATTTAAAACGGAAGATTTCAAACCCATCCTTACTCCAATGGTAACAGGTTGCAAATTGAGCATAGATGACTCATCTAAGGATGCGGCTCATCTAAGGTTGTGGATCAAAGGTTGTATCCATCTATGATTAGTAGTCTTCTATATGTACCAGCCTCCAGACGAGATGTTATGCAAGCTGTTGGACAAGTAGAAATATTCCAAGCGGCACCAAAAGAATCACATATTAAATATTCACCAACATTGGAATATCTTCGCTAGAAGCTTGGTATTCTCCCAAGTTCTCATTAGATTTTCTTTTTTCAAAATATAAAGAGGGAGTGGAAGTAGACTACAGGTCTGCAGGATGGTTGTGTGTCAGGGGGAGTGGAAGTGTGTACAGGTCTACAGGATGGTTGTGTTTCATGGGGAGGTGGAAGTTTGTATGCAGGTCCACGATGGTTATGTTTCGGGGGAGTTACCCTTTTCCATTGATGTCAAGGGAGAGAATGTTGTAGGAAGAGGTGTCATGATCGCGGGGGGAGTACTTATGTTCCTTGATGCCAAGGGGATATTGTTGGTTAGCGGTTGTCTGATGTCAGCAACCGGCTTTGAGGGGCTAACCCAATATTTCATGGGAATTTTGACCTACCAAATTAATATATTCTGGGTCAATAATTCTTTTGATGGTTTCTACTTGTTGATATGTTTCCATTGATATATGGCACGCCATGTAATTCTTCACGGTTTGAGAGATATTCATGTTTGAATTTTTTACCCCCAGTTAGTGGGCTAAAACCCCATGGGGTTGGGGCATGGGTTATTAAAAAGTCATAATTAATATTTTTTAAGCTCATAATATCCCTCCCACGTTCACTTGTTGAAGCCCCTCTCAACTTAAGCATTTATATAAATTGTGATCTTCATTTCCTCCTTATGCAAGGGATTTCGCCATCTTAAACAGGTCATCGTGGAATTTGCGCTCTAAATTTTTTCTATGAAGGTTCAAAAGCTAATATTTGTATGAGGAAAAGCTGAAATCCTAAGGAAGCTTATGTAAAAATTTCAAATCAAGGTGTGCAATATTTTTGGAGATATGATCTGTGGAAGTCAGGGTTTTTGCAGGCTCCTGAAATTCATCCCAAAGAAGTGACCTTGGTAAATTCCTCATAACTCTCTCTCTGAGTATCAAATTGGAATTCCATAAAAGGTAGAAGATATTGCATAGTATTTTGTTTTTTCTCTATCAATTTTAGAGCCAAATGAAGAAACAGTGACACGTGGCATGCCATACAAGTGCGCTCTACTGAAACAGTCCATAATTAGGCCATTGTGAGAGATTGGGTATAACTCTCCATTGAAGAATAAAAATTGGGTCAGACATATGGCATTGAAAAGACAACTCAGAGGACTACTACAGAACCAAAAATCAGATATAGAGGATCTGAAATAACAGAGATACACCAGATTCAATATCGAGCTCCTAGAAGGCAAGAAAAGGCTAGATCATGTGTTGTCAAGGGTTGCAAAGGACCAGACTTTCTACGGTAGCAAAGAAAATCAAGGTGAAGCAAAGGGTAGCATGACAAGAGCAGCAACCAAGGTGCATAACAGCAGCAAGAAGTTCATCGTATTAAGTCTTCAAGTGGGCAGCACTGCATACAATCATTGTAAAGGTATCATTGTACTAAGTCATTGTAAATACATTATTGTAAAACATTGTACTAGTGTCTATCTACCAAGGTTTAAAGAGGCAGTGTTGTGAGGTCTAGGATCATCATTAGGTGGTTGTGTCAAAGTTGGGGTTATGGTCTAGTATATCTTCTTCTTCCACATCATTCTATATCATTGTAAAGTGGACCATTTTCCCTGGTACGGGATTCCATTCTTCTTTTATTCTTCTATAGGGTGGTAGGGTGGTGCTAGGGTGAGTTGTAGCTCATTGGGTGTTGGGGAATCCATTCAGTTTGCTAATGAAGAATCTCGGGCATTGGAGCATCCATCCAGTGGGAGCTAGAGAAGAATGCTTTTCTAGATTCTATGAAGTTGGAGCTTTATTTTAGACAGATTTGAATAAAGGAATTATTAGAAATCATTAGGTGGTTTTTGTCCCAGAGTGGGTTTCCACCTTAAAAACTGTGTGCATTTGTGTTCCTCTTGTTTACTGCTATCATTGTACAAACACTGATAATAATTGAAGATTAACTAATGCTATAATTGAAAGGAATATTGATTCACCCCCCCCCCCCCTCTCAGTATTTCCAACAACCTCCTGTAGTTCCAACTTGACTTCAATGACCTCTTCTCTCGCCTCTCTTAACTGTTCCTGTAATATTTGTACTTTAGTATTTTCCACCATCTGCTCATTTCCTTTCCTTTGCACAAAAACCTCTTTTGTTGCTAGAGATAGGTCTATGATGTCTTCTGTGATAGGTTTTTTTCCTTTGTCAACCTTTTTTGTCTTCTTTTTTTTCCATACCCTTTGCAAGTTGTCACCAAGTAAGTGGTTTCCTTGGCTGGAATATAAAACTTGCATCTTCTCCTACAAAATATATTTTTTTAACAGTCTTACCTTTATTTTTCTTCCTTTTTTCCCCTTCAATGTATTCTACATGGAAAATTGGAGTCTCTTCAATGTCTATTGCTTGAAGCATGTCTTCAAGATTTCCCTTGGCAATGGTTTTGCTTCTAGTTATCCACTTGCCACCATGCTTGATAATTTTATGTTTGTTTCTTGTAGGTGATGGTTGTGGGATATCCGCCTCTGTTATAGCTTCTGATTCAACATCCATTGGCTCCAAGATAGGGTTTTCCTCTTCTTCATTAACATCTTTTATCAAAGTTGGAGATGTAGTTGTTTTTGGCTTTGAAGTCTTCTTAGGTTTCACTGAATCAACTTCATATCCACTGAGGAAAAGGAAGGATGCACAATATTTGTTTAATTTCTTCAATTCTTTAAGCACTAAGAGTTTAATTATACCATGGTGAAAATTTGATGTTTCACTGCCTTCAGCCATGGCTTGGACCTTATCGGACATCTTCCCTAAGCTCCTAAACAAAAATAAAGGCAGATCAAGGGGATGCTTACCAGTGAAATGTAAAAGGAGCCTGAAATGGTATAGGTAAGCCATATGAAAACTCCCCTCACAGGTAAATTAATTCTGGATCACAAACAACAATAAATAATAATTTTCCTTCATAAAACTCCCGGGAATGCCAGATTCCATGTCAGCTCCAATGTGATCTGGTTTGAAAAATTCCTCACAGCTCTGCATTTTGAACTTAGTGGCTTTGAACCACTCTTCACCTTCTCTTGGTATCTATGTAGCATGAGAAATAGTATCAGGTAATACTATTACATTTAAAACTCCCACCTTTGTGGTTGTACATGTAAATTTTATTGCAAAATATTTTGATACATGGGCATGAAATCCTTGAATTTTTTGACAAAAATGCAGGTATTTGACATTTCTGAAAGCATCCATGAAACTGGGGTCTTCATTCAATAGCTTGAGGTCCATAGGCTCGTATCTCACACAAGAGCCTCCCTTGTTCACCTTCTTCTTCAATTTCAATCTACTTTATAACCTCGATGTTTCCCTAATTGTGACACCTAAAAATAAAAACGCTAGACAAAAAGCTTCTTATGCAGTGAATCAGCTCTTCAAAGATGAAACTGTACTATTGCATGCAAGGCTCAAACAATAGATGACAGAGAGATGCTTAGAGATGAATTTAAAAATCTAATTCAAAAGTTGAGAGAATGATTCCAAATCTAAGAACAAAAGGTTATGAAAAAGGTAATTACGGTCTTACATGCTTGGGTGATCATGATAACTAATTGGGTGACCTCACCTTTACCCCTGACCATCGGAATTTTGACACCTCACCATGCTCTGTTTTTTCTGCAGAAAAACATGATTCCGCAGCGAATATAGTTAAAAACCTAGCAGATTCACTACGGAATTTCCAGGTGATTCCGTAGCGAAATCTTCCTTTCTGCAGTTATATTCGCTACCGAATGGCTAAAATGAAAACAAGTGGCATATGTTTGATTTGAGGCCATGCATGCAAAAAATAAGTGGAATGGAGTTGATTTGACTGACATGACATGATTCATGGAGGGTTCTAGACTTAGGGTAAGGCTTATTTCATGGGTTTTACATCAATTTCATGAACCATTCTATGAAGATAAGATGAAACCTAGGTGAGTGATGTGATTGACCCTATCAATGAAATTTTGAAAATTTATGTGTGATAACAATTGCAATCATGTTTTTCATTTATTTCACATTTTTAGTGTAGTAGGGTCCATTGAAAGTATGCAACATGGGTACTCTTTGGATGAAAATTTAAACTCCACATTCAACGAGTGCTCCCACTTGAAATTTGAGTAAAATCATAGGGAGAAAATTTGAAAATGCGAGTTGAAAAAGTGGGTTTTTAATTTTCCCTCCAAAACTTGATGAGGTAATATAATATTATTTTATTATTTACACTATTATTTTATAATAATAATTATGAGTCTCATTTTAGACCTCAAAATTTCTATAATGTGAGGGTTATTCTCACCCTTAGAAGCATGTATAGATTTGCAACAATGTTTAGACAAGGGTTGGGTTTCCTGTTGAGTTGTGGGTACATTAGTTTATTCATATATTGCGGACATTTCCGCAAGCTTGGATTTAAAATAATAAATGAAGATACATATGATTATTTGGAAAGTGATGATAATTAAACTTTGTAGTAATTTTTCTTTCTCAGATGACGTTTGTGCAGATAGTTGAATTTTTTAAAGAAATTAAGAGGGCATTATTCCCTACTGGAAAGCCAATTGTTGAATCTAGCATTGATATAGGTTGCAATTTTATATGAATTATGATTCCAAGAAGTTGTGTTTGCGGTAAAAGTAATAAAGAACCTGAAGAGGATTATTTGGAGGAACTAACACATCTTTCCTTTAATGAATATGAAGGTGAAAGAGGTATTAAGGATGACCTTGTAAAAGATGCTATGCATCTGAAACCTTTGAAGTTGTGCAAGCACAACATTGGAACTTAAGACAAACCCAAGATGGCTTCTATTGGTGATTATTTGGATGAGCATACTACTAAGGAAATATTTTATTTGATAAAATAATATGAAGCTATGTTCCATGCCTCAGTTTCAGAACTCAAAGGTATAAAATAAAATTTGGGAGAGATGAAGATTGTTTTAAAACTTGATGCAAGACTAGTCAAACATCAACCATATCGTGTGAATCCACAATTCAAAGAGAAGGTTAAGAAGGAAATAGATAAAATGTTGATTATGGGTCTTATATTTCTAGTTGATGAAGATGAATGGATTAGTCCCATTTTCATTCAAGATAAAAAGCATTCATATGATGTCAGAGTCTGTGTAGACTATCAAAGTCTCAATAATTCTTATCTTCATAATCCACTCCTAAATCCTTTAAGAAATGTGCTAGACAATGATGCGGGAGAGGAAGCCTATTCTTTGACAGATATGTTTTCTAGTTATTATCAAGTCCACATTGAAAAGGAGGATAAAAGGAAAACAAATTTCATCACTTAATGGGGTTCTTACACCTATCATGGTATGTCATTAGGTATTAAGAATGCTCCATATGTCTTTTCTAGAATATTCATTGTTACATTCAGGGAGTATATTCATAATTTTTTTAAAATGATATGTATGAATATACATTATATAGAATTTTGAAAAAGCACTCTAGTCTATTGCAGGTTATGTTTGATAGATGCAGATAGTTACATATTTCTTTAACTTTGAAGAAGTTTATTTTTGTTGTGTCATTCAATAGCTTGTTGGGTCATATTGTATGCAAATATGGTGTGTTTGTGTGGATCCTTCTAAAGTCGAGGTAATCCAGAATATGTCACCACCTACAATCATCAAACAATTGAGGTCTACATTAGTGCATATAGGTTATTATTGAAGATTTATATACAACTATGCATTAATTACTATGCCATTGGAAAAATTATTAAATAAGGTCAAAAAATTTATATGCACTATTCAGTTTGATGTTTCTTATGACACTTTGAAAGAGAAGTTTCCAAGTTCCACAATACTATTTTATCCAGTTTGGAACAAAAAATTCCATGTAAACTTCGATGCATCTAGTATTGTTGTGGGTTTTATTTCAGCTCAACCCAGTGAAGGTAATATTGATCACCCTATTTGTTTTTCTAGCGGAAATCTTTCGAATGTTGAAATAATTTATACAACAACTCAGATGGAGGATATTTCTATGGTATATTGTTTGCAAAAATTTCAGCATTACTTACTTGGAGGTCCTTTCAATTTTTTTACTGACCACTCAACACTAAAGTATCTCGTAAACAAACTTGTTTTGGAGGGAAGAATTTGTAGATGGTTTTTATTTTTGAAATAATTTTCATTTGAAGTTTTTTTCAAGCCAGATCACACTAATGTGGGTCTAGACCACCTTTATCGCTTAAAGTCTAGCAAAGAGGGAGGTTCAGTTGATGATCATTCACCTGATGTATATTTGTTCAGGATTGAAATTGTTCCAGATTACCTTGAATACGTTTCATTATTGTTAGCCACTGGTAAGAGTCCAGATGATTATTTCACTACGCAAGAGAAGAATTTAGTGGTTCGAGTATAAGGTTATCAGTTAATTACAATCCATTTGTACAAGATGGGGGTTGACCATATCTTTCCCAAGTGTATCCTAAACCATGAGAGAGATGATGTCTTATGGGAATTTCATAGCGTTGTTTTGAGAGGCGATGTCAAAGGAAAAAAAATTGCAGGGAAATTATTTCAAGCAAGACTATCGTGGTCAAATCTAGTGAATTACGCAATGGATTATTCTAAGAATTGTGATGTATGTGAGATATTTGGTAGGAATTCTCATCTACATGAGCATCCACTGCATCTTGTAAGAGATCTTCAAGCCTTTGAAAAATGGGTTGTTGATTTTGTTGGCCCTATAAACCATCTTGTGCGACACTCACATGCTCACTATATTATTACCGCAACTGATTGTATAAAATATACCAACGAGATTCAATCAGATCATAATGTACTAAAATAAAATATTGAATCCTTCTACAATTTGTGGAAACAAAACACGTTTGCACAATCACATATAAGCAAGAGAAAGAAATTATCAATCGCACAACACAAGATGTATATGGGGAAAGAAACTGCTCAAAAACCCTCTATCTCTATATTTCATATGATCAAGGTCATGAAACAATACAATTCTATTCCTCACACTGAGAAACCTTTGGACTCTGTTGACTATCTCACTCCGATCCTACTTGAATCTGGCTTGTGATCTAAGAAAAATCAGTCAATTATTTAACCTTTTGCTTGCCTCTACCTGGCTTTCCTTGCTTACACATTATTGGTCCAATTGAGCCCCTATTAATTAGGAAAATTCCAATTAATGATTGTCCAATTCTTCAAGGCCTTCTTGATGACCTCATGCATGACTTGTAAAAAATTTTAATATACAACTGATAGATCTCTTCCCTTTAAGCTCAGCCTCAAGTGAGTATTCCTTATAAATGACATACAGTATCTAGTTATAATGAGTTATCAATTTATTTATTGGTCATTACTTGTGAATTAAATCAGATTTAATTCATTGTGCCTCTCACTAGCTCATCTCTCAGTTAGATCTAGTTAAACAGATTTTAACTAAATTTCTTGAGTTAAATAATTAGAACTCACAAATAAGTATATCTGGACCCCATAAAAATACAAAATCCCTTTGCATGCATCCTCTTAGATCTCTAACTTGAAATTTCTAAGCTAACTGAGTCTTCCTGACTCAGTTAACTAATACAAGCTGTCATGAGATTAAATTACAATTTTTCTTTCAATTTAATTAAGGGAAAATTAAATCAAACTTCCTCATATGGTAGCCATTTCTGGGTGCCATTTTCTATATGATTATTTCAATTTTTCTTGTTTCCAATCTTAACACTCCCTCTCAACAAGAAAGGAATTCCATCTATCCTGATCCGGTACCTTTGGAATGTTCTGCATGCAACACTTCTCTCTAGTGTTGTTCCTATTGTAACTCCTGAAACTTAATAGCCTCCAAAAAAACTGAATTAGTATGATGCATCTCTCATCAGAGTCTCTAGTTTCTACCAATAACTGCACTGTCTACTGAAATCTATGCATTTTTTACTCTACATATGTGCCCTTTGAACTGCTACCAACTTTGATCTATGCTCTAGTATTTGGCATCTGTCACTCTAATTTATGTCTTCCTAATTTTTGACTACATCAATATTACCGATCCTTCCTGCTACTGTGTACTATGGGCTCCCAGTAGCCAGGTCCGATTCATGAGACATGCCATCTCACTAGATCCTGCCCGAATTTCTTCTCTTGGGATTATGTCTACACATCGCCCCATCTCCCACCTTGAGGTATGGCTACATGTGCTCCCTCTTCCCATCTTGCTCAAAATTCCCCCCTACTAGAGGTCTCTACTTCTCCAATTGTGGTTGCTCCACAACCTTTAGAGATTGCTTCTGAGATTTCATGTTGAGAGGTAATTTTTTCTCCCTCTCAACCACCAATTCACTAACCTTTGCTTTGATCCTCAAATATTTGCATGTATCTTCGACCTTGAGAGCATACAAGTTCTTGACTCTTGCACTGATTTGTTTCACCTGTCCCATGGTGATGTGTCTATGGAGCACCTTTCCTTTTCTAAATATGACATCATAACCATAGTCTTCCAATACCGCTACGGAAACAAGATTCTTCCTTAGTCCTGGAACATACAAAACATCTATCAGTCTGAGAGGGGAGCCAAACTCCATCTGAAAGGTAACTATACCTATATTGGTCACGCTATACCTCCCATCATCTCCAAACTCTATGTTATCCTAGAGGTCCTTCTCCTCCAAGTCACTAAAGAGATCTCTCTTCCCCGTCACATGGAATGAGGAACTGTTGTCTAGATACCACATGCATCAAATTACATTTTTGGCCATGCATGCAATGAGAGTAAAATAAATCTCGAACTATGGAGCTAGCACTTCACCCGCTGCAACTATAGGCTTGATGAGCACCATCATTAGGTAAATTATAAGGGGTTAAGTGTCACCTTTTTAACCTAATTATTCTCTCTCTCACACATTTAATTTCATTTTGTCATGTTTTTCTTAGTGAGAAGGGTGTATTAAGGGTTTTCATGCTTCAAGGCCTAATGTGGTTTAAATGTGGGAAAATCAGAGGAATAATGCGATTTTTGAGGAATATTGTGCAATTAGGGCTCGTAGAAGACAACAACAAGTGACTATAGGAGGGTTTAGCACCTCCTTAACTCCTAAAGGCAACCAATATGCCCTTGAGATTCTCCTCCAACAGCTCAAAATCGGAGGAAGCCAAGCAAGTGAAAGATCAAAGGGAGCCAAGCTCCACTTCTCTTAACTTCCAAGGGAGGAAACACCTACTTTTAAGGGAGTTGTTGGTAGCTACCCTTGAGCATAAATAGGCCAGGGCAAGAGCTCACTAGGATTCAATTTTTGGTTGTAGCTAGAGCACTCTTGTCTCTTGTATCATACATTTCTAACTTTCATATGTTATGTACAATATTGGTTATAAAATAAAATGATTTTTTTGTTTCTTCACCATTGAGTTAGTTTCAGAGAACTGAGCTTGTGGGTTAGGTCCCAATTCATTGGCCTCAATATCTCCTATGTACTTGTGTTTTCTCTTATGTTTCAATAGTTAATCTCTTTTATTTTATGTTGAGTAGCATATAAAACCTCAAAAATGTGTGTTAAGCCTCCCTCTCTCACCTCTTCCATTGGAGATTAAGGAGGAAGGTCTTTCACCATAGACCAAAATGTCTTTTATTTGATGATTTCTTGGAAAAAATAGATATTTTACTTTGCTTATCATGAACATGTTGTAGATGCAGAGGTATATTTTTGTTTCAGTTGCATAGGCAGGTTTATTTAAATTCAACTCATATTTTCCACCATTTTTATGATAATTTTATCAATGATGAATGCATGAAAACGTATTTTGATAGAAGGTTTGGATAGAGCAGCAGAGGAGGACCTCTTCAGCACCATCATCTTCAGTCTCCACGCTTCATCAACCACCTTCCATCCAAGTCACCTACAACCATGTTTTTTTTGGAAATCGCCACCACATAATTGAGAGCCACCTTGAAGGTGAAAGACAGGCTTTGTGAATAGTTCTAAGATTGGCCAAGGGGTTGGATACCCTTCAGCTACTTAGATCCTCCTTCATCCCACCTCTCCTAACCTTTTCCTCACCATTTCTAGCCTCAAACTCCACACGACCTGTTTCCTGTAGCTTTTCAGGACATCTTGTAGCACTACAGGAAATCTTGTAGCAGCTTCTTGTAGCAGTGCCAAACACTCTCTCCTATAGCCCAAAATCACTCTTTCACCTCATATAATCCTATCCAAGCCACCAATATACCTTCAACTCTAAAACTCTGGTCCAAGGACCCTCTTAGACCTCCTCAATGGCTCCTTCTTTGCTACAAAACAGAGTCATTTAAAAGTGTGATTATCTCATTGCTATATGCATCATTAAACACAGTAGTTAAGCATGAGATATATAGGATTCAATTAGTAATTTGATTCAATATGTGTGCTTTAGATTAGTTTTCTTTTCTACAACTCAATTCATCAATATAGCTTCTAAATTCCACTTAGTGTAATTTCCTTTCCTCCATTACTATAAGTGTGAATTTCTATTTCTTGCAATTAGCTAGATGAATCAGTGTGATCTAGAGTAGTTTCTTTCCCTTTTGATAGAGTAATGGTCATGATTTATTTCTAGTCTTAGATTACATTTAGAAGTGTGACAGACTTCCTTTCCTAGAATTAACCCTAGCAGTATCACCTCATTGTAGAAATTAGATGAGGATGGCATGAGTAGAACTCATATGTTGTGCATATAGCATTGTCACCTCCAAGTTTGTACAAACCTGGGGTTGATAAAGTAAATTTGAGTAGCCTTTGGGAGTTGTAGCAATCTTGGTGAAATACTAGGGCTCACCACTATTTGGCGCTATTGTCGTGGAGGTGTATAGGTATATTTTTGTTTCTGCTATTATTTTATGCTTTTATTTTACATTCAACTCCAAAATATTGAAACATACCAAAAAAAAAAAAAATGAATTTCGTGCCTTGTAGGAGTAGGGATAACCAAGGAAAGTTCTTTCCAAAAACTCCCACATCCCCACACAGTGACCCTTCACCCTTATTCAGTGATTGTGAGGTTGAACACACCATAGGTGAACTATTTAATAATCACACACCATTAACACACATAAAAATACACATATTTATACCCAAACACAGTCATGGCGGAAAAGGCTTCAGCCTCATGGCTTCCTCACATATTTTCTCATTATTAAAATAATTTAATATTACAATTAAATAGATGATGAGACTGTGTCTCAAGATAGTGTGTGCTATCTTGGACACCTTGGTTGAGATAATTTCTCAACCATACACACACCAATATAGGAGCTACCTAAACTAACTCCTAACTTAGAGGAACAATCCAATTTAATTTATTTATTTTATTTTTGGATTTATTATTGTTTTATGAGAGAGGATAACATTCCCCCCTTCAATTATAAATCCAAAATAAGAACTAGGAACCATCTTCCAAGTTCTCATGTTGATCCTCAAAAACATTGCCTGAAAAATCGCCAAAGCTGGATGCTGAAAAAACTGCAATCTGAAGAGACCATGAGTCAGTTGCATGTTTGATTCATCTCTGAATTTCGCTTGAAAACTCCATCATGTGCCAAGTTTGAAAAGGATCCATTTTTCCTTTGAATGAAATCAGCATCCTTTTTCCACTGACAACATTTTTTTAATGCCCACTGGCTGATGATGTCAAAAACAACTCATTATTTCTTTTCTTATGTTGAAAACTGCTCACTGCTGCTTTGTTGTCGACTGCCCACTGGAAAATTTTTTGATGCCCACTGGCTACTGAAGCTACCCACTAGCTTCTTTTGTTGGTTTTGTCGAAACTTTCAGTCTAACAACCACCATCAATTTCATTGACATTTCCCCCCCTTTGTCAGCTGAAAGGAGAGACAATTCTCAGGAAAGTATTCCTAAGGATCGATCCATTCATAATGTATCTTCTATCTGGATGATTATTTTTGGTTGCGAAATTTCTCTGAGGAATGATTGGGCTTGCCACAATGGTGACAAGGATGGAGATCAAAACACTGATCTTCCATATGACCGGTTCTTTGACATTGAGAACATGTCGGTTTGACTGCAACTTCGGGTTGCGTGCATTTTTGTTTGTTTGCAACTTTCTCGGAACTTGCTGAGGTGATTTGTTCAAGAAATCCTACACTGATGAACTTAATTGGCTTGGAATAATCTGGGATATGCAAGTTGGCATCATCTTTGACATATCCTAAACCTCGTCGATTTCTGTTACTTTGGATTTCTTCCCATGGCTTGATGATTGGCTTGGAAGAAAGTTGAACTGGAACAACTTCGACACTTGAAGCTGTTTGGATGAATGACTTATCATCTGGATGGTTCAAAGACTTAGAAGCATCACTCTTCTCTTGCAACTCATTTATTTTTAGTTGCAACTCCAGTTGAAGGAACTCAATCATTTCATTTGTATGTTGTAGATGCCGTGAAAGATTAGCAAGAATGTATTTGTTGATTTGCACCATGTCTTCAGCACTTGAGATGATTAAATTGTGAATAACTTGTAACAACTGGATGTGTTTCACCATCTGAACTCGCTCTCTTGAATTTAGGCTCGCTTGTCATAGATGTCGTGCTTTGAACTATCTCACTTGAGTTTGTTACTTGAATGACAGGCTCGCTTGTTGTGTTGCTTGAATGGCACGCTCGCTTGATTTGTTTCTTGAATGGCATGCTTGCTTGTACTGTTGCTTATTTTGCTTACTTTAAAATAGTTGCTAGAGGTGTAAAAATTTCTTGCTTGAACTCTTTAATTCACACTCACTTGATGATGATCGCTTTTCATGAATGCTCGCTTGACTTGCTTGATTACTTCACGCTCACTTGAATGAATACTCACGCTTTCTTGCAGGAGATATGAACTTGTTGTTTGTTTTATTTAGAGTTAAAACTCGTGGACTCAGTTGATTCTTCTTAAAGGAAGGGTGTCAAACACTATCTAAAATAGACCCAAAAATGCTTACAAGGATTTTAATGATTCACTTAAAACAATGAATTCACTTGTCCTCTTAAAAAAAGCATTTAGCTGTTGGTTTAAAATGAGAGTGCACCCTTACAATCCAACTCAATTTGAATTTGATTACAAGTTCTTAAATGTATTTGCAAGAATTTTGATGTAGACTTTGCTTTGAAACGTTGGAGTTTGCAGGTTCATTAACTTGATTGTATTGAGTTAATTTTCTTTTTTGAAGTAGAATGTTGATGTTGACAACTTTGATTATTTGTTGTAGTGGCGCAAATGCATGTGTTGAGTTTAAGTATCCTTCCTTGCAGCTACTTCGTTACAGGTGTTGTGCTTGCTTGCATTTAACTTTATGTGTATGTTAAATGAGATCATTTATGTGTCAAAACTAGACACAAATCATAAAAGCACACGCCATCACAAACACACACATGGTGTACCTAAGATCCCCTAATTCAATTTCGGGTGGATCTAGATCACCAAAAACCAATCTGTTTATTATTCAAGTTACAATGAGCCTCTTCCATCCAAGAGAAAATTTTTGCAGTTACAATATGTTTCTTGTTCGAACCCTTTTTCAAACAACAATTTACTTCAGTGATAATCTTATCACTCCCACAATTTACAACAAAGGAAATATTATCACTTCCAAATTACAAAAATAATTTTACCTTATCACTCCAAAAATCTCTATGATCAATTATATCTCTTAAAATTAAATACAAAAATTTTCACACTTATCACTCCAAAAAATTACAAATACTCCTTATCTCTCCAAAAATACAAAAAGAAATCACACCTTATCTCAAAAAAAATTAATGCACTTGTATCTCATCCAAAAAATTATATGATCATTTATCTCCCCCAACAAAAATATATGTACAAACTTCTAAACTCCAATGTTAAAAGAAAACAAATTTATAACCCAAAAAAAACAAATTATTTCAAAAAATTATACTACCTCTCCATTACCTTTTACCTCCCTTTCATTAAAAAAATGCCTCCACTTATTTCAAAAAATTTATACTACCTTTCCATTACCTTTTAAATCCCTTTCATTAAAAAAATATCCCTTTTAACTCCCTTGTTTAAACCTTTTTAAAAAATACTTGGTGATGTACCTTTCCACTACGTTTTAACTCCCTTGTTTAAACCTTTTTAAAACTATACTTGGCGATGTCACTTAAAAATTGAATTTTACGTTCACATAAAAAAGTGAATGAAAGCACAACCATTTCTGATATTTTGATTTCCTTTTATGGGAAAATGACCTTCGTTGTTACCGCCAAAAATACACGCAGCTCCTCATCGGGTTCACTGTGGCAATTTAAAAATAGGAAGCATGCTTGAAATGAGAATTGGAGTTTGACGCAGAGAACCCTGGTGGCCACAAAGTTGACATTTGACACGAAACAAGTGATACAACACTTCAAACTTGTGAGTCTGGGAATCTGTTGGAACTTGCAGTTTATTGGTGCCGTCCACAAAGCCTCATACTCTAGTTCCAACTGGTGTCTGTGTACCAGGTATTGAAACAACGATATGTTGATGCCGCAATTGCACTTAAAGGAGAGCATTCAATAACCGATTACTCGTTAAAAATTTTACAAATCCGGTCCACTAACACCACAATTGTGCCATTTCATAGCCAGAAAGAAACTACACCATGCTTTCAAATACTTTCTAAATAATCAGCTAATACTTTTCCATAAGTTATGCAGAAGAATTACATCTCAAAACAAATGAAAATTGCTAAGGCTACGGGTCCATTTTCTTTTGGGGCACAGACATGTCTGCGATTTGGGCTTGGACTCTCTTCGTTCTGTTTTGATCCGGGAAAAGGTGTCGTCAGAGTCCAAAAGAGACACTCAGAAAATTGCTACTTCCACTGATATTATTTCTGTCACCACATAATAACACTAAAAATGCTGCAAAACATTCACGATATTAGCAGCTCCGTCTCAATATTCCATCTGTGGTCCACATGAGCAGAGCGAAGCAAGGATTGTCGAGATTCCTATTTGGAGCTATACAATTACATAACAACTGAGATTTTTTTTTTTTGGTTGCCAGAAATGTACAAAGAGATCACTTGTGTATCCTTGAGTTGTGATTTTTCTCTTGGTGGAATGAGAGTTCATAACCAAACTGCCACAAATTTCTACAAAAATCTCATTATCCAAGGAGTGCAGGCCAGCATCATAGCAGGAGGAAGAGAGAGAGACTAGTTCTGAATCCAAAGGGATCAAATCGGATCTAAAACTCGTGCCAAGAAAATCGATCACACAAATTAATAAATTGCAGATGGAAATCAAAGCACTGAGATGCCATAAACTCCTCACATATTCTGAGGTGCCATTTTTCACATCACTATAGATTTTAGCGGAAGCATAAATTATCTACAATGCTTGGCAGACTCTAGGTAGAGATCAATGGAAAACATTGATGATAATAACAACCACTATCCTGTATAGTTTTACTCCTCCACGGTGGTGGCTCCTTTTCAACACACCAAATCTAGAGATGGTCTATTATAGACCCAAGCAGATAATATCAAAGCATTTGACAAGTTCTGTTGGGAGCTGGTGCGACTGTTATGGTTGGACGTGGATTTTATCTAAGTCTATTGGATGGATTGCCAAAGATTGGGCTTGAAAAGGTTGAATTTAGACATTTCTCATATGCGACGAGGTGTAATTGTACAATTTGCAATTTTTTAGTGTTCTCATATACTCAAATTATCCTATCAAATAAACATATTTTTTAATAGTGTTCTCATATACGCGGATTGTTTAGAAAAATGGAAGCCTATCAAATAAACATCAATCGATACAGTGAAGAGATATTTTTTACTTACTGAACAACCATTCATGTAAAACACATTCCAAAGCACAGCGAACAGAATTATTTCCCATAAAGAAACTGCAAAAATTTGAAATGAGCGACTAGACTCCTGACCACACCACTTCCTATACTCTTTGGCTCTTGCACTAGTCTGTAGGGTCGGCCTCCACATATGTAGGATTTAACCTAGACCAGCTTTGATACCACATGTAAAAAAATAAAATCACTCAGAAAATACATAAAACACATAGATTTAAACCCAAACACAATCATGGCAGAAAAGGCTTCAGCCTCACGGCTTCCTCACATATTTTCTCATTATTAAAAGAATGTAGTATTACAATTAAATAGATGAGGAGACTGTGTCTCAAAATAGTGCGTGTTATCTTGGACACCTTGATTGAGATGATTTCTCAACCATACACACACCAATATAGGAGCTACCTAAACTAACTCCTAACTTAGAGGAACAACCCAATTTAATTTATTTATTTTGTTTTTGGATTTATTATTGTTTTATGAGAGAGGCTAACATGAACCACTTGAAAATTTTGAAGAACCTATTGGAGAAGAAGAATAAATTGTTTCACCTAAGGAACCTACTTCACCAATTCAAGCCATGGCTAAAACTAGGGCCCAAGGAGTCTTCCCCACTAGAGAAACAGATGCGGGAACTAGAATGAAGAACATCAGTTCCTTAACCCTTCCACATTTCCATGGCCTTACTTCAGAGGATCCTGGCACCTTCATGTTCAAGTTTGATGTTGTTTATAGGACTTATGACCAAAAGCTAAAATTGTTCCCATCCACCCTCAAGAATGCAGCCTTGCGCTGGTTCATGGGTTTTCCTGGGAACAATATCACTATCTGGGCATAGATGCAAGAGTCCTTCGACAAAAAATATTGAGACTACTGTAGGTCCAAAGAGACCGAAGAGGATATTTTCAGGATGAATCTAGGACCTAATGAATCCTTGGAGGATTATGAATAAAGATTCCAGTTGAACTATAAAATATCCAACTGCACCCTTGATCACGGATCACTCAAATTTGTACTTCTCTGACGAGTTAGGGAATAGGTGATAGAAACCCTTAATATGATGTCTGTAAGATACATCTACCAGTTACCTTATGAGGACATCAAAATTTTCTTTAGAAAATACTCTAGGGCAGATAGGAAGAAAGGTAGAGATAACAAAAGCATGACCAACACCCCTTCCTCTTCCACATCCATCAAGCATGAGATTGGGAATATGTTGGAGGAATTCAAAAGTGATATTTTTCACACCTTTTATTTTCAAATGGACACAATGTAGATAAGGAGGAATCATGTAATATTCCCAACTAGCCATGAGCTAGTTGGAATATTAAATTTTGTTTTCCTAATTTTTTTTATGAATAAGAGGACAATGGAGGTCCAAAATTCTCCTAATAATGAAATAAATCAATGCCAATGTGAAAGAGATAGATCTCAGCAGCTTAATTGAGCACCCTTTGGTGTGAAAAGGGGTTGGATAACCTTTACTGGGTCAATCTCGACCAAATCAACAACGTTGTCATGGAGGAGTGGTCATCAATGAAAGACAACGCAGTTTTAGATGGAGATGCTTTGTGTGGAAGTAGTGCTTTTATTGGATGGGGCTTAGGGTTTTCAAGATCATATCTTATTTAAGGAAGAGGATGGCAGCCATATTGATGATGTTTATGTATATTTATATTTCTGAATATATGGTCTGTTTAGACATATATATTTCTCTTGTTATTTAGCACAGGGTTTTCCTGATCAGGAATCCCACCTCTTCCATTGAGAAGATCTTAGAGGAGTCTTGTACTACATTTTCCAATATCAGGCTTAAGGCCAAGCTTCATCTTTCATTTACAATGCAGATCCTGTTGAGGGTTTGGTTGTTTTGCAGGTTGCAGTAAGTGTAGACTATATCTCTAGATCTGGGTCATTTCATTGCTCATTTTCAGTGGAGGAGGCTTCATTTCCATTGGGAGGACAGTAAAGAAGGCCCTTGAGCATATTTTTAGATCTTGGCATCAGGCCAACCTTTTATTCATCCCTACAGCACATTTTACTTCTAGATATTCGTTATTTCTGTAGGAGGAGTTGTAGGGTGGATTGGAACACCATTTGGAGATTTTATTTTCTAGTGAAGGGGATATTTTTTTCACTTACAGGATCTGTTGGAGGAGGCTATTCTATTGATCATATCATATCAGCCACACTTTCTAGATCTATATTTTGTAGTGGATCTTCAGCCTTAGGGCCTAGATATCCATCTTGTACATGGTGTTTTGCTGAAAACCCTTAATGGGTTCTTCAAAGGAGGTTATATAGCGCTCAGATATGTATTGGATCTATCTTTTGAGGCACATATCAGCCCTAGATCTAATTTATAATAATTTTATATAGCATATATTTTAAAACAGCGTTGTAATAGACTTCCAGCTCTTATATATAGAAGCAGTACCTCTTTTGATAGATTTTGTCCATTGGAGGCTTGTACTTTCTTATTGTCTATCTTATGGCCCATTATTTGTGCATATTTTGCTGTTGTTATAAAATATGAAAGGTCTCCATATTGGCCTCTTGCTTCTAAATGATGTTTTACTCTATTTTTCCAGTATTTTGCACTATATTCCTACTTTCCCCATTTGGGAATATTACAGTGCTATCAGAGCATAACCTTGGCACAGCCTGTGCATCTCGAAAAGCCAATATTTCATATGAATAAGGAGAGCCTCTTACTGATAGAGAGAAGAGGTATCAAAGAAGAGGACACTAGAATTTTTATTATACAAATGACAAAGAAGACAAGGTTAAAACCCCTTTTTCTATAGGTGAAGATGAAGAGAAGGAGTTCCCTAATATCCTTCTTAGATCCATGCAAGATATTGCTGGAGAGATCAAAGAAATGAGGATGGATATATATAAGGAATCCCCTAAATGATATTATCATGGTGAAGGCTCTGGCATGTCTCATCACTGGAATGATCAACCAGTGCAACAACCACAAGTTTCCCAATGCTCTACAATGCCTACATTCTTGGCTGTGGGAAATGAAGGCTTTCATGAGCAAGAATCCCTTGAAGACTATTTCATGGAGTATGGGTCTCAAACTCATAGATTCAAGGACCACTTGTTTTTTCAAGAATTTTTTCAAATCAAGAACAATAGAAGACCAAGGCATCACAATAGAAGTGGTGGATTCATTCAAAATCATGATATACACCGCACTATGGGCAGATTTTTCTTACCCAAATTTTATGGGTCATCCAAGTGCACTGCAAAATCATGGGTGGAGAAACTTGACATCTACTTCTAGTTGAAAAAGGTTCCAGAAATGGAGGCCATTAAGATTATAGCACTTCACCTTGAAGGTGAAGCACATGATTGGTGGTTCCATGGTTTGTCTAAATTAGGTCATGCCAATGTGACTACATATTCAAAGTTCACTAGGAGGCTGGTGGAAAGATTTTATAGAAGAGATCATGAAGCACAATTTATGGGGCTTGCAAAGCTTAAACAATCAGGTAATCCAGAAACTTATTTTTCTAAATTTTTGATACTTTTTGTTATGGTTCCTGATTTATCTACAGTAAGAAGGGTGTATATGTTCATTGATGGGTTAGATTATCCTCTTCATAGGTTGGTTAAGTCTACAAAGTGCACTACCCTACAAGATGCCATTGAAAGGGCTAAATATATTCAATATTCCTTTCCAAAATCAAAGGAAACATTTCATCATAAGCCCTATTTTCCATCAAAGGGAAAAGAAGAGAAGGCTCCTCTTTCAAAGGAGAGCCAAAATAAAAAACCTCTTGATGATGATGTCCAAAGATATTTGAGGAGGAGGAAGCTTTTCTTCACATGCCAAGAATATTGGGCACCCAGATATAGATGTGCAACAGGAAAGGCACACTACATAGAGGTCTTCTCAGATAATGAGGTGGAAGAAGAAGATGAACCAAGGAGGGGTCACAATGCTGACACTGCAGGAGATGAACCAACACCGTCAGGAGATGGGAATGGGGCATTTTCTCCAATTGGAGGGGCTCTTGCATCATTGAGATGAGTACCTAAGTACTTGACCTTAAGGTTTCAAGGTTCCATCTTGAATCATAGGGTTTCTGTTTTGGTTGATAGTGGGGCTACCAACAATTTTATTGATGCCCAACTAGTGCAAAGGAGGGCAATACCCACTGATGCTTTTGAGGGATTTTCTATTTTGGTCCCAGGAGATAGAACTATGCAATGCATGCATTATGTTCCATCTTTATTAGACACCATGGGAACATATACATTGACTGATCACTTCTTTGTGGTTGACATATCTAACACCAATGTGATATTGGGTGTTCAATGGTTAATTACTTTTGGGAAAGTCACGATTGATTGGAACACTTTGCATATGGAATGGGTGGATAGAAAGAGTGGTAAAACTCAAATGACTAAAGGCATGCACACATATCCCTCACATACAACTTCCACATAGAAAATAGAGATGGATTTGCGCAATGGAAGCAAGGACCTAACAATCCCATCTATTATGCTTATGAGATTCATGCATGGGACACTATTATTTAGTGGCAAACCACCTGAGAGGCCACCTGATTCAGATTTGGTGAGAGATGTCTCACAACATGATGCTCCAAGCATAGATCCAAGAGGGATGGGAGCATTAGAAGACCATGATACAGTGCTGAGAGTCTTGGTAGACTCAAGGAGAAGGGAGACACTCTCCCAACATCATCATTACCCACTCTCATTTCAGATTCTAAGCTGTGGGAGGAGAAGCATGGAAGGAATGACCTTCCAACATATACCTTTGGCATGGGATATGTCAAGGAGGAGAGCATCCATATGACAGATGTTCTTTGTGATAGATTATCAGCGTTGTCACTATGGAATATTGATCCATATTGGAGATCCCAACTATTGGTGGATTATTCCAAGGATCTTTTCACATGCATGGTACTTTATGACCAGCTACATGAAGAGGGTTATTCAGCCCAAGAAGGATTCATCTATTATCATGGTAGGATCTTCTTATCTAGAGCCTCCAAGCTCAAGGAGAAGTTACTACAAAGGGCTTGTGAAGAGTTCTTTTTCAGCCATACATATTCCATGAGGTTCTACAACACTATCATGAAGAGCTACACTTGGGAAGGATTTGAAGAGGAAATATATCAGCATTTTCAAAGATGCATGAACCATGTGGAGTTGGAAGAGAGACATGACTCTATGAAGGAGTTAATTTGGCCACCTCTTTCCTCTTTTGGAATGAGATGAGATATATCTATACACCACTCCATTTGTATGAGAAGAATTTTTGGTAAAGAACATGCTTATGTACCTAATGTTTCATTTGATGATCATTTGCATTCTTTTACCATGTATATGTAGGCCATAGCTCGAAGGAGGAGCATTATTCCATATAAAATTCATGGCAAAATTTGGGCCATAAACATTTCTGAACATGGCCACTCCCTTGGAGGACAAAGGGATATTTTGTATCATTATGGGTGCATTCCAAAAGCACCAAACATATCTCACACTTTTAGCCATGGTGAGATGACTTGGGCAGAAATTAAGTGGTGGGGAAACCACTTACCATATCATTATCTGATGCAATCAAGAGATTTACTGTGCTGGTTCCACATGTGGGACTATGGCACGAGTCCATTTGCACAAATTTTTGTTTGTATGTACTTAATTTTGATGCCATACATTGATGATGTACTTATAATTTTTATGGGAATGTTTGGAGGGAGGATTGGAGGAATGTATGTGCCCTATGGGAGAGATATTCTCCATGTTCATTATGCTACATGTTTCAGGGAGAACATTGGCAAAACCATGTTTGTTTCATTTGAACTATTGTCTCCTTGTGGGATGGATTATTTGCATCACATGAGAACTTTGGAGGAGCAATTCATGTAGGGATGGATTGGTGAACACTTAGCTTATGAGGAAAGATTATCACATGTTGGTGTCACCAATGGAGGAGGAGAAGAGTTGCAGCACTCACCTTTTCCCTCGCTTGAGGAAAAGAAACATTTGGGAAGGGAGGACTATAATATTCCCAATTAACCATGAGCTAGTTGGAATATTAAATTGTGTTTTGTTGATTTGTTTTATGAATAAGAGGACAATGCAGGTCCAAAATTCTCCTAATAATGAAATAAATCAATTCCAGTGTGAAAGAGATAGATATTGGCAGCTTAATTGAACACCCTTTGGTGTGAAAAGGGGTTGGATCACCTTGATTGTGTCAACCTTGACCAAATCAACAGTGTTGTCATGGAGGAGTGGTCATCAATGAAAGACAACGCAGTTTTAGATGGAGATGCTTTGTGTGGAAGTAGTGCTTTTATTGGATGGGGCTTAGGGTTTGCAAGATCATATCATATTTAAGGAAGAGGATGGAAGCCATATTGATGATGTTTATGTATATTTATATTTATGAATATATGTTCTGTTTAGACATATATCTTTCTCTTGCTGTTTAGCTGAGATAGAGTGTTGTTTAGCGCAGGGTGTTCCTGATCAAGAATCCCACCTCTTCCATTGAGAAGCTGTTGGAGGATTCTTGTACTACATTTTCCACTATCAGACTTAATTCCAAGCTTCATCTTTCATTTACAGTGCAGATCCTATTGAGGGTTTGGTTGTTTTGCAGGTTTCAACAAGTGGAGACTAGATCTCTAGATCTAGGTCATTTCATTGCTCATTTTCAGTGGAGGAGTCTTCCTTTCCATTAGGAGGACAGTAAGGAAGGCCCTTGAGCATATTTTCAGATCTTGGCATCAGGGCAACCTTTTATTCAGCCCTACAGCGTATTTTTCTTCCAGATCTATTTTATTTCTGTAGGAGGAGTTGCAGGGTGGATTGGCACACCATTTGGAGAGTTGACTTTCTAGTGAAGGGGATATGCTTTTCACTTAGATGATTTATTGGAGGAGGTTATTTTATTGATCATATTATATCAGCCACACTTTCCAGATCTGTATTTTGTAGTGGATCTTCAGCCTTAGGGCCTATATCTCCATCTTGTACATGGTGTTTTGCTGAAAACCCTTAAGGGGTTCTTCAAAGGAGGTTGTATAGTGCTCAGATCTGTATTGGATCTATCTTTTGAGGAACATATAAACCCTAGATCTAATGTATAATCATTTTTTGGAGAAGAGATTTTAAAACAACGTTGTAATAAACTTCCAGCTCTTATATATAGAAGCAACACCTCTTTTGAGGGATTCTGTCCATTGGAGGCTTGTACTTTCTTATTGTCTATCTTATGGCCCATTTTTTGTGCATATTTTCTTGTTGTTATAACATATGAAAGGTCTCCATATTGGCCTGTTGCTTCTAAATGATATTTTACTCTATTTTTCCAGTATTTTTCACTATATTCCTGCTTTTCCCATTTGGGAATATTACAGTGGTCTCAGAGCATAATCTTAGCACAGCTTGTGTGTCTTGAAAATCCAATATTTCATCTGAAGAAGGAGAGCCTATTATGGATAAAGAGAAGAGGTACCAAAGAAGAAGACCCCAGAATTTTGATTATACAAATGACAAAGAAGACAAGGGTAAAACCCCTTTTTCTGGATGTGATGATGAAGAGAAGGAGTTCCCTAAGATCCTAGATCCTTCTTAGAGCCATGCAAGATATTGCTAGAGAGATCAAAGAAATGAGGATGGATAGATACAAGGAACCCCCTAAAGGATTTCATCATGGTGAAGGCTCTAGCATGTCTCATCACTGGAATGATCAACCAGTGCAACAACCATAAGTTTCCCAACACTCTACAATGCCTACATTATTGGTTGTGGGAAATGAAGGGTTTCAAGAGCAAGAATCCCTTGAAGACTATTTCATGGAGTATGAGTCCCAAACTCATATATTCAAGGAACACTTGAGTTTTCAAGAACTTTTTCAAATCAAGGACAATAGAAGGCCAAGGCATCACAATAGAAGTGGTGGATTCATTCAGAATCATGGTCTACACCGCACTATGGGCAGATTTTTCTTACCCAACTTTGATGGGTCATCCAAGTGCATTGCCAAATCATGGGTAGAGAAACTTGACATCTACTTCCAGTTGCACAAGGTTGCAAAAATGGAGGCCATTAAGATTGTAGCACTGCACCTTGAAGGTGAAGAAAATGATTGGTGGTTCCATGGTTTGTCTACATTGGGTCATGCCAATGTGACTGCATATTCAGAGTTCACTAGGAGGCTGGTGGAAATATTTGATAGAAGAGATCCTGAAGCACCATTCATGGGGCTTGCAAAGCTTAAACAATCAGGTAATCCAGAAACTTATATTTCTGAATTTTTGAGACTTTCTGTTATTGTTCCTGATTTATCTGCAGTAAGAAGGGTGTATATGTTCATTGATGGGTTAGATGAATCTCTTCATGGTTTTATTAAGTCTACCAAGCTCACTACCCTGCAAGACGCCATTGAAAGGGATAATGTTGGAACAGGGTCTCCTAGGAGCTGTTAAACTGGTCCAATTTTGAATACTTTTGACTAGATTTAGTCTAACGCAGGGGTTTTGGGGTGGGTCAAAGCCCCGAAAGCATTGTAATGGGCAAAAGGGTAAACCACGGGTCCGAAAACCATAGGTTGTGGACCATAGGAAAGTATAGGCTAGATTATTATAGATAGAGGAACATCTCGTATTGTAAGGTAGAAAATGAAGAGCTATTGATGTGAATTGTGGTTTAAGTTTTCTGTTTTGGCTTTTGGGGAAAGGACTCCTGCTAGCTGTGTGTGCGAAGATCTAAAGTCCAGCTGTGTTTGGACCCTGCTGCTGTGTGCACAGGCTGGGAAGGGGATTGTAAGAAGGAATTAATGAATTGATGAATAAGAAAGGTTGATAGAGAACTGAATCTGTGAGTACTCTTTGTGTGAATCATTGGTAACCACTGCATTAGGCGCTTTCTATATTTAGCTGCGAAAGGTCTATATAAGTGTGTTTTCTGTATCTGGATCTGTTCTGTTCTGTTTCTGCAATATTGTGCTACTGTCATAAAGTATATAATTATAGATATAGTGCACGTGGATGCGAATAGAGACCTACTTGGCCTTGCTCAGAGTAAGGAGATCTAGGTATCACAGGGCCGAACGTAGCTCTACTTGTCATACCTATCCTTTCTTAGGGTGCGAAAACCTAGTTCCAGCACCTAGCCATACTACTTCGGGTGAGACTTTGACTTGCGCAAGTAGGTCATTGCCAAAAGGGCCAGTAGTATAGGGGTTTGTTGGAAAACCTTGAACTCCGAACCTGGGTCAGAACCCTTCGAGCCAAAAAATGGTTCTATTGCCAAGACCCGAGCATTTTGAGAAAGGGATCGGGTACTGATAAGCGAATACTAGAAACCTATCAAGAGGGAGACATGGCAACGCACTTGAAATTACCTACCTTTAAAGGCACGACCGATGAAGACATGGATGAGTTCTGGTTTGTGGTAGACTCGGTATGGACTGCGCAGGGCATGGTGAGTGATACTGTGAAGAAAGCACAGTTGTCCCTAGCATTTGAAGAAAGATATATGGACTGGTATATGTGGTACATATCTCAAAATGGGGCCGCATCCATTCAAAATATTAAGGACGCCCTGAAATAGCAGTTTCAAAAACCTAAATCCTACTCTCAGGTTGTATCAGATGTAAAAGATTTCAGGTAGGGAGCAACTGAGTCCATGTGGGAAGTAGATCAATGCCTAAAAAAAGCTATCAGAGAAGGAGAATTTAAGTATGATGAAAGACAGCTTACAGAATCGTTCATCGCCATGCTACTCCCTTACCTATGCATACCTATGGGTCACCAAAATTTTGAATCACAAGACAAAGCTTTGGAAGCCGCTATGAAACTAGAAGCTACGCCCAAGAAAGATGCTTCGTTGAAGGTACAACAGATCCAGGCGCAGCTCGGGGCCATGCACCTGGAGATTCAAGACCTACAATTAGAAAGAGGAAGGGAATCTGGCGCGGAACTATGGAGAGCGTCAGGGCAGACGAAGGATCTGCACCCAAGCCACCCAGGATCAGGAGGGCCTAGCCAAAAACAACGAAGTTCAAGTGGACCTACGTTCTGGTACGGGGATGGCTCCGTAGATGGGTTGCCTAATGTCGGCTGCTGCCCCTGTCCGGGCACCAACGTTCTAAAGCAAAAGCAACACTGGTGCCGGTTTTTCCGGTCAGTGGGCCATGAGGAGCAGGACTACTGAATCCATAATTTAGTGATAGGCTGGAGAAATTTGCTGGAAGTACAGTCAGACCCTGCCTCACCAAAAAATCCAGTGGGCAGGGATGGCGCCCCCTCCGGAAGTAGGGACGGGGGCCGAAGTGGAAGCATAGGTTGGGGACGGGGCCAATTGATCTGCTATAACTGTGGGAGCACGAGGCATTTTGCAAGTGTTGGCTGGATAAATCTATCTTGCGGACAAGATTGATCTCCCTAGTGTCAGAAGACAATCTAGAAACAAACAAACAACTAAGCTTGTCTTTCTCTAAATATATCCATTTTACAAATATATTTTATGAAGGTGTCGATCCTACCTTAGATCCAAATGCTTATTTGTGGTTGTAAAGCTTCCGTCGCATCAATAATCCTTCCATCGCAACAAGAGTTCTTCCGTCGCAACAAGAGTTCTTTTGTCGCAAAAATAATCCTTCCATCGCAACAAGAGTTCTTTCGTCGCAAGAAAGTGTCGTCTTTCATCAACCTGCAATCACAAACAAGAAAATATTAAATAGCACCTGTATAACAAATAATTATAAAACATACCTATCATAGTGATCAAGGAATCTATGAAATAAATGATCAAATGACAGGTTATTGAAATAAACAATCGAATGACAATTTATTGAGAAAAACAAAACTTGATTGTATTAATCTTAAAATAACAGAAGAACCTTACAACCTTAGCCTTGATGTTCGAAAGGCCTTCCCGGGGTCTGAAGCAGGAGTCTCCTCTACTTTGATAAGTCTTTCACTCTTCCTCCAAGAGCACAAAGAGGTATGTGATCTTTCCTCTCAAAAGCTCAGCAGAAAGAAGACTAAATCTCAATAGCACTTCAACTCAATCACACATAAAGCTTGAACTCCAATTCTCAATCTCCAAAATCTAACCCTTTGAGGCTACCCAATGCCTCCTTTTATAGAGCAGATGAGGAGGTTAGGATTCCACCTTTGAAGGGATAGAATCCTCCTTCAAAGGGATAGACTCCTCACATCAAGGGATTAGTTCCTTAAGGCGAGGGATACATGCACCTTATCAAGGTGTACTCATCCCAAAAAATTCTCATCTAGAACCTTCTAGAATTGACCTCAAACCACTTTTTTGACTTTACTTTCTCGCCTTTTTGACTTTGAGGAGGGTACGCAGGAATTTCAAAGGAAAAATGTGTTCTAAAACGTAGGTAAGCCATGCATTACCTACGTACCCAAGCTAGGAACGCAGGTAGGCCTCATGTTACAAGCGTACCCATTCTTTCAGAGGTTTTTAGGGTTTTTGTTCTTGTTTCAGGGCTTGACATGAGGAGTAAAGGTTGTAAGACTTGCAGAGGAGGTATGTATGAGTGTTAATGAGCTCATACAGTTAGCAAAATATCAAGGTGACAATTTTTAGTGTAACAGATTGCCCCCTAATGTGCGAAGTCTGGAATAGATGAAGATGAAGTCTATCATATATGAAGAGTGAAGTACTTTATCATTTCAAGGATCATCCTGTGGACACCCCAGTTGGAACCTGTAAAAACATTCAATGCAAAATATATATATGTAAACATATCATCGCTGAGGTAGGCATTCCCATACTCAAATCAAAACTAACTAGAAACTAATCTAAATTGTTCCGATACAGGAATGATTTTCAATACATCAACAATATATACATATGTAGACACAGCATGGACACATCCATATGTTTATAAATAGTCCACTGTATAATTGATAACAAAATTCCTCGCAGCCTGGATGGTAGAAACTAGATCCAGGGTCTTGATTTCCGCATCTCGAACTAGTACGATTCTATCCATGTGAATAAATGTGTTGAAGTCGAACATGGTAGAAACCACTTGATTACCAGTCAATAATGTAAACTGTTAACAAGTGTGAGAGTAACCACCATTAATGTCAATGGCTCTCAAAGTACTCAGTACAATCCATGAAATGTGAATGAATGAGCTGAAGTCAAACATGTCACGGAATCATTCGATCGAAGGTCAATGATGCAACCTATCATCGAAGACGAGAAACCTGCCATTGAGGCATGCAGATTTCAAGGTACTGACTATTTCTAGATCAACTTCCTAGATAATGAGTTGTCGTCGATAGAAAGTGATCCGTCGTAGGCAAGCCCACAATACGAAATCATAGATCAAGTTTTGAAGAAATATATTGGCAGGGACTGACTCAGAGATGGTCAAAATGGATGACAGATATTTTGCAGATGAATTTTTTGTTTGAACTGTCCTCTTGAACACATAACGACACTGCAGATGGCTTAGTGACAATTGACCCAAATCTAATACCTAGAAACCAGCTGAAGACTTTCAATATGGTTTTATTAACTGTTAGGCAAAGGATTTCCCAACCCAGGTGAACAAAAAGTGTCGTGTTCAAGAGTGGTTAACGGTTTTCCGAATAATCAAAATGTAACAAACAGGTTCGTTTTTCTCTCTTTTCCCCCACCATTTCTGGCAAGTACCTCTTTATTTTTGACAAGCTTGAGGAGGATAACATTTTCTTGTTTATAAGCTCATCCTTCGGATGAGTCCAACTTAGTTTAAAATTCGAACCCTAAGAAGGAGTGGTTCGTTCCTGTTTAAAATTTAACAGGTCCTTTACTGTTAAGTTTTAATGAGTCCAGTATAGGAGAAACTCGGTGTTTTTCATTTTTAGGGAGTCAGAAGAAAAAACTTAAGAAAACTCCATGGGTGTACTTTTTCGTAAATTTAATCTCTCGAGCCTGAAAAGGGATAAAATAATGCAGGAGAGAACTCTATTGACCGTAATTAGTCAACGTATACCTTTTTCGTAAATAGTCCATTTCATTCCGTAAAAGGGGTAAACTTACACTGAAAGGACGATCATTCATTTACTTTAACGAGTTCGAATAATCAAGTACTCGGCAATCTTTTCATGTTTAGAGAGTCTGAAAAGGGCTTAAAATAGAACTCAAAATTTCGTTTTTTCATAAGTTTTAATGAGTTCGAAAAAAGGGATAAAAATGTACTCATGGTTTTCACTTTTTCGTAAGTTTTAACGAGTTCGAAAAAGGGATAAAAATATACTCATATGGCTGACTTTCAATTTAATTTACAAGCAGGAAAAGATGGAAATAACTCGTCATTTTCATGTGTTTTATGAGAATGAAAGATAGCAAAATAATCTCTGGATTTTCATGAGTTTAACGAGTCTTGAAAATAACTGAAATTGACTCAAGATAGGTTTCATTTTTACAAAATCTTGAAACAGAGAAAAAATATGCTTCAGAGTGGTTTCATTTTTACACAAGCTTGAAACAGAGAGAAAATTGTGCTTGATGCCCCCTAAGCATAACTGCTAGAGCACATGCCCCCCCAGCTTCATTTCATTCAACTAAGTACACTGTTGGTAATTAATAGCTGGATGGAATGAAGGTTCATTTATGAGATCATATGAAAGACCTGACCTAAAACTGTAAGAAAATTATGCAAAAACTGAAATAACTAACCTAAATATATGATTTAACATTTACGAGACTAGTCAAAGACTCAACTCAATTAGGGGAGGATTTGTTTCATTTTTTAATGAGCTTGACACAGGAAAAGAACTATGCTCATGGCAACGTGTTTCATTTTTTAACGAGGTTGACACAGTAAAAGGAACTTTCCTCTCCTAAATGTTTCATTTTTTAATGAGGTTGACACAAGAAAAGAACTATCCTCGTATCTACTTTCTACAATCTACCTATATAACCTACTTATTCATTTTTTAATGAGGTTGACACAAGAAAAGAACTGTCCTCATACTTGATTCATTTTTTAATAAGGTTGACTCAGTAAAAGGAACTATCCTCTGACCAACTGATTCATTTTTTAACGAGGTTAACACAGGAAAAGAACCGTCCTCATACCTGATTCATTTTTTAACGAGGTTGACTCAGTAACAGGAACCATCCTCATAAACTACTTATTTCTAATCTATTAATCTACTCTCTACAATCTACCTACTGATTCATTTTTTAATGAGGTTGACACAGGAAAAGAACTTTCCTCTTACCAACTGATTCATTTTTTAACGAGGTTGACACAGTAAAAGGACCTCTCCTCACACTCACTGATTCATTTTTTAACGAGGTTGACACAGTAAAAGGAACTATCCTCGGACTCACTGATTCATTTTTTAATGAGGTTGACACAGTAAAAGAAACTATCCTTGGACTCACTGATTCATTTTTTAAAGAGGTTGACACAGTAAAAGGAACTATCCTCAGACTCACTGATTCATTTTTTAACGAGGTTGACATAGTAAAAGGAACTATCCTCGGACTCATTGATTCATTTTTTAACGAGGTTGACATAGTAAAAGGAACTATCCTCGGACTCACTGATTCATTTTTTAACGAGGTTGACACAGTAAAAGGAACTATCCTCGGAAACTTGATCATGGCTTCCAACTGGATGAAACACATGTCAATGGACACACCTTGATCATGGCTTCCAAGAGGTCTTCATCAGATGGAAGAATAATTCCCTAGAAGGAACACATGTCAAGGGACTCAAATGGGATAAGAAAATCGCATTCAAATAATCCCATAGAGTTTTCGATGTCAATTACCAGATCTAATTCAAAGGAAGACGAGCAAACAGTGAGAGGCTTGCTTACATCAGTAACTGAAAACATGGGACTAGTTGCCACATAATTAACCCATGGCGGGGTAGATACCACTTTCGTACGAGGAACAGTCAAGGATGCTGGATTATTGGTAGTCGAATCAAGACTAGGGAACGAAAGCTGGTCTACAGTCACAATATTCCCATCGTGAGGGAAATACATCACACGAAAGAGTGTCGATATGACAGCTTTCATTGCATAGACATAGTCTCACCCAAGGAGTAAATTGAAATCCAAGGGACCTCGAACTACCATAAGATCAATACAGACAGTTTTACCTTCCAAAGTAATAGAAAACTTAGGAAGGATCCCTAAAGGTTCACTAATGGTTCTATTAAAAGCTTTCATATTCTGCGTAATAGGCACAAGCTGAGGGGAACCCAAAGCTTTCCAAGCAGTTGAGGATAAAATACTAACAGAAGCACCTTCATCTACCTGTGTGCGGTGTATGTCCCTACCACCTAACTTCACAATGATTTGGAAAGGGATGGAGGAAGGAAGACGAGGTTTTTTCAGTCTATTCCAATCAAAGGAAAAGACCTCAGTACTTGGAGGGGGTTCTGTAGAAACAGGTGAAATGCCCCCTAGCATAGAAGAATATGATGTAAAAAGAAGAACCTGAGCCGTATGAAGTTCACTCTCTACAGGGAGAATGGGATCGACCGAATGTGAAATCGAATCGACCACTTGATCAACTAATGGATCATCAACCTGAGTGATATGAGTTTCACTCTCCAATGGAAGAGTGGGATCGACTGTACTTGAAACTAGATCAATCACTTCGTCAGTTGACGGTAGGTTGGGAGAAATTTTACGGTAACCAGTTGGAAATTCTTATTGTGGAACAGTAAGGTTTTCCAATAATTTTGAGGCTTCATCCATGTGAGGGAAAATGTGAGTTTGATGACTCCCTTTTCATAACTTACAAGGAAACCTAACTTTACCCTTTTTCCTAGGAACCTGACTATCACTGGTTGATGGATCAACAGAAAGTTGATGAGATTTTTCTGACCATACTTCCAAGACCTTTGGAATACCGAGACAATTGATAAGGAAGTGGTCACCCTTACAAAGCCTGCAAGGGTATTTGGGTTTACGATGCATGTTGGAGGTTTCCTCAACACAACTAACACTTACATCCATGGTTGGTTGGTTGACTTCTTTCTTATCTTGCTTCTTCTTCTTCTTCTTCTTCCCTTTCTTCTTCTTCCTAGCCACCTGGTTACTAGCGTCAAGGCTTTTACCAAGCGAAGAGGAAGAAATGGAGGAAGAAATATTAGGCGAAGAAGGTAAAGGGTCAAAAAAAGGTTAGTGATGTTGAGATGGTGAACTCTATTGAGGTGAAGCATCTGGTTGAGGTGGAACAATTGGAGTATTCGGGGCCAAAAAAGTTGAAAATAACCATATCGGTAAACCTATTGTAAATCCAGGTAATGACAAAGTAGCCATATAAGGAGGACCAACATTTCCAAAGCAAGGAAAACTACTAGGATTCTCGTTAAGAGGGGTTCCTTGGTTGGTAAATTCCGGAACAGTTGCCATTATATTCAACTTCAGTGAATTTTATTAAAAATTTAAAACTAAAATAAACAATTCACAATTCACACCTAAAAATTAAAATTCACAATTCACACCTATGGTCTCTAAAAGTAAAAAAAAACAAATTAACATGCGCTATCAAATCTAGGATTCAAACCACACACAAACAGTAACTTCCCGTACTAAAAACACTAGTTGGTGATGAAATCCAACATCGTAGAATTTAATACAGAAAGGGCGGTTGGAACAGTTACCCCGACAACCTACTTAATGAAACAGACTGGCACAAGTTTCTTCACAAAACCATCTCGAGTGAAGAGTACCCCCCAGAGAGTCCAAGTGAGTATAGTCGACGTCTGCTCCAGGTACAGTGAGATATTTCCTTCACCGTCACCTTAGGAAATAATCTTAAGCTTATGGACACTAAGGTTACCAACAGTAACAAATACAACTGGGGGAACATTCTACGATCCGATTCTATGCGCAAGGGAAGAGTAACAAAGCTCAATCCCCTTGAAGGCTCCTCGACATGGTCAATCCGAGGTTTACCGACAAGTGACCCCAGGCTCCTCGACAATGGCTAATACGAGGTTTACCGTTTGCAATGCACGCAAAATCTTCTATCTTTCCCAATGAAACAGAATTGATTGTCTCAAAGTTTCAGACATGATCTCGTGATTAACTCCTTTAAGAGAAGCTTCCCAGATTGTACCAATTACAATTTGCTTTATTTCCTACCGCAAGATTTATCTACTTGTTTGTTTTAGTTGCTTTGGAAAGTTAACTACAACCTATTCCAAAGCACTAATCCTGAGCTAGATTGGTGGAAAGAGCCCTAAAAATGTAAAAATTACTAGATGAATTTTATTAAGCGTTGTATTATTAAGGCTGTTATTACTCAAAGGGTAAAAGGATATGAAACCAATGGTGTTATGACCCGACTCAAAACTGAATGAAATCGAATATGATAATGTAATATTTTCAATTCGATGAATCCTAACTAAAGTAAGGACAGAGTTTCCATACACCTCCAACAATGCAAAAATTGATCACTAAGAGAAAATATAACAAATTCTCTAATGCACTAATTTCATTAAGAAAAACTAATGCAAATCAATCCCAAAACAATTTTTTATATTTTTGTGCTTTTAAAACAAGCATAAAAACATCTAAATTCAAATCAAAGAAAATTGATCTAAATCTATGATTGATTTTTCAGAATGTAAACTATGCAGTTGTAATCTATGCACAATTCACCTAAAAAGTATGCAAATGTAATCTATGCACATTTTTCATTCATATTCTGAAAATGAGAATTCTAATTATGCAAATGTGATCTATGCAAGAGAATTCTCAAACACAAGATGATTCTAATGTAATCTAAGAACCAATCAAGTGTAAGTCAAGAAAATTGGGTGAGAGTTCCAAAGATCAAAAAACACTCAAAGGCGGTTAACACTCATACACAATTTAGCCCCCCCAAGCAAAAAGATGTAAAATTGTGAAAAGACTGAGACAAACCTCCAAGTAATGACCAAAGGAAATAAAATTAAGAATTTCTCAAAAAAGAGACTCAAAACACCCAATTAACTTAATGGAGATTGATGAGATGAAGAATTGTTGAAAGAAACTCATAAACAAGGCTTTTTGATAGAAAAATACAGATCTGGGTAGATGCTAAGAATCCTAAATCAAATCTAAACTAAACTGAAAGAAGAAATCTAAAGTTTTTCAAAAAAATTTAACAGGGTCCGCAGGCCCCAAAAGTAACAGGTGCAGTCCCGCACTGTTTACTTAAGGAAAGTGCGAAACTGCCCGCACTGTGCAAAAGAACAAAGTGCGGTCCCCATAAAAGTTCAAGAAAAATGTAAAAGATTTCAAAATTTTCAAAAACAGAGAAAACCTAAGCTACCCAAGCAGATATCCATCAATCAAAAAACAGGAAAACTTTTCCTCAAATCAAAATAAAAGAGAACCAAAAACAACAAGTTCTTTCCCCAGTGGAGTCGCCAATTTGTTGGCCGGATAAATCGATCTTGCGGACAAGATCGATCTACCTAGTGTCAGAAGACAATCTAGCAACAAACAAACAACTAAGCTTGTCTTTCTCTAAATATATTCATTTTACAAATAAATGCTATGAAGGTGTCGATCCTACCTTAGATCCAAATGCTTATTTGTGGTTGTAAAGCTTCCGTCGCATCAATAATCCTTCCATCGCAACAAGAGTTCTTTCGTTGCAACAAGAGTTCTTTTGTCGCAACAATAATCCTTCCATCGCAACAAGAGTTCTTTCATCGTAAGAAAGTGTCATCTTTCGTCGACCTGCAATCACAAACAAACAAATATTAAATAGCACTTGTATAACAAATAATTATAAAACATACCTATCATAGTGATCAAGGAATCTATGAAATAAAATATCAAACGATAGCTTATTGAAATAAACAATCGAATGACAATTTATTGAGAAAAACAAAACTTGATTGTATTAATCTTAAAATAACAGAAGAACCTTACAACCTTAGCCTTGATGTTCGAAAGGCCTTCCCGGGGTCCGAAGCAGGAGTCTCCTCTACTTTGATAATTCTTGCACTCTTCCTCCAGGAGCACAAAGAGGTATGTGATCTTTCCTCTCAAAAGCTCAGCAGAAAGAAGACTAAATCTCAACAGCACTTCAACTCAATCACACATAAAGCTTGAACTCCAATTCTCAATCTCCAAAATCTAACCCTTTGAGGCTACCCAATGCCTCCTTTTATAGAGCAAATGAGGAGGTTAGGATTCCACCTTTGAAGGGATAGAATCCTCCTTCAAAGGGATAGGCTCCTCACATCAAGGGATTAGTTCCTTAAGGTGAGGGATACATGCACCTTATCAAAGCGTACTCATCCCCAAAAATTCTCATCTAGAACCTTCTATAATTGACCTCAAACCACTTTTTTGACTTTACTTTCTCGCCTTTTTGACTTCGAGGAGGGTACGCAAGCATTGCAAAGGAAAACTACATTCTAAAATGCAGGTAAGCAGTGTATTACCTGTGTACCCAAGCTAGGAACGCAGGCAGGATTCATGTTACCTGCATACCCAAAGTTTCAGATATTTTTAGGGTTTCTCCTCCTGTTTTAGGTCTTGACATGAGGAGTAAAGGTTGTAAGACTTGCAGAGGAGGCATGTATGAGTGTTAATGAGCTCATACAGTCAGCAGAGTGTCAAGGTTACAGTTTTTAGTGTAACAGCAAGGGATTGCCCGAACCCCACGCGGCAGTCCTGCAGGTATTGCAGACAGTTGGACCATATGCTGGAAGATTTTCCAGCCTTGAAAGCAAAGATATAGGAAAAGCAGCTCCCACCTAAGCAGAAGGTGCGAAGGGTCCAGACTGAGCTAAGGTGTAAGGGTCCGAGCGTAAATGTGGTGACGCGCAGTGGATTGGCTACTGGGGGGATTGAGGAGAAGGTTGGAACTGAAACACTGATTCGCAAATCAATTAGCAAACAAGAAGGGTTGGACCTGGACAAAGCAAGGGAAACTTTTATGGAAGCTCGAAGGGACTTTCTCGGGATGGAGGCATCTATGTCCCTGTGCCCTAGGGATTTGAAGGTAGCTGAGGAGGTCAAACCCTTCCTACAGGCATGTATGAGACTGTTGCACAACCTCTAAGCAGTGCAGAATTTGCAGGCTTTACTAGAGAACTGTGCAACACATACAACCGTGTCGTCTGAAATTAAGGATGTGCACCAATTATACAGGTATCAAAGACGCACTGGGAGGGAGATGCGGTTGACGGTCCAGATCGGCAACTACAAGATGGATCGATTTATCTTAGACCTCGAATCAGATGCCAATGTATTACCTAAGCAAAATTGGCAACGCATGGGTGAACCAAATTTGTAAGGTCCACCATCCAGCTACGCATGGCTAATCACCAAAGATCGTACCTATGGGGATGCTCTCTGGGATTATGGTAGATATCGCGAAAGTAAAGTTCTGGGCTAAATTTGAAGTCATTCAAATTGCTAAGGATGCGAACCCCTACCCTCCGCTACTGGGATTGGATTGGGCCATCGACATGGATGGTATCATTAACTTAAAGAAACGAAGCATGGTGTTCGAAAATAATGGCACAAGGGTAGTTGTGCCATTAGACCCTGCAGAAGGTAAACGTTATATAGAACCAATACCCAAGGGGGAAGATGTGGATTATATCTATAAGTTGACTGCGCAAGATGTAACCGAGGGTGAATTAATCTGCGGCGAGGGGGATACTAAGGGATTTTCTGATCCCGATGAGGAAATAGAGACTTGGCAGAACCGGTTACGTGATGTCTCCATGCTGCGTTGTCTTCGCATCACAAAAGACCTTCGCTATGATGTTTCAGAGGTAAGGACCTGGACGGAGCCAGGCTTAATCGACTACTGCGAACCTACCCCAGAAAAAGGTCAGGCTGACCCACGAACAAGTGGCAAGCTTCCTACAATAGCCGTAGGCTCAGCAGGTAGAGCTCTCATGCATCGGTCCACCTCTACAGTGACAAAACAGCTGCAGGTCAGACAATATGCTTTGACAACAACCACCCTTAAAGCCTCAGTTGCATAGACGATAAGGTTCTCTTTTTCATGGGCCATGAGTTTCCTACGAAGCAAGCCTATGTTGGGGGAGGACATGCAGCTGCCACAGATGGGTTACCCTAGCATAACAAGTAAGTCGAGACCACCAGGGACGCGAAAACTAGCCGTTGGAGTAGTACCTATCGGTAAAAAGCAGAAGTTACCATTGGAAGGAGCGACCCCCAAGCCTTTAATGGAACGAATTATGGGGATTTTTTACCGTTCCTTGGGGAACACGCCTCGAATAAAGTTTACCTCACCATTGCAAGTTTGGAAGTACTTTAAAAATAGCAGGATATTCCAGCTAGAGTTATTGTTTCACTTGCACAACTGGCCTGCCTCGTGCATCTCGTGGAAGCACTTGAGCAATCAGATTTTTCGTATCCACATTTCCCCTCTCATGTCTGGTCAACCTACTCTACCTGATAGTAGTCACCCAGGGTTGGGATTCATTTTTCATGCAAGGATGCTGGCTACTAACCCTGTTGAACCCTCAGCCTAAACAGGGCTTGATGTTGAAGAAGTCCTGGAGGTTGAGTTCGAACTGGAATAAGTTCCCCCCATGCCGGTCACAAGGAAAGACAAGGAAAAAGCACAAGGTTCTAGAAAAACCTTGAAAGCAGCAAGGAAGCCTAGGACTTCCCCAAGACATGCCAGGCCTCCACCAGTATCACCTTCAGAACAAGACGCACAGGAGGGTTCTCTACCAACTAACCCGATCAATTGGTTACCCCCCTTTGTTCGCCCACGAAGGCCATCTACATGAATGCCAAAAAACTTGGATGGCTTGATCACCTATTTGCAAACCCCCCTAACCCTGGGGGAAGTCCCCGTCCTTAATGATCCTTGCGGGAAACTCCAAGAGGTCAAGTTCGATGATCACGATTTAGCGGACTATGTCACCCTCCCAGAATTGGCCCCTGCATTATAATTCGATACAATCCATAGGGATGATGGAGTCAAGGTAGTTCCCCAGCGCTGGGTATGTGGCTTGGCAAGATCCATACTTCTGAATCTACTCTGAATGCCCCACTTTGGCCATTACAACGTCACAGATTGGTTGGCTCGCTAGCCACTCGCCGTCATTCACGATGGTTTCTTATGGATTCGCGATAGGGTCCCTATTGATGTTGTTTTGATCCAGAAGATTACAGGCCTTCCTATGCAAGGGTCGCACCCACTAGTGCAGGTCAGAAAGAAGTACGAAGTAGCCACCGCTACATTTGTACGGCAGACCTACGCGGTGCGTCGAAATCAGCACGGATTTGTGATCGAGACTATCAATGACCCTGCCACATAGATGGGTACTCGGCTCTTAGCCTGCAAGATAATGAGGAAGTGCCAGGTTACTATTATTCATCATTATTTTTCACTTGTTGGTGATGACTAGTTGTTACAGCCAAGTTTTCTAGCAGCTAATCTCAAAATTTGTCAAATTTGCCAGCTGGAAAACACCCATAAACATTTTTTCCCTCCTACCTTTTCAATCAGCCCATGACGAGATAAAACCTCATTGTCAAGCCCTATCTAGCCTCAGCCATACTAGCTTGTCCATCAGCTCCAAAGAAAACAATCCAAAATTGTCCAAGAAGTCTCCCCTAACTTAGGTAGTGGCGCTTTAGGCATTTCTCCCTTGGAAAACTATCCTAAAGCAAAATAACCTCTATCTATTATCAACCAGTCCTAACAGACCTTCCTATTCTGCAAATAAATTTTGGTTACACCCTTAAGTCGCGCCACTAACAAGCCTTGAAGTCTCAGTAATACATATGCCACAGGTCAAGCTGATATTAGGTAAATGTACAGTGTTTCAATGTCTTTGTCAAAAAGCAGAAGTATACTAGTGTTCCAGAAGACAATATTAAACTCAACATAAGAAGACAGCTACTTCTCATGTGGTTTTGAGCCTGGGATGCAAATACTGGTATCTCATTAAGCTCCTGCAATCACATTAAAAGGTTAGTAAAATATAAATGACAAGAAATGCTTTGCAGATACTAGCCAAATTGCTTGTGATGTCTAAAGAGGCACAAAGGCATTTGAAAAGCAGAATTACATGTCTCAGAGAAATTCCTATCATGACTTAATGCCAATTTGTCATCTTCATTTGCTTAAGCATAAATAGGCAGTGAAAGGAAATATAAATGTGCTTAAAAGCTGATGAAATGGTATCACTGAGAAAACCTCCTCCATACATGAGCAAAGGGTTGAAAGACTGAGAAAACCTCCTTCATTTTACAAGCAGAGGGTTTGGCACTGTGATAAAGGCCTCCTTCATCTAATAAGCAGAGGGCCAGGGACAGAGAATGATTTTAAGGTTTTCACTGATTGAAAGGCAAATTTTAAGGGAAGTGGGAGACAATTGAAGACTTCTGGATAGAAAATGGTGTTAAAAACAGAGGGAAAGTTGTGGTATTTTAAAAAGGGGTTGAAAAAAGCCCAGGAATTTGTTAAAATATAGGCCTCCTTCATAAACAGGCCTCCTTCATAGAGGAACAAAGGGACAGCCTTCCCATGTTCACATTTCAACTTCAGCTCATCATCCCCTGATATATCTCCATAAAAGTTGAAGACTCATTACTTTAGCAATCCAAGGTTAGTCATTTGCCTTGATGGCGGAAACTATTTATAGCAGAGCTTTTTCACTTACAGTTTCAAATGAGTTTAAAATAAAAGATATAAATTACCCATCCTGAAATACCAACTTTGCAAGTTATTGACATGTACCAAGAGTATTTTTATTACTGCACTTGTGAAGAGGAGGATGGGTAGGTTCTTACAGTTGTTGATTGCTGAGATTGGCACATATAAGCCTCTGTGGATATTTTTGTTTTTTATGCCTGAAGAGAAATTTTATAAACCCTTGTTGTTGAAGGTCAATTCTCCTAAGGTTTTCAACATAAAAATCATCTTATGCAAATGACAAAAGAGATGTTCGAACAAGTTTTATATTCACATCAAAGTCATCATTCCTCATCAGCTAATAAAGATAGAGATCTCATAACATTGTCTGAAGGACTGTTTTGAAGGAGCTGCAAGGTTGTTTTGTTAATAAAACTCCTCTGTAAACAACAGTCCAGGTGAAAGGTATTTTATGAAATTTCAAAGGAATTTCCTGTTTTAAAATGAGCAAGGAGGTCTTCAAACGCATAAAGCAATGATTCATGTTGTTTTAAGACAAAAAGGGCAAAGAGGCATCCAAACCCTCATAAAGCAGTTTCAAAGGTAAGTATGATTTTTTTGACTATATAGGAGGTGGGGAGACCGTCTCAAATCTCATATGCAAAATTCAAAGTCACCAAGCAACGTCCCCTTGGTTGCTCACTGACCGAAACAAGGAAATTCAAACGAATTTTAGAGTTTTTTAGCCTTAAAGCCTGCGCGGCGCGCCTGGAAAAACGCGTGGCGCGTTTAGTGGAAAATTTATAAAGGTTTTACATTGTCACGCGACGCGCTTGTAGGCGCAGGTCACAACTACCTGAAGGCCAACCCGACTGCCTTTTATTGAGCGGCGTTCTTTCTAGAAAACATGCCGCGCCTCCTAACTCCTCCAAAAACACCTTTAAAGCTGTCCAATCAATCAAAAAAGTTTTCTAAGAGTTTCTTCAAGGTATTCCACTTCTCCTTGTGGTAATTTTCGATTTTTGAAAAAGAGGTTTGCTATGTTTTTCTCCAAAAAGAAACAGTTGTTCTAAAAATCATTTCATCATATAAAAACTATGAGATAAGTCAGGGTTAAGGAGACAAAGTCCCTGTCAAAGCTGGAGACACCTTTCTTGTGCTTAGGGGGTCTCAACTAGTTTAAACATTGTTTTAAGCAGTGGTTTTGAAAAGACAGTTTGTCATATAGAATTCCAAGAGAGAGACAATGATTAGAGGGCATTATTTTTTAGCAAACTCAAAGTGTTTTGTTGCTATGGTTATTACACATTTTTACAGTGTTGGGTGAATGTTTTAACCATCTTAAAGGACCCTTACTACCTTTGAGAAACAGTGATAGCCCACAGGGAAACAAAAGCAGATTCTGTTTGAAAATCTCAAGGTGAAAACAGTGAGCCTAATTTAAAAACAGTGGTCATAGTCTGAAATACTTTATCACTTCAAAAGTCCTCTCTGTGTGGAAAAACGGTGGAACCTAGTGCAGCCTCCTTTGTTCCATGAAACAGAGTATGGTATGAAAATCTTTTAAATCAATTTGAAGGTGTTTTTTTCTACCTGTGTATGAGAAACAGTGAATACAAGAAGAGTGTTTTTGATTGGGAGGGGTGTTTTGTCTTTGTCTAAATACAAGGTTGTCTTGTTTATACCAAAACACAAAGGATCCTTGTGACCTTACCCAAACACAGTAACAATTTGACTGTGTACTACTTTATTTGATAAATACTTATTGTTTGGCACAAAAGAAGGCAAAACAATGATTTAGAAGGATCACAAGGTTGGTGTTGGGAGAATATTTCACAAAGCATTTGAACCAGTTGTCTTGGTCAAACAGTGACAGATAGGCAGGACAGAGGTGTGTGCTTGAGAAAACAATCCACAGGCTATTTGAGACAGCTTGGTGTTGCAGAGAACTTTCAAAACAATATGCCTCCTAGGCAAGACAGTAGGAGTGGCCTGCACAAGAGATTTGAGCATGTTTCCACTGAAGAAGTGAATGCTCATCCATCAGTCCTTTTTAACTTCCATGATGTTGGGTGTCTAGATTTTTTCCAAAGAGTGCAAGAGGTGAAGAGTTATTCCCCTTTGACACATCTTTGTGCTTTGAGGTTTCAAGAGAAGCATTTTCAGCTGGCAAACCTAGATTTCAAATTCTCTCCAAGATCCATCTCCAAGGCCACTAAAATCCCTTATGTCGGGGAGAAGTGGTTTAAACAAAGCCACCTAGACTCAAAAGAATACAAGCTCTTTCTGAAGCCTGAGCATAGAGATTCATGTCCATCCATTTTCCCCTTCTCATATCTATTGACTAGTTACACCCCCCTCATGAAGATCATCATGAAATACTTCACTTGCGAGGGAAGATTCTCCTGAGTCTATGCCTATCATATCTGATTGCTCATGCATTTCACGAGGGCCAAATTGCTAAATCTCCCTTTCTTCCTACATAGAATTATTGAGAAAATGGCCTCAACTGTTCAGAAAAAGCCTCCTTCTCAGCAGATAGCCTGCCTCTTCCATCACTCCCTCATCAAAATTATCATTCTTCATCAGCTTGAAAAGAAGGAAGTCGCTTGGGATACTTTCATCACACATCCAGATTTCACCACTATCCCTTCATTTCATACATCTCCTTCGCCTTCTACTCGCCATCCTTCGCCTTCTTCTAGCAAACCTATTCCCAACAAGCTCAATTTTACCATAGAACAAGAAAAAGAGCATGATGAGGAAGAAGAGCATAAGCAAGAAGAAGAAATTGATGATGAGCAGCAGCATGATGAAACAGGGCAACAAGGGGAAGAAGGGCATGATGAAGAGGAACATAATGATGAACAACAGACTCCTGGGCATGATAAAGAGGGAGATGATGAAGGGCAGCATGATAAAGATGTGCAGCACAGTGAGGGTGATCAGTCTCATGATGATGAGTAGCATGATTATGAGCAGCATCACAGTGAGGCAGAACAGCAGACTCCTAAGCATGATGAAAAATGACATGATGATGAACAGAAACATGATGAACAGAGGTAGCCATAGCATGATGAACAGAGGCAGCCTCATGAAGAAGAAGGGCAGCATGATGAACAGCTGCAACACAGTGAGGAGGACAGCCCTCAAAAAGAAATGCACAAGGACAGTCAATGCATCCATGAAGAAATCCAAGATAGTGGCAAAAATGAGGAGCAAAGTGACAAGGGTAAAGAGCCAATGGAGCATGTGCTAGTTGCCTCTCCTAGGCAAGGGGCCATGCTCTCTTCTCCGAAAGTGGCCAAGCCCTAGACATCAAAGAAAAGGGTGCCTAGAGTTGCAACTCCAAATGTGACTAGGGCCCTCTGAAGCAAGGGAAAATTTCCCAAGAAGCCCATTGTCGAGTTGCCCAAAAGGAGGAAGACTAAAAGAGCCACCCAAAGCAGAGGGAAGGACAAGGAAGAAAGCATTCATGAAAAGGAAAGGGAATTAGACATCATTCAAATCCAAAGTGATGATAGTGACAATGAAGCTCAGATCCTAGAAAATGTCTTGATCAATAGAGAAAACCAAATTAATGCTTTGAGGACTGATCTTGAGAGGACTAGGAACTTCAATCACTTTTTGCAAATTCAAAACAAAAAAATGAGTGTCCATATGGTTGTATATGAGACATGGGCCATCAAATACAAAAAGGAGGCCTCTAAAACACAAGTGAGATTGGAAGAACTCATGGGTGAGTTCGATGAGAATGAAGGCGAAGATCAGCCCAGGTGAAAGAGGCCAAGAACCATGGGGCTGAAAAAGGCCCTTGAGAAACAAAAGGAAGAAGAAGATGCCCTTCTCCAATCTACCCCTCTCACTACATTGTTCGAACAAGAGATAGAGAACAATCGGGAAGCATGGATTGAGAGATTTAATGATCACTTGGAGAAGAAATTGGAGAAGGCAAATAGAGAATTGGACCTTCAACGGAGGATGATCGGGCATTATAAAAAGCACAATCAGTTTGCCCAGCGGAAATTGAAGGCTGCTCAAGAAAAATTCAAGGAGGCTAAAGGGAACCGCCCAGCACCAAAATTGAGGAAAGACACCTCAAGGCTCTAAATTTTGGCCTCATCTTCACAAAATGTTTCTGAAAACCCTTGAAGGTCATGCTCACCAAGTTTGGGAAAAATTCGACGAATTTTGGTTTTTTGTCATTTTTGGGTTTTTGGCCAAAACTCATGGGCATCGCCATTTCATTTTGGGGCATCCTAAAAGGATGAAGATGGTATCACTGGATGCCATAATTTCAGGGGCACATACTCAGTGATTTTGAGATCAATTGAAGATCATTTTCTCCCCCAAAATGGCGAAAAACACTTGCTTTTTCTACACTCTGCCCTATTTATCAGCAAGGCCTATTTTTTGGTTTTTTACACATAGGTCTATTTTTGGAGGACTTATAGTGGTCAATTGAGAGAAAACTAAATATTTTCAGAAATTAGACACTCAAATATTTCCAACGAGCTATCATGAGCCTCGTTTCGACATCGAGAAGGCCTACAAAAGTTGCCGGCAACTCAGGGGACCTTTTTCTGATGTATTTTTTGAGTATTTTTGTAAAAATTGAACCTTTCAAAAGTGACTTTTCTTCATGTACGTTTAGCTATTTTTGTACATTATAAGTTATGAAAAGTCAAAATATTTCCCTTTTTTAGAATTTTTGAGATATTTTTATTAGATATTTTGTGCCTTGGGATTTGCAAAGCCTCAAGGACAAAATCAGATATTTTGGATAGGCCAATGAGATTGCAAGTTGAACTAAGAGGTTTTCCTCACTTTGGCCTATATATTCCAAAGGCTTTAATTGTAAACAAGGTTGAACTTGATGAATAGAAGCAATATATGGTCATATAAGGTTTGGAAGAAACACTTGTCTCATGCTTTTGGATAGTTTCTTGGATGTTCTTGGATGATGAAAGAGGATTGTTGTTGGATTCCATGACTTGGTAGAATGGTATAGTGTCTCTCTCTCTATTTTGTTTCTTATTTTTCATTCGTATTTCCATGTTCTTGCTTGCTATAAGACAGTAGAGAACAAATTTGAGACATGCCCTTGGAGGCACCTCAAATTTCCTGTTTCTTTATAGCTTCCATATTTTCTTCATTCTTAGTCATATTAAAGAATCCTTGATTGCTCTTTAATAACTAAAGAATATTTTTGCTTGTTTCATTTATGGTTTTATGCATGCTAAGTATGATTCACGATATGCCCTGCTTACTCATGGCTAGCCATAGCTCCACCTTTGAAACCTCTCTTTGATTGATTAGATTGTTATTTGTTGCACCAAGGAGGTCTTGTATTGATCTTGCCCTTTGCCTAAAACTATGCAATCTTGTTTTCAAAGTGCCCAATAGCTTGAAGTACTATGTTTAGGCGTTCCTACATAGTGAGTTGAGTTGTTTGTCTGTCTTAAATGTATTTCCCCAAAGTCTGATATCCATTTCCTAAAGTTGGAGAGTCATATATCTCTATGCATGGCTTGAATGTTTATTTCTATGCATTGATTAGTTTACAGTTACATTTCTCATGATTAATGGTTTTCCCTACCATGTTTATGTCAGCTATTAAACTAGTTATGTTTGAAATCCTTTGTTCTTCACAAGTTTAATGTCCATCTCACTCCATTTTTCCCAAAGATCCATTTTACCTCGAATCAAATCAGCCCTTCAAAAACCTTGTATCACCATCTGAAAGCTTTCTTGACCTTTTCGACCCCATAGCCCAGTTGATCTGACATCTTTTTACCTATCTTACGTCTTTGATCAGTTCATCCCTCACAACCTAAAAACCAAAACTAAAAACCTACTTCATAACTAGCCTAATATCAAGAACACAATAAGCAAACATGCAGATATCCCTTACACAAATAGAGAGAGCCCTCTCTGAGTCCAGGAAGGCTAGGTCCTGGGGCTCCAAAGATTGGTTTGATGTTACACTGTCATTTGGCTTGCCAATCAGCCAAATCATAGGACCCTAACATAATGGCGATCACAGTGGGACTCTGAGTACATGACAGTCTAGCGAACTCTTATAGACTCTTTAGTCCTTCAACATTAAACTCAGACCATCAGCCTATAGAATCATTTAGAGTAAACTCTTTGTTTCACCATCTTAGCAAAGTGATGAATCAGGTTTAGAACATTCTTACAAACTAGGTTGCACATAAAAACTCAGAAAACCCCAAAAAATTCCTTATTGGCTTTGGACAGTATTGGTGGTGGACCACACACATATACCTCAAAACAACTAAAAATCCACCTGGCGACTCCACTAGCCTCCAGTAGGCCTTACTACTTTACTAAACTCCAGGCTACTATCTGATTGACTTATCCCACCGCTCCCTAACATAATGGCTATCACAGTGGGACCTTCTGAGTTAGTGAAAATCGAAGTACTCCTTAGTAACTCTCGAAGTCTCATTCAAACTTAGAAAAACTTAAGTGTTGTCCGAAGAGTAGAAGCTAGCTCCTTCACCATCTTATAAAAATGATGAGTCAGTTATAGGGAACTTTTCCAAACCTCGAGGCTACTTAAAACTCAGAAAACCCCAAAACATCCTTAGATTGTTTTTTGTCAATATTGGCGGTGGATCATACACATATACCTTTAAAACAACTAAAAATCCACCTGGCGACTCCACTAGCCTCCAGTAGGCCTTACTACTTTGCTAAATTTTAGAATACTATCCAATCAACTTATCCCACCGCTCACTAACATAATGGAAATCACGGTGGGACTAACTAAGTACATAACAGTCTAGCAAACTCTTGTAGATTCATTATTCTTTAAATATTTAAACAGGCAAGCAGTCCATATAATCATTTAGAGTAAACTCTTTTTGTTCTCACCACCCTAGCAAAGTGATGAAACAGGTTTAGAATACTTTAATAAACCATAGGCTGCACATAAAACTCAAAAAACCCCAAAAACATTCCCAGATTGGCTTTTCCCTAGTTACTGGTGGTGGACCATAGCTACATCTTTACAAGAACAACCAAGTTCCACCTAGCGACTCCACTAGCCTCCAGTAGGCCTAAAAACTCCATAAAAAACCAAAAAATTCATAAACCATACCTTTTTGTTAACTCATCCTTTCCAAAAACTTAAAACTTAGGGTGCAAACTCTGTAATCAGTGACAAACTAAGTATAACTTAGCAATTCAGAAGACTTCACCTAAACATAGGAGATAAACAAAAGTAACCTTGCAAAAAGAACCATTAGCTTGTCCATACAGCCTAGCAAACTGTTGAAACCAAGTGAATCACTCTTTTTTGCAAGTTTTCATCTCAAGTTTGCTATAAAACATTTTCCCGAAAGCATCTTTGATAGTGTTGGTGGTGGACCATAGTTCTCATAGAAATCCACCTGGCGACTCCACTAGTCCATCTTTTTGTTTTGACCATCCTTCACATTAGTAAAACCCTAGAGAGGCCATCCATATGAAACAATCAAAAATACCATCATCTCTAAACTCTGGATTTGAAATCTGGCTTCACAAAGAATCAACACCAAATCTCATCCAGACCCAAATCCCCCTATCATAGTAGATGACCCAGAGAAGATCCTGTGGCAAGCTTCCAAAACTGGCAATTTAGCTACCTATAGGTCCATCCATAAAGCAAGATCAGTACCTGAACACCTCACAACCTTGCAGGATTCCCCCTTTGACTTAAAATCATCAAAAACCCTTTTTAGAAGCAAGTCACAAAGTAAGATAGACTTTAATGATCTTGAGCCCCTAGATCTGCCACAAAGTCCTAGTAGAGAAGCCTCGCCTACTACACCTCCAAACTTTCAGCTTCTCCATCACTTTGGCTCCTACCACCCCAGATCTTCTCAAAATCAGATCACTAGCCCAAGTACATCTGCCACACCCATCCAAACCACTACTGTTCAAACCACCTCAGCTCATCCTACAAGCCCTCATTTTGTACATCACCCATTAGCTCCCGCCATGGCAGCCTGGTATGCACCCCTGGTGTTGCCACAACCTTTGGCCCCCTTACAAAATGACTATCAATCCAAAATCCCACACTTTACCGGAGTTGAGACTACCACAACTCAACAACATTTAGATAGGATTAGTGATGCCTTTGAATACATGGAAATAGAAGACGAGACCATCAGAATGAGGATGTTCGCCCAAAGCCTGGGCGGAGAACCCAAAAAATGGTTTAATAGCTTAACTCCAAATAGCACCCACAATCTCCTAGAACTCTACCAAACCTTCATAAACAAGTGGTAAATCCGAAAGAACCCCATTCAAATCCTGTCAGAGTATAACAATCTAAAATGGGAAAATGGGGAAAGTGTCCAGGGATACTGCACTAGGTTCAATAGTGTGTATAACACCCTCCTGCCTCACTTCAAATCTCCACTTGGCTCAGCCTTGGCAAATTTCCCCGAAGGCTTTGACCCAAACATGACTTATCACCTAAGAGACAAGGACCCCCCTACCTTAGAGGAAATACAAAAAGTGTCCATAAGTGCATAAGCCAACTTAGCAGAAAAAAGAGCTAGGACTAGATCAGAAAGGAAAGTCACATACCGAGATGAGGTCTCCACTTCAGCCCCTTCCTTAGATCCTAGAATAGATGACTTGGTTAGGTCCAGGCCAAAATGTGGGAAAAGATAAGTGAAAAGACCCCTCTTAGGGACAACCAGCCAAACCCTCCAAACAGAAACTGGAACCAAAGTTTTAGGAGGGAACAGCCTCAAAACAAACCAAGGGAAAATGACCAACAAATTAGGCCACCCTTTAATGAAAATTATGTGGAAGAAGATGATAGGGATACAGAACCCATTGATGAAAATAATTTGAACCTCATAGGGTCTGATAATGAGAGTGAGGTTTACCTCACAGAAGAAGAACAATCATTCTCCTCTCTGAATCAGGATGAAACCAACTATGAAGATCCCGAGGATCCTGCCATAGTAGAATCTCACCATTAGTATGACCTTAGAAGCAGAAAAAACCAATACAACTCCAAGAAAGGTAGCTTAGACACTGCTAGAACCCCTGATACCATCCTTAAAAAAGCAATGGACAACAACAAAATCATGGTCAAGAAAACTGACCAAAACAAAGATAAAGCTATTCAAACAAGTCTTGGCTCAGATGCTCCTAGTACTTCCACATAGATTCCCGAGATGGTTGTGTCAAAAAAAATCCCGAAACAAAGTTAGCAAGCTCAGAACTTAGAGAAAGTCATGGCTGAAAAAACTGAAGCAAACCTGTCTAAACTACAAGCACCTTTCAGTTTTGAGGGAGAAATCGCCAAAATAAAGATTACCATGCCTCTCACTGAACTTACCGCCCAAGGCTCTTATAAATCCCAAGTGTTAAAGGTCCTGAATATAGGAAATGATGCGAACACCCTTAATCTAGCTGATGACACTCCCGAAGTGTTGTTTGGTCCAAAAATAGAAGGAAAATTCCAAGAAGGAACCACTCTTCCCTTTTACATCAGTCTGAATATCCATGACCAAATCCTTCACAATTCCATGCTAGACTTCGGAGCCTTGCATAATCTCATGCTGAAGGTTGTAATGGAAAGATTAGGCCTAGAAATCACAAGATCGTACAAAGACTTATATTCATTTGATTCGAGTAGAGTCAAATGTCTAGGCTTGATCAAATATATTTGTTTCAGTTTGGCCCAAGTACCTGCAAAACATCTGATCATGGACATAGTGGTAGCAGACATCCCTCCCAATTATGGAATGCTTTTATCTAGATCTTGGGGAGCCAAGCTTTAGGGAAATATTCAACTTGATATGTCCTACGCCACTATTCCTGTGTTTGACCAAACTAGAATACTCTACCGAGAATCACACATGAAATATATGATCAGCAACCAGGAGAGGCCAGACAACATCCCGATGTACTCCTTGCATTCTGATCTGAACTCTTTCATTCTACACACTAATGAGGACATTGAAGAACAGTCAAAAGGCTTTGAAACAAACTTAGACACACCACATCAGCTGCCCCAAGTTCTCTATGATGAACTAAACACTCAAAATTATCATAATCATGAGTAGCTATGTCTTGAGGAAAGTGAGTGTGTTCCTTTTGAAACAAGGATAGAGCAAGAAGCACAAACCATTATGTACTATCAAGAAAATTTCTCAAACCTTAGGCAAAAATCAGAAGTAACATTAGGAAACTTTTTCAAAACAGATGCATTAGAAGACTTACATATCACAAACCTCTTTGGAACTCAAGGGTAGGGAAGCTTAATGTTCTTGCCATACCTTAAGGATTTACCATCACATAACTCTACCATTTCAAATGAAACCTTGACTGTAGCCATAACAGCTCAAAATCCAAAAAAAATGCCTGATAAACTTCTTATGAGAGGAGATGATGACTGCAGTCCAAATATACTTGAGTTACTTGAACTGGCTAACATTCTGTCACTCCACCAAAGATTCATAACTTCTAGAATTGGCAATCTTATTCAAAACACTACTTCATACAGAGAAAACAGTGAGAAACACTATGCCACTACCATCACTCCAAGAAACAACTTCGACAAAAGAAAATACAAAAATCTGAACCAAACAGTAATAATCAAAGATAAAATAGCTGGTCATAGGATCTGTTTTGATTTTAGAAGCACTAATACACACCCTTGTGACAGAAATTTTATCCTTCCTGCCCAAGACCATAATATACCAATGATAAGTGCTTTTAGTCATATGTCTTTGCAAGATGATGTTTCAGGTTATAGCCAAATGATTCCTTTGCAAAGCAAACAACTCAAAGAATTTTTCCAGTATGTTGGAAGTAGTTCTAGTTTCAAACCTAGAATTGCAAAACCATCGGATATCAAAAATATGCTCCTAAAAGCCTTGTTTCCAATTCTGAATTTCATCATTTTGATGTACCTTGATGATGTCATCATATACTTCAAAAATGACAAAGAATATCTGCATTATTTGAAAAATATGTACAGCAAAGGAAGGAGTGGAAATCAGAGGTATAAAGAGGCACAGCGGGAAGATACAGGGTTGTTCAAATATTCATGCATAAATCCTTATGTCATGCTTGAAAGAGAAAATTTTCCAAATTTTTCTTTTCAAGAGCTGAGTGGATCAAGAGTGGTAGGAGATCCTTATGAGGATAAGATGCTTAAGTTTCGTCATTTCCAATATTTCTAAGTCAAAACTTTTTCAATCATTGTATATACCATGGTTTGAAAAATAGATCAAAAACAGAAAGTTCAAAAAAAATAGAAAAATAGAAAAAGAGGGTAGTTTGAAAAATATAAAGAAGGCCCCATGTTCAAAAAATAGTCATTCGGAAAGCGCGCAAGTCTAAATTCCGCTACTAGTGCTCAAATGTCTTGTTCAGTTATCTAGCCTAATCATAACTGAACATGTTTTAAATTTATTTGATGATAAGTTAGTGAGTGGAAAAGATGGTCAACATTGTGTAAGCTTGACTTATCAAAGAGAGTAGATTAGGAAAAGATATTGGTTCCACATGCTCAAAACAGAACCAAAGAGGAAAGCAGGGATGAAAACAAATTGTGTATCCTAGCCTTGTTTTCTAGATTTCATTTTATACAAAATAATATTTGTGTGCAGCATGTTTTTCATGCCACAAGTACATGACAAATGAGACTGTATAATCCTGATTAGGTCATTTTTCAGTTTCGTGTTCTAGATTAGAGAACAAAATCCTGTCAAACAACTTAACCTTGACAGTCGATCTAGCATAAGTAGAGAAATGAAGGAGTTCATCAGCTTAATCTAAACTCCCGGCAGATATAAGTGTAGAATTATATAGTGTCATTTTTCAAAAATACTATGTCAAAGGGTTGCTAGTCCAAATGCACCCAAAAAAATAAAAAATGTTAGGAAATATAGTGGGGTAGGTAGAAATATCATTGATGCTAATCATGCTGTAAATTTTCAGAAATAGCATCAAGGAAGAAAGATATTTGTGCCAATGGATAAAGGAACTGGTCTTGAAAGAACCAAGATCCGAAATTCTGGACACCTCCTGAAAAGGAGCTGCCCTCCCCAAATGGAGCCACTATTAGTCATCAGTATTTTTCACTTGTTGGTGATGACTAGTTGTTATAGCCAAGTTTTCTAGCAGCTGATCTCAAAATTTGTCAAATTTTCTAGCTAGAAAACACCCATAAACATTTTTTCCCTCCTACCTTTTCAATTAGCCCATGACGAGATAAAACCACATTGTCAAGCCCTATCTAGCCTCAACCATACTAGCTTGTCCATCAGCTCCAAAGAAAACAATCCAAATCTGTCCAAGAAGTCTCCCCTAAGTTAGGTAGTGGCGCTTTAGGCATTTCTCCCTTGGCAAACTATCCTAAAGCCAAAGAACCTCTATCTATTATCAACCAGTCCTAATAGACCTTCCTATTATGCAAATAAAGTTTGGTTACACCCTTAAGTCGCGCCACTAACAAGCCTTGAAGTCTCAGTAATACATATGCCACAGGTCAAGCTGATATTAGGTAAATGTATAGTGTTTCAATGTCTTTGTCAAAAAGCAGAAGTATACTAGTGTTCCAAAAGACAGTATTAAACTCAACATGAGAAGACAGTTGCTTCTCATGTCGTTTTGAGCCTGGGATGCAAATACTGGACAGAGAGTTATCTCATTAAGCTCCTGCAATCACATTCAAAGGTTAGTAAATTATAAATGACAAGAAATGCTTGGCAGATACTAGCCAAATTGCTTGTGATGTCTAAAGAGGCACAAAGGTATTTGAAAAGCAGAATTGCATGTCTCAGAGAAATGCCCATCATGACTTATTGTCAATTTGTCATCTTCATTTGCATAAGCATAAATAGGTAGTGAAAGGAAAGATAACACTGTTTAAAAGTTGATGAAATGGTATCACTGAGAAAACCTCCTCCATACATGAGCAAAGGGTTGAAAGACTGAGAAAACCTCCTTCATTTTACAAGCAGAGGGTTTGGCACTGTGATAAAGGCCTCCTTCATCTAATAAGCAGAGGGCCAGGGACAGAGATTGATTTTAGGGTTTTCACTGACTGAAAGGCAAATTTTAAGGGCAGTGGGAGACAATTAAAGGCTTCTGGATAGAAAATGGTGTTAAAAATAGAGTGAAAGCTGTGGTGTTTTAAAAAGGGGTTGAAAAAAGCCCAGGAATTTGTTAAAATATAGGCCTCCTTCATAAACAGGCCTCCTTCATAGAGGAACAAAGGGACAGCCTTCCCATGTTCACATTTCAACTTCATCTCATCATCCCCTGATATATCTCCATAAAAGTTGAAGACTCATTACTTTAGCAATCCAAGGTTAGTCATTTGCCTTGATGGCGGAAACTATTTATAGTAGAGCTTTTTCACTTACAGTTTCAAATGAGTTTCAAATAAAAGATATAAATTACCCATCCTGAAATACCAACTTTGCAAGTTATTGACATGTACCAAGAGTATTTTTATTACTGCACTTGTGAAGAGGAGGATGGGTAGGTTCTTACAGTTGTTGATTGCTGAGATTGGCACATATAAGCCTCTGTGGATATTTTTGTTTTTTATGCCTGAAGAGAAATTTTATAAACACTTGCTATTGAAGGTCAATTCTCCAGAGGTTTCAACATACAAATCACCTTATGCAAATGACAAAAGAGATGTTTGAACAAGTTTTATATTCACATCAAAGTCATCATTCCTCATCAGCTGATAAAGATAGAGATCTCATAACATTGTTTGAAGGACAGTTTTGAAGGAGCTTCAAGGTTTTTTTGTTAATAACACTCCTCTGTAAACAACAGTCCAGGTGAAAGGTCTTTTATGAAATTTCAAAGGAATTTCCTGTTTTAAAAAGAGCAAGGAGGTCTTCAAAGGAATAAAGCAATGATTCATGTTGTTTTAAGACAAAAAGGGCCAAGAGGCATCTAAACCCTCATAAAGTAGTTTCAAAGGTAAGTGGGCTTTTTTTGACTATATAAGAGGTGGGGAGACCATTGCAAAGCTCATATGCAAAATTCAAAGTCACCAAGCAACGTCCCCCTAGCTTCTCATTGACCGAAACAAGGAGATTCAAGTGAATTTTAGAGTTTTTGAGGCTTAAAGCCTGCGTGGCGGGCCTGGAAAAACGCGTGGCGCGTTTAGCGGAAAATTTATAAAGGTTTTACACTGTGCGCAGTGCGCCTGTAGGCGTCGGTCACAACTTCCTGAAGGCCGACCCGACTGCCTTTTTTTGCGCGGCGCTCTTTCCAGAAAACGTGTCGTGCCTCCTAACTCCTCCAAAAACACCTTTGAAGCTGCCCAATCAATCAAACAAGTTTTCTAAGCATTTATTCGAGGTATTGCACTTATCCTCGTGGTAATTTTCAATTTTTGAAAGGGAGGTTTGCTATGTTTTTCTCCAAAAATAAACAGCTATTCTAAAAATCATTTCATCATATAAAAACTGTGAGATAAGTCAGGGTTAAGGAGACAAAGTCCCTGTCAAAGTTGGAGACACCTTTCTTGTGCTTAGGGGATCTCAACTCAGTTTAAACAATGTTTTAAGCAGTGTTTTTGAAAAGACAGTTTGTCATATAGAATGCCAAGAGAGAGACAGTGATTAGAGGGCATTATTTTTTAGCAAACTCAGAGTGTTTTGTTTAACCATCTTAAAGGACCCTTACTACCTTTGAGAAATAGTGATAGCCCACAGGGAAACAAAAGAAGATTCTGTTTGAAAGTCTAAAGGTGAGAACAGTGAGCCTAATTTAAAAACAGTGGTCATAGTCTGAAATACTTTATCACTTCAAAAGTCCTCTCTGTGTGGAAAAATAGTGAAACCTAGTGCAGCCTCCTTTGTTCCATGAAACAGAGTATGGTATGAAAATCTTTTAAATCAATTTGAAGGTGTTTTTGTCTACCTGTGTATGAGAAACAGTGAATACAAGAAGAGTTTTTTTGATTGGGAGGGATTTTTTTTCTTTGTCTAAATACAAGGTTGTCTTGTTTATACCAAAACACAAAGGATCCTTGTGACCTTACCCAAACACAGTAACAATTTGACTGTGTACTAATTTATTTGATAACTACTTATTGTTTGGCACAAAAGAAGACGAAACAGTGATTTAGAAGGAGCACAAGGTTGGTGTTGGGAGAATATTTCACAAAGCATTTGAAGCAGTTGTCTTGGTCAAATAGTGACTGATAGGCAGGACAAAGGTGTGTGCTTGAGAAAACATTCCAAAGGCTATTTGAGATAGCTTGGTGTTGCAGAGAACATTCAAAACAATATGCCTTACAGGTAAGACAGTAGGAGTGGCTTGCACAAGAGATTTGAGCTTGTTTCCACTGAAGAAGTGAATGATCATCCATCAGCCCTTTTTAACTTCCATGAGGTTGGGTGTCTATATTTTTGCCAAAGAGTGCAAGAGGTGAAGAGCTATTCCCCTTTGACACATCTTTGTGCTTTGAGGTTTCAAGAGAAGAATTTTCAGCTGGCAGGCCTAGATTTCAAATTCTCTCCAAGATCCATCTCCAAGGCCACTAAAATCCCTTATGTCGGGGAGAAGTGGTTTAAACAAATCCACCTGGACTTAGAAGAATACAAGCCCTTTCTGAAGTCTGAGCATAGAGATTCATGTCCATCCATTTTCCCCTTCTTATATCTATTAACTAGTTACGCCCCCCTCATGAAGATCATCATGAAATACTTCACTTTCGAGGGAAGATTCTCCCGATTCTATGCTTATCATATCCGATTGCTCATACATTTCACGAGGGCCAAATTTCTAAATCTCCCTTTCTTCCTACATAGAAGTATTGAGAAAATGGCCTCCACTGTTCAGAAAAAGCCTCCTTCTCAGCAGATAGCCTGCCTCTTCCATCACTCCCTCATCAAACTTATCATTCTTCATCAGCTTGAGAAGAAGGAAGTTGCTTGGGATAATTTCATCACACATCCGGATTTCACCACTGTCCCTTCATTTCATACATCTCCTTCTCCTTCTACTCACCATCCTTTGCCTTCTTCTAGCAAACCTATTCCCAAGAAGCTCAAGTTTAACATAGAATAAGCAAAAGATCATGATGAGGAAGAAGAGCATAAGCAAGAAGAAGAAAGTGATGATGAGCAGTAGCGTGATGAAACAAGGCAGCAAGGGGAAGAAGGGCATGATGAATAGGAACATAATGATGAACAGCAAACTCCTGGGCATGATAAAGAGGGAGATGATGAAGGGCATAGTGATAAATATGTGCATCACAGTGAGGGTGAGTAGTCTCATGAAGATGATGAGCAGCATCACAGTGAGGCAGAACAGCAGACTCCTAAGCATGATGAAAAAGGACATGATGATGAACAGAGGCAGCCACAGCATGATGAACAGAGGAGCCTCATAAAAAGGAAAAGAAGCCTCATGAAGAAGAAGGGCAGCATGATGAACAACTGCAACATAGTGAGGAGGACATCCCTCAAAAAGAAATGCACAAGCACAGTCAAGGCATCCATGAAGAAATCCAAGACAGTGGAAAAAATGAGGAGCAAAGTGACAAGGGTAAAGAGCCAATGGAGCATGTGCTAGCTGCCTCTCCTAAGCAAGGTGCCATGCTCTCTTCTCTGAAAGTGGCCAATCCCCATACATCAAAGAAAAGGGTGCCTAGATTTGTAACTCCAAATGTTACTAGGGCCCTCCAAAGCAAGGGAAATTTTCCCAAGAAGCCCATTTTCGAGTTGCCCAAGAGGAGGAAGACTAAAAGAGCCACCCAAAGCAGAGGGAAGGAAAAGAAAGAAAGCAGTCATGAAAAGGAAAGGGAATTAGAAATCATTCAAATCCAAAGTGATGATAGTGACAATGAAGCCCGGATCCTAGAAAATCTCTTGATCAATAGAGAAAACCAAATTGATGCTTTGAGGACTGATCTTGAGAGGGCTAGGCACTTCAATCACTTTTTGCAAATTCAAAACAAACAGATGAGTGTCCATATGGCTATATATGATACACGGGCCATCAAATACAAAAAGGAGGCCTCTAAAGCACAAGTGAGATTGGAAGAACTCATGGGTGAGTTCGATGAGAACGAAGGCAAAGATCAGCCTAGGCGAAAGAGGCCAAGAACCATGGGGCTAAAAAAGGCCCTTGAGAAACAAAAGGAAGAAGAAGATGCCCTTCTCCAATCTACCCCTCTCACTACATTGTTCGAACAAGAGATAGAGAACAATCGGGAAGCATGGCTTGAGAGAGTTAATGATCACTTGGAGAAGAAATTGGAGAAGGCAAATAGAGACTTGGACCTTCAACGGAGGATGACCGAGCATTATAAAAAGCTAAATCAGTTTGCCCGGAGGAAATTGAAGGCCACTCAAGAAAAACTCAAGGAGGCTAAAGGGAAGCACCCGGCACCAAAATTGAGGAAAGACACCTCAAGGCTCCAAATTTTGGCCTCATATTCACAACATGTTTCTGAAAACCCTTGAGGGTCATGCTCGCCAAATGTGGGCGAAATTCGACAAATTTTGGTTTTTTGTCATTTTTGAGTTTTTGGCTAAAACTCATGGGCATCACCATTTTTGTTTGGGGCATCATAAAAGGATGAAAATGGTATCATTGGATGCCATATTTTCAGGGGCATATACTCAGTGATTTTCAGATCAATTGAAGATCATTTTCTCCTCCAAAATGACGAAAAACACTCGCTTTTTCTACACTCTGCCCCGTTTATCAGCAAGGCCTATTTTTTGTTTTTTTACACACAAGTCTATTTTTGGAGGACTTCTAGTGATCAGTTAGGAGAAAACTAAACATTTTCAGAAATTAGACACTAAGATCTTTCCAACGAGCCATCATGGGCCTTGTTTCGACATTGGGAAGGCCTCCAAAAGTTGTCGGAAAGTCAAGGGACCTTTTGTTGATGTATTTTTTGAGTACTTTTGTAAAAATTAAACCTTTCAAAAGTGACTTTTCTTCATGTGCGTTTAGCTATTTTTGTACATGATAAGTTATGAAAAGTCAATATATTTCCCTTTTTTAGCATTTTTGAGATATTTTATTAGATATTTTGTGCCTTGAGCTTTGCAAAGCCTCAAGGAAAAAATCAGATATTTTGGATAGGCCAATGAGATTGCAAGTTGAACTAAGAGGTTTTCCTCACTTTGGCCTATATATTCCAAAGGCTTTCATTGTAAACAAGGCTGAAATTGATGAATAGAAGAAATATATGGTCATATAAGCTTTGGAAGAAATACTTGTCTCATGCTTTTGGATAGTCTCTTGGATGTTCTTGGATGATGAAAGAGGATTGTTGTTGGATTCCATGACTTGGTAGAATGGTATAGTGTCTCTCTCTCTGTTTTGTTTCCTAGTTTTCATTCATAATTCCATGTTCTTGCTTGCTATAATATAGTAGAGAATAGATTTGAGACATGCCCTTGGAGGCACCTCAAATTTCCTGTTTCTTTATAGCTTCCATGTTTTCTTCATTCTTAGTCACATTAAAGAATCCTTGATTTCTCTTTAATAAATCAAGAATATTGTTTTCTTGTTTCATTTATGGTTTTATGCATGCTAAGTATGATTTACGGTATGCCCTGCTTACTCATGGCTGGCCATAGCTCCACCTATGAAACTTCTATTTGATTGATTAGATTGTCATTTATTGAACCAAGGAGGTCTTGTACTGATCTTGCCCTTTACCTAAAACTATGCAATCTTGTTTTCAAAGTGCCCAATAGCTTGAAGTACTATGTTTAGGCATTCCTACATAGTGATTTGAGTTGTTTGTCTGTCTTAAATGTATTTCCCCAAAGTCTGATAGCCATTTCCTAGTGTTAGAGAGTCATATATCTCTATGCATGGCTTGAATGTTTATTTCTATGCATTGATCAGTTTACAGTTACATTTCTCATGATTAATGGTTTTCCCTACCATGTTTATGTCAGCTATTAAACTAGTTATGTTTGAAATCCTTTGTTCTTCACAAGTTTAATGTCCATCTCCCTCCATTTTTCCCAAAGATCCATTTTACCTCGAATCAAATCGGCCCTTCAACAACCTTGTATCACCATCTGAAAGCTTTCTTGACCTTTTCAACCCCATAGCCCAGTTGATCTGACATCTTTTTACCTATCTTATGTCTTTGATCAGTTCATCCCTCACAACCTAAAAACCAAAACTAAAAACCTACTTCATAACTAGCCTAATATCAAGAACACAATGAGAAAACACACAGATATCCCTTAAACAAATAGAGAGAGCCCTCTCTGAGTCCAGGAAGGCTAGGTCCTGGGGCTCTAAATAATGGTTTGATGTTACACTGTCATTTGGCTTACCAATTAGCCAAATCACGGGACACTAACAGTTGCGACTATCCCCACCTATGTGATCCAGTTAGCCGGCCAGTGCGCGAATGGCGTTTTTTTCAATTGAGCTCAGTACTTGTGCGAAGAATTTCTAGCTAATGTCCGCAAATCCCAGGAACAAGGGACATCTTTCTTCTATTCATGGTTATTATTCCTAATAGCACTGGTTTCCTAGGACAAACTCGAGTAGTCAGTCCTTCCTGAACTCCCTCCTAGGATGTGCGAAGGAGCTCGATATGCTCACTTGTGGGACTCTAACGATAAGCAGCGCATCAAGGATAACAAGGTATTTTGGATCCTCTTCTTGATTAGTGTAGCAGCTGCCATAAACTCCCGACCCCGGCTGCCCCCAACAATATATGACAAATACAAGAGTGTTGTCACGTTACAAATTACCATGCACCATGTCCGGATTCACAGCCTCAACAATAAGACATGGATGGCACTCCCTTATATGGTAGCAAATGAAGAAATTGACCTACTAATCTCGCTATGGCCCCCTGACTGGAAAAAAGGCCTCGCTGACACCCCTGGGGAGACCGCGGTGCCCCACCAGATGACCTCAGCTACAACAGAGCACAGGGGTAACTAGCCGCCGCAACCTACCACAGCTAAGGCCCAGATAGGACATGACAGGGCTACCACCCCTCCCTCGGGCACTAAGAGGTCAGGGGAGTCAGCACCAGGATCCAGAAAGAAACAGTGTGCCCACCGCGCACAATACGATGCAACAGTCACACTAACGAACAGTGACCTCGAGAAAATCGCGGACACAGTCGCCTTGGCTATGGAAGATAAGTGCGAATTTGTCGAGGCACAGTGGCAGGTCGAGGTCGACTCTCTCCAGGTCGAACTTCGTGCTCTCAGAATCAAAATTGATACACTACCAACTAGTGTGGGCCAGGCACGCATCTCGTTGGTCGACAGCATTTTAGCGCCACTCGAGAAGGCCAGTCATCTCTGGGATATACCTAGCGCTGCCCTGGTAGGAACGCAGCCCCTAGTAGGCACAGGAACCCAGCTGGACCTGGCTAAGCTGCCCCACAGAGCCTTACAAGGCCTCCATCATGATTTCTTCCAGGATATTCGTCACCGTGATCAGCAAGTACACCAATATCTCGGTACAACCGAGCACACCATTACGCAGCAAGCTGTTGATTTGCTCCTGGCCATGTCACAACAGGCGGAGCTTGAAACTGTGATCCACCAGCTCTGCACAGAGGTTACAAATGAGATCCTGGCTGCGGACATGCCTCGGGATAAGGTGGAAAAATTGGCTGCATCCCTCAAAGCATCTCGGATGGAAATACACACCATCAAGACACATTTGGAACAACAAATCTCTAACTTACAGGTCAAACTACAGCCCGAAACGCCCCCGGAAGTCCGTGCCCAGCATACCGCCCTAGTCACCGATGCGACAACTGTTATTTTGGGGCATATTTCTCATGGTTCCCAGCTACTAGAGTCAGTCATACAACTCTGGACTAAGGTTCAGCGTGATCCAGTCCTTCAGAAAATCAATCAAGACTTACGACAAAAGGAAGAAGCCTTCGAACAGATCAACGCTACGCTGCCTACTTTGGTACCTGCCCAGCGCTTGGCACGGTTAAAACCAGCAATGATCTCTAGGACGAGATTGAGAAACTCCGACACAAACAACACATCATTACAGAATGTCTGAAACCTTGGGCTGCCACAGCCCTCCGACTGTCACAAGACATTGATGGCACGACTAAGCGACTTAATCAGATTCTTAAAAGTGTCACCGCGGTGACTGAAGGATCAACCTCCCAGAAGCTGGTAGACCTTGCACAGAATGTTGCCGCCCAGAGTCAAGAAGTGTTACCACCACTAATCACTGCCCTTACTACCTTACGTATGCAGATATAGGCTACACCACCATAGTGACTCGAGACGAGTCACAAGATTATGTTGGGGGACTGTTGGAACAGGGTCTCCTACGAGCTACGAAACTGGTCCAATTGTGATTGGGAGCTTAGATCTTCTCTCCCAATGTTGTATGAATATGCAGATGTATGTTATTTCACATTCCCATGTAGCAGTGTACCATCTATGACTGCGCAGTATAGGTTCATGTATATGCATATGTATGTTATTTCACATTCCCATGTAGCAGTGTACCATCTATGACTGCATAGTACATGTTATATGAATAGAGCAGCATGCCACTTTTTGCATATGTATTCATGAGAGGCTTGTTTGCCTTAATCATTTGAGTTGTATTGTACATGATTGTTGCTGATTTACATAATAAAATGGCTCCATGGTTTCCATACATTTTGGTATGATGCTATTAACTGTTATTTCTAGTTTATGTTTATGTATTGTTGGATCTCCAATTTAGGAATACTATAAGATATTCCTAACATTGTAGAATTTCCCTATTTTGGGATATTATAGTGGTGTCAAAGCATAATCTTGGCTCAGCCTGTGGAATCTTAGCCATGATGCTATCGAGAAAAGAGAAGATGAAGACTCCATTCTTTGGAGGAAAGAAGGAGGAGAGGCTCTCAAAGCTTCTTCCTAAATCTATACAGAGCATTCAAGGAGATCTCAAAAATATCTGAAGGGAGATGTGCATATCTCCAAGAGGGTTTGAATCTAAATCAAACTCTATAATTTCACATTAGGAGTGTGAGCATGCAGCCACACACAATGATGCACAGTGCAGTGACATGCCCATAATTTATGTTGGGGTTCCCATGTTTTGGCCAGATTGGCAAGACCAAAAGATGAGACAACATCAAACCACTTTCAGACCTCAGGATCTAGCCCTCCTGGATCCAGAGAGGGATCTCTCTATGATTTATAAAGGCAACTTCTTTGAAGGTCAAAGGTTTAAGATGTTAGGCTAGTTATAAGGCTCAAATTTTGTTTGTTTGATTGTTTGTTTGGTTGTTGGTCATCAAGAAAGAAGGGTTCAATGTAAGACAAGGATGAGAAAAGAGGATTTAGGCAGAGGTGAAGTATTCCATGGAGCATTCAAAACCATTGGGCAATGGATTCAGAAAATAATTTTCTTGCTAATCAATATGCAGGCTTTCAATTAGGCTAGTCATCCAAAAGATTGGATCTTAAAGATGATAGTATGGTATGGAATGGTAGGGGAGGAGGAACAATAAGGGTTTAGAATACAAAGTTAAAGACCTGAGATCAGAGAGAGACTTTGAACTCTCAATGCTTTGGCCTCCAGCTTGAGGGATCTTAGAAAGGCCAGCTGGTCGTACAAGTATCTTAGTGGACAGGGCTAACTCTAATCCCCAGTGTTCCCAAATCTTCCAGCTAAATCCTAACAATAACATCTAAGAACATATTCCTTTAATTCATACATCAGCTAGCAGGAAATAACATCCACTACACTGGTTAAATCAACTGAACTCAACTCTTAGATAACACATTTAGTAGAAAACATCAAAGGCAAGGAGAGCATAAACATAGGGTACCTAAAAAGGGTAAATCCTATGCCAGATTTCTGATGCAAGCCAGTAGAAATGAAATGAAATGGAATGTAAGTCAAACACAAATACAGAGATAGAAAAACATCACCGCTGCTTTAGATCAGGATCCAAAGAAATGTGCTTGTCATATTAAAAACCAACACCAGTCAAGTGCAACATTGCCAATAGCTGAATACTCAGTCAGAAAACATCTTCCTCGGCCTATCTTACTACTTTACACAGAGACTATGTCTCAAAAGAAACAACTTGCAATTCTCTGATAACTGATCAACAACCATTACAATGAGTTCCTTCATGAATTTATAGCTCAAGTGGAGCAGAGAAAGTAGGTGAAAACTAAATGCAGCATTAAAACTCCGGAAAGGAAGAGGGCTGAGGCTCATTCTATTTAAATCTTGTGCATTTATCCATGGTACTCTTTGGGTGAAAGAGTGGTCTTCTCCAGGTTCCAATTACTCCGGTATGGCTCAGCCGTACTTTGTTGCAGTACTCTGTAGTACTCCTGGTGAACTGAACAAAAATAAATCAATGATTCAAGTCTGCCATGCTGTGTAACTAATGCTTCTGATAGCGTAGGACTGTTGCCAGGGTGGGAAATTCTCTAGGAACACGGTATAGAATAAAAGTTGCATGGACACTCTGTCCTTTATGGGGAAAACATTCTGCTGACGTGCAAACCCTGATATACATAAATCTCTGCACACTGTACTCTCTGTGTGCTCCATGATGTCTTTGATCTGGTGCTTTGATGGCTCTGGGAAGGTTTCACAGAGTTTAACCCTGCTCTTTAAATGGCGATCATATCAATCACCTTCCTAGGCTTTGTTTCATTACTTCGAACTCTGCACACGGTCCTTTCTGCATTTTTGGCCGCTGTAATAAATACTGTGTAATCATGGCGGCTTTCACCACCCGATAACCCTGCAAAACACAAAACCTGTTAAGAAAACAATGTTGGGAAAGCTTTGATGGCCGGCGAGATGGTGATGCAATCATGGAGGAATGGCGAGAAATGATGTGGAAGACTTGCAGTGTGGTGGAAATAGTGGGAAATACAGTTGGAAGGTCGCGCAGATGGGAAATTAAATGAAAAACCTTTGAAACTAACATTTGAATGGAATATATAAAGGGACGGGCGACAATGTGACAAAAACACGTGGACAGATGAAGTGGCGGGACAGGGTTACAGCGGGACTAACTTTTAATCAGGACCGTCCGATCTCAGGAGGAGATCAACAGTTGGGAACGCACCGGAGGGCGATGGAAAGTGGGCCAGGGGTACGAGTGCCTTGGTTAACTTCCGCGCAACTTCATGGAGCGATCACCGTTGGATGGAGAGCCCTAGATCGGACGGTTGATATGCATATCACTCTGTGTCTTGTGCCGAACGATAACGCGCGATGGGTGGGTGGTTTTCAAACACTGCTGCTGCCATGTGTCGTGTGATGAGTGGAATCGCTGGCCAAATGAAAATTACCACCCACCTCTCAAAGGCAGTGCGATATAAACCGCCGGTTTCTGCACAGTGCGCGGCTACGGGGACCACCAGGGCGGGTGTACTGTGAGCCGTCGGATCAATGGTTAAATGGATGGCGGATCTGTGATTGGGGTTGCGAACGAGTAGAATGGTGGACGCTGTGGGACCACGACGACCGTCCGATCTGTACAAATCGACGGTTTTAACCGCTCCCGATATATATTTGCAATAAGCGCCTTTCGACTTGGCACCTGGTCCTGGCACTGGGTCACGTGGAGGGAAACATTAAGGGGGATGGCCTGAAGGGGGCTAAGACTTGTTACAAAGGTATGAAATAGGTTTTTTGGCTCGTTTTTAATGAAAATCAAAGCCAAAAAGGGGTAACGAAAAAAGGAGTTTTTAGGCCGAACAAAGGGTGAATGTAGGATTTAAAGGGGATTTTGGGAGGATTTAGAGGGACTAAGTGAGGAATTCTACAGGGGTACAAGGGGCAGATAAAGGCCTTTTGGAGCACAATTTTTTGCAATTCAGAGAGGCTTTATAATGGGGATCAGCAGGGGGGATTTTATCAAAGGGCAAAAGGCACAGGAGACTTCAAGGATGATGTGTCTTCAGGGGAGATGCATTCCTTGAAGGCTCAAAAACAATCTAGCCCCCTAATTTTCTTGTCAGAAAATTTATAGGGGGCTAACAATTTCCATGAGAGAGATGGAATGCATCTCAAGAGAGGGAAACTCTTAGTGACTTTTTGCAAGAGTATGCATCTCAAACTCAGAAGTTTAAAGATCATATTACTTTTCCAGAGTTTTGCAAGGTGAAGATGAAGAGAAGAAAGCAGCCTAATAGGGGTATATTCCTTCTATCTACTTTTTATGGTTCACCTACATGTTCAGCCAGAGCTTGGGTGGAAGAAATAAACACCTTTTTGCAGGAGCACCAAATTTCTGAAGATGAAACCATCAGAGTTGCAATGCTGCATCTTGGAGGTAAGGCCTATGCATGGTGGATATTTGAGTATTTTTCTTTGAAAAATGAAAATACTACTTCCTATGCAAGATTTATTAAGACTTTGGTGGAAAGGTTTGATGGAAAACTTTATGCAACACATGTGGTGAAGTTAAACAAACAAAAACCTTGCATATGATGGAGAAAACTATAAAACCACTTCAGAAACCCATGGAGGAGACTGACATCTTGTAGCATACCTTGTTAGAGGCAAAGCCTCTATCTCATATTCCTCAACAAGAGGGCATGGGGATCTCTTTTTAAAAATAGGATCCAATTCTTGGGAGGTTTCCCATACATGTTGATGAGGAGGAGGGAAAAAACGCTGTCATGTCTAGAGTTTATCTAGTACCTCATGTAGAGGAAGAAGGAGCTCTTTATTACTGTTGAAGCTCCTTCTTCCTCCCAACGTTGGGCTCATTCAACACAGGCCTATTAGATATGAAGGTTCCCCCCTTAATCAACTTTCTCTCTCTCAAGGTGCGGAAACCTGGTTCCGGCACCCTCCCATGATACTTCGGGTGAGACCTTGGCCTATGCACCAAGTCATTTCTAAAAAGGCCAGTATTATAGGGGTTTGTTGGCAAACCTTGAAGCCGAACCTGGGTCATGACCCCTCAAGCCAACACTCCTTATACCCTGACCTCGTTGGGGACATGCAAAGAAGGATCGAGAAAGAGACAACCGCTCTGATACTGCTAATCCGAATTTATGTAGGAATGCAATAGAATACACATATAACCATAAATACAAATATGCAATGGAAATAACATTTCATTTCATTAATATCAAAGAACTGAAATTTGTTTATAGACATAATGGAAATAAACTAGCTAGGGCACTGGTATATTATCTCTGAGAAGATATGTGGTGGATACAGGACACTGAAATGTGTTACAATGAGGCTCAAAGTCATATTTATTATTGAGAAACAATGTAAAACACCAAACATCCAAAAACCTAACCCTAGGAGATGAAGCGCGAAAATTATGGGCCCCGTTTGGGTAAATTGGTACATCAACTTCTCCGGGACGTAACTTTTGCATACGATCTTCATTTGATGTGCACAATATGTCGTTAAAAATATCTATCTGAGGAATATAACATTTGATGTGATCAAAATCAAAGGGAATTCCATGTTTCTCCCAGTTTTCCAAAAAAAGTCGTTTAGGGCCTCAAAACGACTTCGGAAGTTCAGGAACCGAAAAACTACTAAAAATAGTAAATTTTGCTACAGTCAAGGAAACTGAAAAACTAAAAGAAGCAATGGTGGGGCCCTAAGGGGAATAGTTGGGTGGCCACAAATATCCACCTGGACCACATGCACACAATTTACATCACATGCATACAACCACACACAGTGTACCACATAATACATGCACCTACACCCGGTGTCACATACATCTACACCCAGTGTACAACACAACACATACACCTACACTCAATGTACAACACAATACATATATGTACACACCATACAATACAATTAATACATGTGTCCTGAAAAAACAAGTACACAATACATATAACACAGTACCACATGTGCACAACACAATGTGTATGACATGTACACAATACTACATGTACACAGCCCCACCTACACAACGTGTACACAACACCACATGCACAATGTGTACACAACACCACCTACACAATGTGTGCACAACACCACATGTACAAAACACCACATGCACGACGTGTACACAACACCACATGTACACAGTACCACATGCATGACATGTACACAACACCACATGCACGACATGTACACAACACCACATGTACACAGTACCACATGCATGACATGTACACAACATCACCTGCACACAACACCCCATGTACAACATGTATACATCACGACATGCACAAAACACCACATGTACAATATGTTATGCAACCAGCTCACAAAATAGAAGAAAAGATAGATCAACGACTTATAAATCAGCCTCTTTGAGGGGGAAACCTCCTTTACATTACATAAATGAATAATTCTTAGATGATTCAAATGAAAAAAACCTACTTTCTATATATAGGAATCTAAGGGTCCCAATATAATCAGATCCTACATAACGATAATAATTTAAGGGCACAACAGTAACAATAGTGGGCTTCTAGTAAGATACATAGATTGATGATCGATAGCTCTCTCGAACGCGATCGAGCCGAAGCCAGCAACACCGCCATGATCTAGGGTTTGGAGGTTTATGGGAAATTTTCCCTTGGTAGACCTTCCTCCTCGTCCTTGAGGATGTGACCATACTTCTAGAGAGCCTATAGGCTCACCCATGACAGAAACCACTGGGGGAAAGTAGCTCCCCCCACCTCAGGCCTACCTCCCACAGGAGCGGCGGCAGGGGCTGACAACGATCATCAGCAAAACTCTAGCCCACTTCATGACACAATCGGGACGACTCCCACAGCGAAACTAACCTCCACAATAGAAGAAGAAACAACAAACATCACTTCATCCACATGCATACCCAAAGCTACCACAAGAACCAAGATCGAGCTCCCTGCGCATCGAATCAATGAAAGAATCCAATTCATGAGGACCATGCACTAATAGGAAAGTTCATGGGTTTTTAGCCCACAGAAAAAGCCCTCTTAGGATGGATCACCTCGAAATGGAAGCCAAAGGTTCACATCGACCTTCAGCTATGCGCCAAAGGTTTCTTCAATGTGATCTCCACCTGCATTGAAGACAAAAATCGGATCATGGATGGAGGGTCATACTTCTTCAACTCGGCGAGTTTATACCTGTGCAACTAGGTAGAACGCTTCAATCCTAACAAGAAAGATCTCACATGGGCTCTAGTATTGATCTGGATCTACACCCTCCCCTAGGACTACTGGGATGAGTTGGCTCTATGGGACATAGGCAATGACCTAGGTTAATTCATCAAAACGACGGAGGAAACAAAGATCAACTGATATGCAGCATACGCACGAATCTGCATCTACATGAACATCACAAAGTCGCTCCCTAGTGAGGTAATTCTATTGCATGATGATTATGAATGGATTCAAACTTTATATTATGAACATGTACCCTTCATATGTCAAAGGTGTCACCAACACGGGCACCTATTCAAAGATTTCCCCATAAATCAAAAGGCGGCAACTAAAAATGAATCAAATGATCAAGCCATTAAAGGGTTTACGAAAGTAGAAAGTAGGAAAAGGAAAAACAAGAGGTCAAACTCTAACCAGCAAAAACAAATCCATAGCTACAAGCAACAGCTTCGAAGCCTTAGCTTAGCTGAGTGAAAATGAGAATGAACCTCCCAAAGATACAGGGTGATCTTCACAAGGGCAACCCTGGACCTCAAATACTCAACAAACCAAGATCTAACCAGAATCCTTTCTGATACCCCAAAACCCTATGCATGGAGGGGACAAATCTGCAATGAAAGGCAAAGGAATGGCACTAGACCCAATCCCAAAATCCATGGAGGAAGAACCAAAGAACATTGACTTTGGGGACTTGGATCTAATAGGGTTAGAATATGCGTGAAACAAGAAGGACATTCTCTCAATACCCCAACAGCAGATCCATAAGTTGGAAGAAATCCTCACTGGAGTACAACAGATCCCCTCCCTAGGCATTCAAGGCGGTACACTCCTGAACACTAAATTTATTCTGAAATAATCTCGCAAATGAGGCAGAAAAATAGATCTATTGATAAAAATAGAAATGGGCAGAGAGATGGTAGAATCTGGGAGATTCCCCAAGTTAACCCGATTCTATTCCTTTATCCCCAACCCCCCTCAATGAAGATCATCTCATGGAATATCAGAGGGCTCAATACCCCTACAAAGCACAGGATCATCAAGAAAATAATTAATGAGGAAAACCCTGCAATTTTCTACATGCAAGAAACCAAATGTTCTAGGTCTACTTTGGATACAATCTTCAAAAGGATAAAGGCTGCATAACACTAGCGGTGGATGCCAATGGAGCTTCTGGAGGACTGGAAATCATTTGGAACCCCCACATCATCACCCTAGAGAATTTCCATGCTAATAAAAACTTCATTCAAGCCAAATTTCACTTGATTAGAACTACCATCCATGGATTTCTCACAAATTTCTACTTCCCCCAGAATCTCCAGCAAAAAACTGAGCTTCTTGACAACATTGTTGATCTCGATAACTAGCGAACTCTACCTCTATGGCTGCTTGGAGGAGATTTCAACATAATAACCACTATACAGGAGAAAAAAGGAGGAAGGCCTCATCTGGATATGGACAGCACTGGGTTCAAGAAATTCATCCAAGACAATCACCTCATAGATCTACAAACTTCCAATGGCATCTTTACTTGGAACAACAGAAGAGGAGGCACCCAGCATATCGCCTCTCGATTGGATCATTTTCTCATCACAAAAGACTTCATACATCTAGGGGGAGATCTTGTAGCCATCATCATTCTGGCCTCTAGCTCTAACCACTAGCTGATACGGCTTCAATGGCTCAGACCAAGTATGCCCACACCTAAACCCTTCTGCTTTGAACATTTTTGCCTCAAACATCTAGGGTTCAAAGACCTCGTCTCAGATTGGCGGTCCTCCCTTACACCACCCCAAGGCACAAAAATGTATCAGTTTCAAATGAAACTGAGGATTCTCAAAGGGAAAATGAAGGTATGGAACAAGACCACCTTCGAAAACATCTTCAAATATCAAAGAGAACTAGAATAGAAAATGAAGCATCTCCAATGAAAAATCATCTCAGAAGGACGTTCAGAAAACTCAAAGAACAAGGGAAAATCACTTATAACCTAGTTGGAAGAGAGAAGAAGCTAGGAATATATTCTATGGAAACAAAAATCCTGGATATGTTAACTCAAAGATGGAGAAAGAAACACAAAATTTTTCCATCGCTCCACCATTCATCATAAGGTGCACAAAAGAATCACAGTTCTCAAAAATCTGAATGGGGAGTGACTGGAAAAGCAAGAGGATATCACAGAGGAGATGCGTAATCACTTCAAGGATACCCTCCAAGAACCCAACACCCATCAGCATGAAGCCATAGGAAGAATCACTTAGCACTTACCCAAATTGGTCACAAAAGAACATAATTAGATGATGCTTAAAGCTACCACTTTGGCAGAAGTTGAACAAGCAGTATTCCAACTAAAGGAAGGGAAAGCTCTAGGCCCGAATGGATTCACCCCCAACTTCTTCCAATTATTTTGGGAAACCATCAAAGAAGAGGTTTGGGATGTAGTAGAGGAATTGTTCACCACTCACTGGCTTCTACCGGCTCTCAACGCCACCTTCCTCACTCTCATACGAAAGAAATACAATGTTGCTTCACCAAGTACAGACCCATAGCACTCTGCAATGTTATTTACAAAATCATTTCCAAAGTTATAGCTAACAGATTGAAGTAGCTTCTACCCCTTCTCATCTCCCCAGAGAAAACAGGCTATGTTGAGGACAGGCAAATCCTTGATGGCATCATTTTAACCCATGAGGTCATCCATTCCCTTAAGACCTCCAAAAAACCTGGTATGCTTCTCAAAATTGATTTGTCCAAGGCTTTTGACAAGCTCAGTTGGGATTCTAACAAGTAATTCCTTATAGCCTTTTGCTTTAGCCACACTTGGATCTGATGGATAATGAACCTGATATCCTCCCCCTTTCTATCCATTCTAATCAATGGCACACCTTTGGCAGCCTTCAATCCTTCAAGAGGAATAAGAAAATGAGATACTCTCTTGCCCTTCATTTTCATTATTATGGCAGAAGTTCTAGTATGCCTGATAAAAATCTCTATCCACTTGGGTACCCTTTAGGGCATTCTCCTCCAAAATCTCCCCCCCATCTCCCACCAACAATTTTTGGATGACAACATGATAATGGGACACCCCTCGGTCTAGGAAGCTCGATCCCTCAAATCTCTACTCGAATGTTTCTCTGAAGCATTTGGCATAGACGTCAACTCTGAAAAAATATCAAATATTCTTCTTCCACACTCCCCCTATCACCCAACGCAACATCGTCTGCATTTTTGGCTTCTCCATATCCTCCATACCTTCCAAATACCTTGGATCCCCCCTCACAGACTCAGCCATAAATCACACCTCCTGGAAAGCGCTGCTGGATAGAATGGAACCAAATTATCCTACTAGACCCACCATTCCCTCAACATAGTTGTTCACATGGTTCTCATCAAATCGATCCTTCATTCTCTCCCCATTTATCTCTTCTCTATTCTAGCAGCTCCAAAATGGGTCCTCAAATCTATGTGCAACTTAAAAAGGAATTTCCTTCGGGGAGGAACTAAAGAGAAAAACAAATGGGCACTAGTTAAATGGAAAGAGGTCTTCAAACCTGTTATCACATAATTGGACCTAACAGGCTTCTTGATCAGACAATCTCATGTAACTATTTCAAACCTAATCTTTTTAATGAGGCTTAGCCTCCTCAGCTTGAGAGGGCTCTCTCAAGGGTTAATGAAATGGATAAAAATATAGATAGCTAACTCTATTTAGAAAATAAACTGATAATGATATATGTAGGTTAAAGATAACATCAGCATGTATACATTGGGCTTATGGGGTCAAAACAATTCAATGATTCAATTAATCTACTTAGCATGGAAGTTGAGGCATATTAGAGTTTTTAGTCATAAGGTACACACACATGAAACATGTAAAAACACAATCAGTTCACTTATATAGGAAGTTAGAGAATCTTATAGATGAATTCTGAGTAATATAGATGAACATCACTGCAAATGAGATATATCAGAAGTACAGATGGAATAGGAAAACACTAAAAAACCCTTAAGAATCTCAAGTTGGTCAAGTAGAAGATCTTTGTATTAGCTAAAAAAAGTCAATTCACAACAAGCTCCGTTTTGCCAAAAATGTCCAACCCCTGACAAAAATGACCCAATGGCCTTTAATAGACCTCTTACATCATTAGATGATCTACCTCTAGGCTAGATACATCGAATTTTTGTCCACTGACACCTTGCATAACCATAAAACATGGAATTTATTACAAAACGACACCTATCCTACTTAACAGTCCTATTTCAAAAAGGACTCAAACTCCTTTTCACTATCTATAACAACCTTATCTATTTGAAATTACATTATTGACAAGTGTATCATCACATGGTTGAATTTGGATAATGATATTCAGTTCTTCATGACCACTTTGCTGACCTCCACAAAAGCAGAAAACCATACCCTGTTTTTTAGGCATAGGATCTTTTTCCTTCTTTGAACATTTTGACCATCATTTAATATTCATTTCATGGTCCTTGGTTGTTGGAGATTATCTTAACATGTCCCATCACTCTTTCCTAGCCTCCAGCTATCCAAAACCACTTCAAAAACTATTCAAAAGGCTGTAATGTATTGCGCTACGAAAACACAGTAGTTTCGTAGCGCTTTCTGTAGCGCTGCCATTTCAAGCATTTATTCTCCAAAAACTTGAATCCTTTTTCTTACATTGTTTTAATTACCCTTCAACACCTTTTTTATAGCAATCACAGTTGTTGACTTAGCCTTTAACTCCTTCCATACTGATCAAAGGAAACAAAAAAGGCAGTTACAGCAGTTTCATAGCACTTTTCTGCTTTTTAAGCCTAAAGGCACTACGAAACTGTTGAGTATGTAGATTTTTCATAAATTTTCCAAGTGAAAATTGTAGTTACCCAAAAAATGAAACTATAACTTGTCCTCATCATATACAAACCATACAAACTGTAAACCCACTTCATTTTAGCTTCTTTGAGGCATTCCTTCTTTATTTACACTTGGTTGACCTGTTGGCTCTTCTATGACTATCATTTTAATGCCTCTGCTCTGTAACTCATCATGAATTAACTCCAACTGCTCTTATAAATCCTTCACCTGTTCTTTAAGTCTTATGTTAGTAGCTCTCAGATGGGTGTTTATTATTCTGACAAACTTGGCTTCTTTTATTGTTGGACTTGTCCACTTGACAAGTTGCTCTGCATTGTCTAAAGTTTCAGAAATATAATCAACTTTTCCTTCCCACATTGCCTTCATCCTTTTAAACTGCACTTTCTCGGCACTATGCTTTCTAGCTCTCTTTTTCATGACAGCAATTTCTTGGTTTGCCAACTTTAATTTTTCCTCAAGGCGCTAAAACTCTGTTTTCTCTGTCACTTTCTCTTTTCCCATTTTAAACTTGTTGATTTTATGCTTCACTGTGGGTGATTATAGATTGTTTGGTCTCAACCTAGTCTCCTAAATTGAGCTCATTTAATTGTCAACCAGGGTTAGTAAACTGCTGAAGTGTGGTGCACTATATGTGCCTAAGTAACCTCTTCCTACTTCGTTGTGTTTAGTGTTTTCTGATGTTTTTGGTTTTTATGGTTTTATTTTGAAAAGGAAAAGAACTAAGTGCTAAATGAAGGGAAACTATTGGTCAAAACAGAGTGAAGCCTAAACTATGATGGTAAACAAATGCAAATGCAATACTGAAATAGAATCAAATCTAAACTATGACTAAGCAGAAACAAATACAAAGCTTGATAATGACTCTATTGTAAACTCACAACATGAAATTGAAATGAACCTGAGAAATGAACAAGCTAAGTGGAAATGAAGTTTTCTCATAAATCACTAATCAAACAGATAACTTACAATGTACAACATCTCATCCATGAATAAAGATTTGTTGGAAAATATGTGGAAAAGAATATTTGTAACAAGGTAAAGTTTCTACTCTAAACTAGTTTCTACTTTTGTTTTGCAACTCAATTTAACACCATTAAACCTTTCTCAAAAGTTATAGATTTCCTTTCAAAAATAGTCTTTGAGAAAGAGGCTTGTTTGTGAAATGATAAAGAAGCTGCAAAATACTCCAGACCTTATAATAATACTATCTTTTGTCCATATAATTGTGTATGAGTATGAATTTTGAACAAAAGAAGTTTTGTAAGTAATTAAGCCTGTGAGATTGAATTTATCAACTAAGACAAAGTAAGCTACAATGGACAACAACTAAACTTGAAGTGTTAAAGCAATGAGTTAAAAATAAACTAAGATGCTATTAATCTACAATGAACAGTATTAAACTAAAGAGCCATTATCATACTTGAAAAGAAAGGACAAAGCTGAACCATATGCATTCTACCTCCGGAGTATTCTATTGAAATTGACATGCCATTACTCTATGAAATTACACAGTCCATCTTGTTCATCATGAACAATATGTTGCAAAAGTTTATTAGAACAATTCTGGTTGTATAACTCAATGCAATTGAAACATAAACAGAAGACTGAAAGTAAATACTTATCTAAACTGTGAAAACAGAGCTAAAATACTTATCTAAACAGTGAAAACGAAGCCACTCAGGAGGTAGGGGCCCTCCACCACCTGGTAGCACGCAATCTAACTCAAAATTGACTCAACACGTTCACAGAAATGCTGTTTCTTTCATTAAAGGAGAAAAAGACTGAAACAGAGTATTCACGGTTCTGGAACCTAACAGCAAAAGCCAAAAACTAACCAAGATCTAACCAGTGTTGCTTGGTCTCCCAAGTCATATTTATAATGAAATTACATAACAGAACTTGAGATAATGCAGGGATTACCGTCTTTCCCATTCCTATTCGAATTAAAACTCTTATTGAAGGCTGCATACTTTTGCTGCAGACAGCTGTAGAGTCTGTGTCCCGGTAGAACTCTACCTCTTGATTTTGGTTTCCACGTGCATAACCACACACAAAATTCGTTTCTTCCTTCATGGTGAGCAACGAACCATGTATACATGACGTGGAATATGCCCATATGTGGTTTTTCTTGAGACGACACCTGTAACCCACTCAAACTGTAAAACAGCTGCGGAATTCGGGATCAGCTACGGAATGCGCGGTCAGCTACGGAATGCCTGTATTCTGTAGCTATTTTGCAGAAAATTGTTAAAATAGAAAAAATCATGAAAATACAATATGTTAATCAATTTCATGTAACCTTTAAGCAATCCTAATCATTCTTCATTGATTTTAGGCTTATGAAGTGATAAAATGATGATGAAATGAAGTGAAGGTTTGTAAAATAGAAGGCAATTCTAAGGCTCAACATACCCCCACTGCAAGACTATTGTATGTCCTCATGCAATTTCATCAAAACTTATTCCATGTGCTTTGAAACCTCTGTTAGAACATTCAACCTTATCTTTCTGCTTCTTTTGGCCCTAATCTATTTTCTAATCTCTGTTAACTTTTCAGAGATTAGTTCTTCATCTTCCTTTTGTAGTGGAGTGTCAAGTTTATTTTCAATATCCATGTCATTTTCTCTTCTTTTGCTCCATCAAAAGATTTGACAAAATATTTTGTAATCTCCTTATGGAAGCCATCAAATTTCTCTATAAAATTTAGCCTCCCTTCTTATTGTAGTAGCTCCTTGCCTTGTGGATATCCTTCCAAATACTTGACTTCAACTGATTGTGTCCTGACAATTAGCCGCATTCCTCCTTTGTGCAGATTATCTTCCTTTCAGAATTACTTTTCTATGCTTGAAGCTAGATTGACTACAGAGTATAATACTTTATTTTGAAACTGTATCTCTGTGTCTGAAGATGGATTAGTTGAAGAATGATGCTTCACCCTTAGAATTACCTTTCTGCACTTAGAGATGGATTGGCTGCAAAGTGTAATGGAAGTGAATGGATGGAGGTAATTAAGCTATAAGGGAGAATGAAGTGGCTATGGATCTGATGGAGAATTTATGATGAACTTGTGGTGAAATAAGTGAATGATACAATCTTAAGGAGATCTGGAATAGTAGGTTGGAATGTTAGATAAGGGATATGGCCAAGATATGTAAATCAATTCGAATGATAGGTTGTTTTAGGAAACATATGATTATACATATTGTATCTATTTCATGTTTTAACTTTTTGCTATTAAAATAATTTTCACAATTTACCTCAGAATTTTGACCTTGTTAATTGCTGTGCTTGATGTTGTTCCTTTGGTCCTCTTTGAGCATGTTGGTCTTCAAAACAAAATCCTTCAATTTCCTGTAATCATCATCTCTTTGTAGGCTGTACAATTGAGTCAGAATTGCTGAATAAGATGTGGCTGCAACATGCAATCTGTAAAAATAAATGATGTATGAATATGGAAGATGGATGTGAAATGTAATGGAGTGAAAGTGGAGTGGACTTGTGAAATGAAATGAAAATGGCGTGAGATGGAGTGAAAGTGGAGTGAGATGGAGTGGAATTGTAGAATGAAATGAATTTTGCAATTTCTCTCAAATGGTACATCAGACTTCCCTGAAATTTTCTGAGGTTGTCACCAATATTATTATGCATCTTCCGACAAAAAATCTCTGCCATTGGTTACACGGATCTCCCGGAAAATGAGAAATGGCTGTAGGTGAAAGTGGCCAATTTCTTGAAAAATACACACTGAAATTTTCTGAAATTTTCTGTGTTTATTCACCCTACCTCAATGCATTTACCATAAAAATTTTAGGACCAACGGATGCACGGTTTGAAAGTTATGATAAAATCAATTTCTGCCCTGTTTCACCCTTCATTTTGCCCAATGTTGCAACAAAAAAGTACGCCACGAACTCATTTTAAGGCCAAATTGAGTGATTCCAAAGGGAAAATGTGTATTTTTACCTTCTCTACTGCCACATGCTTCCAGAATTTCATTTTGATGAAGAAAAGGTGCTGCTGTGCAAAATTACTCAAATCTGTCCTAATCTGTCCAAAATGCTGAAAAGTGAGAATCTGTCTGAAAAACCCTTCTGAAATGCCCTTAAAAATTGATTTTTTCCAAATTCTGTCCGCGTTATACTCAATTTATCATATTCTGAGAAAACCCAGAAGCTCAGAATTTTTTATTTCTGCTCCAGTCTCTTGCAAAAGTTGCGCCAAAACTGCCTTTGGAAAAAGTTGCAAAAAGACGAAAACAGGCTGCTACAACAATAGCTGCAGAAACTGCCACTTTCCGTAGCTGTTATTGAATTGACAAAATTATGAACATGCTGCTACAGGAAACTAATGAAATTCACTGCTGCAAGTTGTTGTTGATTCCATAAAACCATTAGTCTTCATCAAAGCCAACATTCATGGTACAATTCTTACCATGCGAATAAATGTGTCGAAGTCGAGCATGGGAAGAAATCATTGGATTACCGATCAATAATGAAAATCGTTAACCAATGCGAGACAACTCACCGATAATGTAAATGAGTTTCAAAGTACCTCAGTGCATCTTGACAGGGACGAATGAATGTGTCGAAGTCGAGTCGCCTGCAAGATTTGACAATCAAGAGACATTGTTGTATTCCCATTGTTATCAACGAGGAGGTTTGCCATTGATGAATGCAAGCTCCAAGGCACTTCAAATAATCTCTAATCTTGATCCCAGATAAAGTTTTGAGGTCGATGGGACAAGATCTGTTGGAAAGTGGACCTTAAGGAATTCCACATCATCCAACTCGAGCATAGAACCAAGAATGATTTGAAGAACCATGAAAGATTGAAACCATCATGAAATTGCAGAACTTATTGTGAACTTTGCCCGCTAGTTGCCTGGTTTTCAAACAAAGCTCATGTCCAATTGCGCCAGCAAGCTGGTTTTCACAATAGGACTTATTTTTCTCTTTACTTTTTTTCTTTTCTTTTCTTTTCTTTTTTTTTTTTCCTTTTTTTTTTCTTTTTTTTTTATGTCCTACTCTACTTGAAAAAGAAAATCTTGTTCAAGTATATGAGTATTTCCAATGGAACCATGTCTGTAACAAGATGATAGATAAACTCATATGCAGGTTTGAAAGACACTCTTTGATATGTACCTGTATATGAGATGCCAACTCTCTTGATTTAGATGATGTCAGAAGATATTGAATAATTGAGAATTGGAATCTGATGACTGAATGGAACCAAGATTCAATGTAATCTTGTCTTCCTTGTCTTTCCTCTATCATGAAATGCAAGTCTTCAAAGATATGATCTTCATTCATAGAATCTAGTGATAGGCATGCATGAGACTTTTCAATCTCTGGTTCCAATATCTCCTCTTTATCAATAGAAATTCCTGATTCTTGGACCTTATCAGAGTCTTCTTCTTCTGGTTGTTGTTCTTCAATGACAGCTGGTGAATCATTTTGCAATACCTCAGAATTGTAAGTTGATTGAGGTGTTTTATTGTTGGGGATATGAAATGGTTGTGGAGGTAGTGGAGTGGGGAATCTTTGGGGTGTTTGTGTGGATGGTAATGGAAAAGGTTGAATTGAGGTCAAATGAGGGTGATTTTGATGTTGTGGTGGAGACAAATGGTATGGATAACATTGATGATGGTATTGAGGATAGAGAGGAAAAGATTGAGGATATGGTGGATTTCCTTTATAGGGCCTTTGCCAACTTTGTTGCCAAGATTGGTTTTGAAGTTGGAATTGAGATGGCCAAGGTTTCCAAGGTTGGTTTTGAAGTTGGGATTGAGATGGAAAAGGTTGCCAAGGCAAGGGTGTTCTCTAATTACCTTGAGGTTGTTGTGCATAACCTTGAAAATGTGCATAAGGATATTGCATCATATTGGGTTGATGAGGCTGCCATAGCCCTCTTGGAGCTACATAACAAAGTTGCTCTTGTGCTTGATTTTCTCCATTATCCTTCTGGTAAATTGCCTTCAACCCTGGTAATGATGGGAAATCTTCAGTAGTATGTGATCCTGCACAAGTTTTACACATTTTAATGTTATCAAGTGGACATTCATGCAAAGCATGTTTCTTTCTACATTTAGGGCAAAATATAAATGAAGCAACTTTTTGCTTGTTTTGCATTCTTAGCATGTTAGTTTGTTCATTTAAATTACCAAGAATGTTTATCAAATTGTTAGGTTCAGTTTGACTTACCAATATTGATGCTGACTTACTTACTTTTGCCACAAATGGATGTTGAGGGGACCTTACACACTTTGCTTTTCCTCTTGATATGTTCTTGCATAGTTCACAAATTTCTTGAAATGACAATCGATAAACATCTCCTTTTCCCACAAGATTAAGAAGATCAATCCATTCATTCTTTATAGCATTTAGTAGGAGAGTTTTTAATGCATCGGATCCTAAATTATGCAATTTATATCTTTTGATATTATAAGTAAATCTCTCCACTAAATCTTCTAGGCTTTCATCCTCTTTTTGGTTCATCTTAAAGACTTCATTTCTAAGGTCATGGTGCATGCAATAACCTTTATACTTTTCCAAAAATACTCTTTTCATATCATCCCATGTCCTTATAGAATTTGTTCCTAAGGTCATGAACCATCTAAGAGCTCTATCCTTCAATGTTGCCGGAAACAAATTCAATTTTTGCATGTGCAATGAGTAGCCATAAGATCTACAAATTATTTCAAATTCAAAAAGAAAGGTTTCCGGGTCTTCTGATCTCATACCTTTGAAATTAGGAAGTACAGATGGATGGATGTTCTTCATTTGAATGTTGATATCAGTTTCTTGAATGGGAAATCCAAAAGGATCTTCCTCATTGTCATCATCTCCATCCATGTCTTCAACCTCCTTTGTCACCTCTTCTTCTACCTGCAAAAAATATGAATTCATGATGTGGATGTGTGGCTCTTACTGCACCACATGATATAGTGGGTGTGGTAAGTGATTGAAGTTTTTTTTTTTTGGATGTAGGAAATCAAGATACCTAGTTACACTTCCCTGGAAACGGCGCCAAAATGTTTGTGCTCAACCTAGTCTCCTAAATTGAGTTCATTAATTTTCAACCAGGGTTGGTAAACTGCTGAAGTGAAGTGCACCATATGTGCCTAAGTAACCTCTTCCTACTTCGTTGTGTTTAGTGTTTTCTGATGTTTTTGGTTTTTATGGTTTTATTTTGAAAAGGAAAAGAACTAAGTGCTAAATGAAGGGAAACTATTGGTCAAAACAGAGTGAAGCCTAAACTATGATGGTAAATAAATGCAAATGCTGAAACAAAACAGAGTCTAACTATGACTAGCAACCAACAAATACAAAGCTTGATAATGACTCTATTGTAAACTCACAACATGAAATTGAAATGAACCCGAGAAATGAACAAGCTAAGTGGAAATGAAGTTTTCTCCTAAATCACTAATCAAACAGATAACTTACAATGTACAACATCTCATCCATGAATAAAGATTTGTTGGAAAATATGTGGAAAAGAATATTTGTAACAAGGTAAAGTTTCTACTCTAAACTAGTTTCTACTTCTGTTTTGCAACTCAATTTAACACCATTAAACCTTTCTCAAAAGTTATAGATTTCCTTTCAAAAATAGTCTTTGAGAAAGAGGCTTGTTTGTGAAATGATAAAGAAGCTGCAAAATACTCCAGACCTTATAATAATACTATCTTTTGTCCAGATAATTGTGTGTGAGTATGAATTTTGAACAAAAGAAGTTTTGTAAGTAATTAAGCCTGTGAGATTGAATTTATCAACTAAGACAAAGTAAGCTACAATGGACAACAACTAAACTTGAAGTGTTAAAGCAATGAGTTAAAACTAAACTAAGATGATATTAATCTACAATGAACAGCATTAAACTAAAGAGCCATTATCATACTTGAAAAGAAAAGACAAATATGAACCACATGCATTCTACCTCCGGAGTATTCTATTGAAATTGACATACCATTACTCTATGAAATTACACAGTCCATCTTGTTCATCATGAACAATATGTTGCAAAAGTTTATTAGAACAATTATGGTTGTATAACTCAATGCAATTGAAACATAAACAGAAGACTGAAAGTAAATACTTATCTAAACTGTGAAAACAGAGCTAAAATACTTATCTAAACAGTGAAAACGAAGCCACTCAGGAGGTAGGGGCCCTCCACCACCTGGTAGCACGCAATCTAACTCAAAATTGACTCAACACGTTCACAGAAATGTTGTTTCTTTCATTAAAGGAGAAAAAGACTGAAACAGAGTATTCACGGTTCTGGAACCTAACAGCAAAAGCCAAAAACTAACCAAGATCTAACCTTCTTCTCTCGGTTCCCCAAGCATATTAATAGCAAATTTACATAACAGAACTGGAGAAAATAAAGGGATAAGTGTCTTTCCTAATAGAAACCAAACTAGGACTCTGATCATTATCACGTAACAGAATCTGGACTGTCCTTGTCCTGTTAGGAGTCTACTTCCTAGTTTGATTCCCACGTGCTTAACCACCTGTAGAATTGTGCTCAGAATTTGTAGGGAGCAAGGAATGATGTGGATGAAGTCCGGAATTTGCCCATATGCGCTTTCTTTGAGACAAGCAAATACCACACCGTAACCCCACTCACTCAGTAAAACAAACAAGCAACGGATCACGACGATCACACACCGCTAATGCCTGTATTCTGTAGCTAGTTTGCGGAAAATTGTTAAAATAGCAAAAATAATGAAAATACAATATGTTAATCAATTTCATGTAACCTTTAAGCAATCCTAATCATTATTCATTGATTTTAGGCTTATGAAGTGATAAAATGATGATGAAATGAAGTGAAGGTTTGTAAAATAGAAGGCAATTCTAAGGCTCAACATAGATCAATAATATCTTTAGGTGATTTAGCTATCTTAGTGGGCTTTTGAAATTCATTGTTGCCTTCCATTAATTTCCTATCATGCCTTGTCATAGGCTTTCTTGCTTGAAAAATGAAACCTGCATCTTCCCCCTCAAAATATAATCTCTTTGCAGACTTGACCTTTTTCAACTTCTTCTCATCTTCTCTTATGAATTCAGCTTGTACAATAGGTGTTTCCCCTATGTCAATGGCATGAAGAATATCCTCTAGATTCCCCTTTGTTACTGGGTTGTCTTCTGTAGCAACTGTCTTCCCTTTTGAAACCACTGCTTGGCTTCTAGTTATTCTTTTGGTCCCTTGTTTGCTGACAGCTTTTTCCTGTTTTGCATCTTTGATAACCTTTGATTTCTGTTTTTCAGGTGAGAGAGTTGGTGTACCAAGAATTTGCATTTGCTCTGGCCTTTTCTCATTTTTCTTTCTTGGCTTTACTCTTGCAGGTTCCTTTTATTTTGCAACAATTGGTTCTGCTGCTGGTGGTGATGGAACCCCTTTAGCTTTAGGGTTTCTTACAGGAGTTAGGGTTTCCAGCTCAAAACCATTTACAAACAAGAATGATGGCCAATCTCTGCCTATCTTTTGAATTTCATCTAAAATTAATAATTTCATTAAGCCATGATGAAATAATGATGTCTCACTCCCCTCAGACTTTGTTTGCACCTTATCAGCCATCTTTGCAAGACTTCTATGTATATAAAAAGGTAGGTCAAGTGAAATCTTACCAGTGAAGTGTAGAAGCAATTTTAAATGGTATGAATAAACCTTGTGATATCTGCCTTCACAGGTAAAATATTTATGAATGTTGAGCAGCAGTTTTGAATAATTATCTTTGATGCAGCTTCTTGGGATAGCATTGTTGAGATCCATCTCAATGTGCTCAGGCTTCATGAACTCTTTACACTGCTCCATATTGAATTTGAACCCTTTGAACCAAGTTTCTTGACCTCTTGTAATCTCTATAACAGCAGTAATGACCTCTAGTGTGATAGTCAAAATTAGCATCCCCACTTTAGTGGTTGTTCCATTGAAATTCATAGCAAATTCCTTGGATACCTGCGTGTGACAACCTTGCAATTTCTCACAAAATCGTAGGCAACCTGCTCTTCTGAATGCTTCCATCACTGCTGGGTCTTCAATTATTGTCTTCATGTCTTCAGGTTCATGCCTTAAGCACTTTCCTCCTCTGTGTATTTTTCTTTCCTCTGCCATATTCTTTAGATAAACTCTCAGCCTCGCTTGAATAAATCTTTCAACCTCGCTTGATATGAATGTATCAGCCTCACTTGAATAAATGTAACAGTAGCCCTTGAAATGAATATAATAAGCCTTTGTAAGAACCAACCACAAGTTTGGCTCGACACTTGGAGCTCAGCCATTACGAATGAAGGCAAAAGGAATGAGAATGACTAATTAGGAAAGAATTTGAATTTCAAATGTCCTTTCATAACTGAAAATGATGACTCACTCATACCTAAACTGACCATGATGACTGCAAACGTGGGTGTGTACTTCGATTTCATCATTACATGACTCAACATGCCACTATCCTACCCTTTCCCAATGGTTTCTGACATTGGACAACTCAACTGACAAGACAGTTACAAAACCGCGCTTTCTTAGCGTCGGTAGTGTAATTTTTGTTGTTTGCACTACGAAACTATCAGCGCTTTCATAGTGCAAAGTGAATTTTTTCAACGAGTGGCGCTATGAAAATGTGGTTTCTTGGCTAATTGGGCAGTTTGGATGCAAAAACTTTGGGAAATGAAATGAATCCTAAAATGATGAAATACTTGACATGAAAGACCTTAAAAATGAGTTTATTTAAACACTAGGGTAGGGTCAAACTCAATAAATGACTCCTAAGACCCTATTTTGACCCATGATCATAAGTAATCTTGTCATAATGATGTTTTGAAATTTTTTAAGTGATAACAAAACCAAAAGTACATGGTGGACTGGGGCTATGAGATCCATAGCACAGCAACAATATCATGGGAGCTAGTATATGGTGGAAATGGGTCTCCAACCCTCACACACCCTGGGAAAACTTATGGGCAGCTAAATATGCAAGGAATTGGCCGAAGGAGGACCCAATCAGATTCAACATAGATCCAGGAGGATCCTAAATATGGAATGTGGCCAGAAACCAAAAATAGTTGATCCAAACCCATAGCTTCTGGGAATTGCATAGTGGTACTCAAGCCAGACTCTGGGAGGATTCCTGGCAGCAAATTCCCAGTCTTTCCTCAAATTTTCCAAAACCCCTTTGGAGCATAATTTTGCAGGCAAGGCAATGTAACTACGTCCAAGATTTATAGACCAATGACACAACTCAGGGCTACAGGACCTGGCTTCACACTGACAGATGACAAGAAGACTGGAACAATGAAAATCATAGAGACATTTGGGAGGAACTAAAAACTAAAAGAAGAATCAAATCCCAACAAGGACACGATATTATTCGATGGGGCCATACTCCAAGTGGAAACTAATCCACCAAGGAAGCCTACAATCTCTTACAATAGGATAACCTAGATCCAACCAATCAAATATGGAAGAAGATATGGTCTCCCAAGCTCTGGCCCAAAGTAGCTACCTTTCTCTGGTTTCTCAGTAAACGATGCATCCTCACATTGGAGAATCTGTTGAAACAAGGTTTTTTGGGACCCTCAATATGCCCTCTATGCCAGGAAGACCATGAAACCATCGATCACTTGTTAGACCTCTGCCCCATATCCAACTCCCTGTGGGACAGGATTGAAACTCTATGCAAACGCATCAAAAAAGAAAGGGGTAACATCATCAACACCATCAGCAAGTGGACGAAAAAACCTTACTCCAACAACTTTTGAACAGACTCTGGCAACTGATTCTAGGCTTCCTTATCTAGAACATATGGAAAGAAAGGAACAGTCGAATAAAGACAATGCCTCCAATCAAGAGAAAATCTGGGCAAGGCTACACAGCAATCTCACATAAACTCTTGCCATAACTCCCTGGAGTAAGGAAGATCTCCCGAAAACTATTGTTGAGTGCAAAATTTGGAACAACTAGCATATGAGCATCAACACCCATTTGGATAACCCCCCAGGGAATGTTGGAAGAACCATCGCACCTAAACAATGTAATCCTCCACCAACTAGTTTCTTCAAATGCAACTTTGATGGAGCCTCCAAAGGCAACCCCAGGAATGTCGGATTTGGAGGTATCTTTAGGAACTCCCATGGTAAGACCCTTCTAGTCTTCTACAGAAACATGGGATGTGGCAGTAACAACTTCACGAAGTTAGAGGGCCTCATCCAGGGCATCTCCAAAGCCTTTGAGTTCAACTATTTTCCACTGGAAATGGAGGGAGACTCGAAAATCATCACTCAGGCTGCCACTCGAATTCTTCATGGCTCTTTCTCCTCAAATGTCTCCACCAGCTGGAGGCTAGCTAATAGCCTCAAAATCCTGGAACATTTGATACAAAATCATAGGGAAAGAAATTTTCACCATGTGTGCAGAAAATTGAACACTATTGCGGATCTCCTAGCCAACAAGGGTGTGGAAAGGCACAACATGTTGCATTACTCTACCCTCTCCTAGATTGAGGATGACTCCTTATGCATGGAATGCAAAAATCTCATCCAAAAGTACCATCACTCCCTAGATGTGGGTGACATGAAGTGCACGTATGAAAAGATTCCCTTCCACGTACGAGTTGTTGAAGATCTGCAACGCATGCCTTCACCTGAAGAGGAACCACCTCTCTGCAATAATTCGCATGAGGTCTCGGAGGGAAGGTATTACGAATACACGCAATGCCAGTAACCAACCTAGGTGGAACCTCTCTACTGCAATCATTTGAATGAGCTCTCGGATGGTTATGACTCACTGCCATAACTCGAAGCACATGCTACCACATGAGAACTATCGCAGCATGCACCTGTGAGCGTGTCACAATAATGCACAGCATATGTGCTTGTGCCACAATCCTACAAAAGGGGAGGCCCCTCTGCATAGTTTTATTAAAATTTTGCTCCTTCTGGCTTGCAAAGCCCTATTATCCTTTTTTCTTCAGTTTCAGCCCACCTACGCACTCCACCCGCTGCACAGCCTCCCCCCTAGTGCCAGGTTGCTGGGGACCCTCTCAATCGCGCACCTTCCTGACTGCGTGCCTCCCTTCGGCTCCCTATGCCTTACTAGTTTCTCTTTATTGTGCACTCTCATCATCAAGCTCCCCCAACTTTGAGACCCCCACCTGCATGCCACCTTGACCAATAGCACTCTGTTGCGCACTTCCCATCTCTGCTCCTATATTAATCATCCCCCCGAAGAGAAACTTCTCTACACCTCTCAGCCCCCCATCTCCTTTTTGCTTCACTATCCCATGGCTCTGCGTCTGCGCCAAAGGACAATCAGGGGCAGCCAAAGAGGCATGTTCCTAGGACGCTACCATTTGGAATCCTTTGAGGGCTCCTCTTCTGTCAGTCATGCCAGTGTTTCTACTCAGAGCCCTGCGCACTACCAAGAGGAGGAGGTCCTTGTTCAGGAGATGCATAGGGGAAGAAGCGGACCTAGGAAATCACCATAGCGCATCAGGAGCACCCCATGCCCCATAAAACTGAGCCTCTTTCGGTTCAGGAGGCAGTGGGGGAAGACACCGACATATGGATCATGGACTCGAAGGGAATTTGGACGCGTGTACCAGCTATTGAGTACCCGGTCACTCCCATTCTTTACGCACCTCCTTCTAGGCCACAGCGCCAACCTACTGCTGAGGAGGAGGCCATAACGCAAAATTACGATTTTCGTATCGAGGAGGAGGACCCAAACACCGAGGACGATTTAGAAACACCATGACTATGCTCTCGCTCAGTTCTTTTTAGTTTTCTGTTATTTCAGCTCTTATCACAAAACTTTTACTTTCACAAGTGCCACGATACATTTTGTAATTTTCTGTCAGACGTAATTAGAAGGCCGGTTTCCTCCAAGGAGGCAACCCCATACCTACGCTATTTTGAAAACAATGAAGGTTGGGACTGGATAAGCGCAGCTTACCAACTCAGCCTGTAGCATATGTAATGTTTTATTTCAAATCAATATAGTTTAGCCTAACTTACCAAAAAAAAAAAAATATTGGGCTTGTATGGGGCATAATAATAACACTATGGGGACTACATGGGAACAACAATAACAATAATGGGGCTACACTAACAATGAAAACAAGGGGCTACACTAGTATTATAGGGACCTAACCTGCCCCTCTCCTTCAAAAAAGGGTTGTCCTCAACGAGTAGTTATGGATTCTTCTATATAAAATTCTCATCCTCATATGTGGAATCTTCAATGGGTAAGTTCTTCGACTTGATGAGATGCTCTAAAATTGATCAATTTAGTAGCTGTCGAGTTCTTTTTTTTGTGATTTCTTCAGGTTCCAATATGATTTTTTCTTCCTCGTCAAGTTCTGGAAATATTGTTTGAACTGGGATTTTTTCACCTATAACCTTCTTTAAGCATGAAACATGGAAAACTGGGTGCACTTGGGAAGATGTCCGAAGCTCCAATTTGTATTCCATAGTACCAATATTTTGCAACACCTCGTAAGTAAAATAGTACTTTGGCGATAATTTATTATCCTTCTTAGCTTGCTTGAGGTACATTTTTTTTTATGGTTGTAGCCGTAAAAATACCCAGTCACCTACATCAAAACTTCTTTCACTACGATGTTGATCATCCTATTATTTCATTTGATTCTGTGCCAAAGTTAGGTTATCCTTTAAGAGTTAGAGAAATTTTTTTTTATGCTCATTTTCACATCTTCCATTGCTTGAACCTTATAATTTTCTCTTAAATATGATGTGATGGACAGTGGACGATATCCATAGAGTGCCATAAATGGGGTAATTTTTGCTGCAGTGTGGAAGGAAGTGTTATACCTCCATTCAACCAGAGGTAACCACTTGACCTATTGTGTTTGTTTATCAGATACAAAGAAACAAATATATCCTTCCAAAAATTTGTTCACTATCTCAGTTTTCCCATCATATTGAGGATGATAAGATGAGCTATGAGCTATTTTAGTACCCAGAAAAGAAAATAATTTTGTCCAAAAAATTCCAGTGAAAATGTGATCTATGTCGCTTATAATAATATTTTTGTTTCCATGTAGCTTTTAAATTGTTTCCATAAATGCAGTATCAAATGTATTGTCTTTAAATGGATGAGATAATGCACAAAAGTGTGCATACTTGGTAATTATATCAACTACCACCATGATGACACTCTTTCCTTCGAACTTGGGTAAACCTATGATAAAATACATTGAAACCTCCTCCCAACATTGACTTGGAATGGATAAATTTTGTAGCATACCCAGGGTCTCAATTGTCTCAACTTTATTCTTTTGATGCCACAAAATTTTGAATATCATATTTAAGGCCATCCCAAAAAAATCTATCTTGACCCTGTGGTAATTTTTTAAAAATCCCAAGTTTCCTCCTCAGGGAGAAGTGTGAAATTCCAAAATAATATTTTGTTTTAGTTGGGAATTCTTACAAATATACAAGCGATCTTTGTACCATAATGAATCATTTTTCCAGCTAAATGTATCAGATGTACTGGGACCTTGCTGCAACTTTTAATGAGTCTCCACTTTTCTTTGCCATTCATCCGCTCCTCCCTTTCTTCAGTTATCCAATCAGGCTGGATAATAGAAATGGCACTAAGCAATGTTTCCACCTCCTCATCCTTTCTTGAGAGTGTATTTTCAATGGCATTTAGCTTCCCTTTTTTGTATATGATTTCAAAGTCATAACCCAACATCTTTGTGACCCATTTTTTCTTCTCTTCTGAATATAGTCTTTGTTCTAAAAGTCATTTAAGACTATCATGATTTTTTTTACCTTGAAGTGTCTTCCCATTATGTAAGGTCTCCATTTATTTAGTGCATGCAGTATTGACAACATTTCCTTCTCATAAATAGGTTTTTGTAAATTATTTCCTTTGATTGTACGAATTTTAAAGGCAATGGGTATTCCTTCTTGCATTAAAACTACACCAATTCCATTTCCTTAGGCATCACATTCCACAATAAAGGTTTTTGTGAAGTCTAGCATAGCTAAGACCAATTCTTGGCACATTGCCTCTTTAAGATATTCAAATGCCTTAGTTGCTTATGGATTCCAATAAAATGCATCTTTCTTCAAAAAAAAAAATTAGAGGTATTTCTATTCTCCCATAATTGTTAATAAACTTGTGATAATACCTTGTCAACCTGAGAAATCATCGCAAATTCTTTAGGGTTGTGGAGATTTTCCATTCCTTAATGGCTTTATTTTGTTAGGGTCTACCTTAACACCCTCATGAGATACAATAACCTAGATATTCCACCTCTTGTACTCCAAAGGAAAATTTGGAGTTTTTTTCATGTAATTGTTTCTCCTCCAATAGTTTGAGCATCATGTCAACATGTTGAACATGATCGTTCCAATACTTGTTGTAGATTAGTATATCATCAAAAAATACTAACACTAATTTTCTAAGGAAGGGTTTGAAAATGGAATTCATCAACCCTTTAAATGTAGAAGGTGCATTGGTAAGGCCAAAATGCATGACCAAAAATTCATAATGACCCTCATGAGTTCTAAATTTTATTTTCGGAATGTCTTCAGTCTTCTTTCTAATTTGATGATAACCTGAGTGGAGATCCAACTTGGTGAAGTAAATTGCTCCATTTAATTCATCTAATAATTCATCAATGACAAGAATGGGAAATTTATCTCTAATAGTGAGCTTATTGAGCTCCCTATAATCCAGACACATGTGCCATGATCCATCCTTCTTGTGGACCAATACTACTAGAGCAGAGAAAGAGATTTGACTAGGTTGAATTATACCAGCCTCTAGAATTTCTACAATTATACGTTCATTTTCGCTCTTGTGGGAATAGAAATATCTTTAAGACTTGATGTTTGGAGGAACACTTCATGGAATCAAACGAATAGCATGATCATGACCATGAATAGGTGGGAGGCCTTTGGGAGTCTCAAACACCTCAGAATGTTTGTCCAAGACATTTTGGAGATCTGAAGAAATGGAGGATTTCAATGTTTGAACCTGTAGTGAGCATAATTGTGCAATTATGCCTCGCTATTTTTTCTTCAGAATATTTTTCATGAAATTAGAGTTGATTATATTTCCTAGTTTCCCTGCGATACCCCATAATTCAAATTCCTTTCCTTCCCAAAAACATTTCAAGAAATGTTCTTGAAAATTACAATTTATAGTCCCCGAATATTGTAACTATTGGACTCCTAGTACAACATCAACACCACCCATTGGAATAGAAAGCATTAGACTATTAAATATATATTCCCCCATGGTTAGCTTGATATTATGGAACTTTCCAAAGCAATTTATAGTTCCTCTATTTGCAACCATCACTTGACATTCTGGTGTTGGATATAGGAAGTAATTCAATTCCTTGGCTATCTTAAAATGAATAAAATTATGTGTACTACCCGAATAATTCATCCCTATTACCATTTTTTCTTGATATATCCTTCTATATTGAGAGTTTGGAGAGCGGTAATTACTTCCAATGCATTACAATATATGGTTTGATTCATTTCTTCCTTCCCTAGGGTTGGTTATCCTCCTCTTTTGATGTTTCTTCTTCATTTTCTTCCTCCTCTTCACAATCTATGTAAAATAATTTCTTCTCGGCGCACTTATGACCTTTAGTGTATTTTCTATCACAATTATAACAACGCCATTTTTCTCTTTCTTCCTCCAATTTTTGTGGTGTCAACCTTGTAGGTTGGGGAAGGCTAGGAGAAACAACATTTCCATATTTATAGTTGTGATTGGTAGACTTCCTTGTTGCCATAATTTTTCATTCAACTTTTCTTGACACCCTGAATACCTTCTACAATGAATTAGGTTCCCAAAGGAGAACCTCAGGTTGGATGTTATCCTTTAAAGTCACTATGAAGACATCAATCCTATCCTTCTTTGGAATATATACTACCCTGATATTCAATTTTTTTAATTCCTCAATGTGCTCTGCCATTGCACCCTTTTGTTTAATATTTATCAATTTGCTAAAGAAGGCATTGCTCTTTGTATCCTCATAATGTTCTATCATTTCCTCCATAAAAATTGACCAAGTGACAATTGGTTTACGAGAAAAATGCCATCGATACAATACAAACATATTGGGTTCTAAATATAAAGTTGCAATGCATACCTTTTTGTGTTTTACACATTATGGAGATCAAATTATTGCTCCATCTGTAGTATCCATGTTACCGGATCCTTTCCATCAAACTCATATCAATATTTGGAATATGGTGGTTCTTAAATCCAACATTAGAGTCTATGAAATCATGATTAATATTTCTTTTGTTCTCATCGTGAGTTTCATATACTACCTTTTCACCATTAGGAATCATTTCTTGTAGCTGCTTTGTCAAACCTTCCATGTATACTTTTAGACCATTCTTCATGTCGTCCATGTTTCCTTTTAGTTTTTCTTCTATACCATTGATTTTAGGTTCCATTCCATCCATCTTATATTCCATGTCATTCTTCAAACCATCCATGCCTTTCTTCAAACCATCCATCTTAGCTTCCATTTCAGTTTTGGTTACATTTTACGAGAGTGAGATTTTTTGCACTTGGTATCATAATTTTGATATATCATGCTTCACTTCTTCCTCTTCATGTGTCATAGTAGAGCTTTCTGAGGGCTTAATGGGTGTGGAATTATTTTTGGGAGGCATTATTGAACCCAATACTGATATCAATGCTTCAATATTCCCTTGGAATCACTTCGAACTAGGTTTTTTGAACAAAATTTATTCAAAGTAATAGAATGGAATAACCCGTTGAGGAGTTTTTTTTCAACCCGATGTTTCGGACTACTGAAATGAGTCCATCTTCACGGGAGTGCCATTTTTTTTTTGGAAGCTTGATGAGATTCAAAGAGCTAAGATCATAGTATAAATATGAGATGGTAAAAAAAAATAATGGAAACAATGGGTCGGCTAGCTCTATGTTATTTAAATTTAAATTTTTTTAAATTTGATTTAATGAATTAAATTATTACTTATATATTAATTAACCTAAATTTATTTGAATTATAAATCATTTAATTATGTAAATGATTTTAATAAACAACCTAATTAATTATTAATTACTAAATAAATGTAAAATTTGAAATGAACAATTAATATTTTGTTTTCGAAATTCAATTTTATTATATTAAATTAGTATAATAAATTAATTATTAAATTAAATTTCTAGCTAATTAATAAATTAACCTAAATTTATTTGAAATTATAAATCATTTAACTATGTAAATTATTTTAATAAACAAATCAACTATTACCTTGTCATGTTAATACCAAGCATGTTTCCCTGCAACTGTTGAGACATCTCATTCACATGTTCCAAAGATCAAGACATCATATCTATTCATTTAAAAGCATCCCTTACAAAGACTAACAATCATGTCATAATCTACAGTCAACTCACAATCATTGGTCATAATTCTATAACTAGCACCTACTTTCACTCAAGTGCATATCATTTGTCTCATCACATATTGTGTTAGTACAACCGCCTTAAAAACCGAATCATTCCTTCATGTAATCTTATATATACATAATCATATCACGCAATTAATCAAACATTAAAACAACGTATAAATATACCATGTTAGATAAACCAAATGAACAATTGACATAATCAAACTCCTACCTCTATGTATCTCAGGGGAGGCTATCACATCTGCACAAACTAGTCCAGATTAGTATGACACAATATCACATCTATATCAACTCATACCTAAATATCATAACCATAACCATATTCACAGGCCAATCTAGATTAACATGATACATATAACATCAATATTTTAGCTTCCATGACCATAATCATCATGTGTACGACCGCAATGCATATAACAACCAGTTACTACCATTCATGACTATTCGACACATGTGTATATGACCACACTAATTAAATAACATCTATCAGATGAGTTTCCTAAGATACCCTACTCAATTCACCTTGGTTATGAGAAAAAAATAACAACCATAAATAAAATGTATTATTATCCAACATTGAAGAAGGAATTTTTTGAATACACTATCAAGTGTCTTGAGAACACTGTCACCCAGCATGACCATGACATGATAGCAAAGTTAAATGATTCCATGATGAGTGCACTAACATATTTTTGGAGATATTGAGGTATGTGTCATATATTAGAGATGAGAATGTGAAGATTCAAAGGTACCTTAGCGGGTTACTGCAAGCCTATCGAGACTGGATTAAGTTTAATGAGCCAACAAAGTTAGAGGACACCATCCAAAAGGCCAAATATTGATATGAGTAGTCAAACACAAAATTGAGTTCCAAAAAGGTTATAAAAAGAGATATAAGGCTAGATTCAAGGGAAAAGGATCGAAATCCTCTAGATATAAGCAAGGAGGTAGGCGTGTGAATTTCACCATGCCTTCCAAGAATGAGTATCAGAAAAAAATCCACTACTTCCAACATAAATTGGCCTAATAAACCAAAAAGAGGATACCAAAGGGTTCAAGAAAGGTCCCTTGCAGTGTTGGACATGTGGAGAAAACCATCTACTAAAAGACTGCACTTGTTAGGGTTTTTATATGTCGCTGAATTCCCTAAATTTAAAATTTTCAACCAGATTACATAAGCTTTGAGTTACAAGTCATTACGGTTCAGATCTAAATTTATACTATGTTGACTTAATGCAAAATTAAGTGCAGAATAACCAAAATTTGTTCCTATACTAAAATGGTCACACCGAAATCTGTTGAAGTGAAGAAACCCATTACATCTAATGCAAATTACTAATTTGTCCTCAATTATGGTACAACTAGCTAAAGATTCTCTCAAAGACAAAATTAACAATCATCACAAACCATGTTCTCAATCCCATTCAACAATTCATTCTATTCATAAATCGCAATACAAAACTAATCCCCAGGGTGCTAGAAATCTAAAAATAAACTCGGCAATGTTCATGAAAAATCATTCATACTATTTCCTATTTAACAAATCCAATGGAAATTAATCAATCAATTGAGCAAATAACATAGGGATTTTCTAATTCGATATTAACTGAGAAATCAAATGTCACACAGTCTCATAACTACCTGATCAATGAAGCAAATAACTATCAGATTCTAAATATAACTCAAAATTAACTATGAAATCAAATGGACGACATATTGTTGCGCTCAATCATTAATACATTGTTTCTCGATGAAATAAATGGCACACTTTTCCTAATAAAACCTCACAAACATTCCTAAACATCAACTATTATAGTTTCTTTCCAAAAACATACAGATCCATACACAAATTATTCATTCCATTTAGAACATAGGATTTGATTTAAAACTGTAAGAACTTCATCCTTAAAAAATTTGTCCTAAACTTAAGCGTATAACGAAATCTTGAAATCGACCAAAGAAATTGATAACTATAGAGATTAATTATGAAGACAATTTACAAACTCTCAAAAGACTCAATGAACATCTATCATGCCATCATAACCTTCATATCTATGAAACCTTCGTTAAATACATAAATTTTGAGAATCAAAAGTACATAAATTTTGAGAATCAAAAGGAAACAAACGTTAAGTACAATTCTGCTAAAAGAATTCGAAACATGCCTTATACTTAACCAAAAATCATTATAGAACTTGTCTGAGGTCCATGGTGGGCCCTTTCCACAACCTAGAAATTTTTTTTCTTAAATAAATAACCTACGGATGAGAAAAACATAAATCCACTTATATATATATATATATATATATATATATATATATATAAGCCGAGACGATCAAATTAAAACTTTAATTAAAACATAAGTCCAGAAGTTTCAATACTTAAAACAAAACATATTCAAATGGTGTTTAATCGCAATCCTCTTGTCACTGGTTCACTCTATGTGCATAAGCATAACCTATCATAAAAACATTGGGCCTATTTAAAGAGTTCAGCCCTGGAAAATGGTTACAACAATATGACCAAGAAAATTAAACACATATGTGATCTAAACTAAAGTAAGCTAAGCTAAATCCCGAGGATCACTTCATCCTCATTGTATATTAATTGTTTCATTTGTGACATTATCTTTGGACTGATATAACCAACACCAAGCTCATGAACAAGAGAAGCTATCTTCAGTATGTCGACAATTGACTGCTTGACTAGTACCAAACCTGGAGTAGAGTACCGAATAGAGTAGAGTGTTGAATGGAGTAGAGTACCGAATAGAGTACTAAACTGAATACAAAATGGATGCTTGATATATTCGTTGAACTAGGTGTTGGGTCCTTGATGACCTATCATGTACTCAAGAGTCATCCCTATATTTAACAATCCCATCAATAAATAAGTCAAGAAATATAAATTCATTTAACACCTACTTAAATTAACCAAAGATATGTGAAAACAACCTTGATTAATGATTCTTACCTACACTGTAAAATAACACAGTTTAGTCAACATAGGGAGGTTTCAAGGTACAAAAATAGGTAAACTAGGATAGGTTATAGTAAAAACAGTAGGATAGGTTGTGGAAAAGGGTAACAATAGTAGGGCCCAACATACCCCCATGACATAGGGAATGCATGTCCTCATGCAGATGTCCCTTTCAAAATTGATAACTCATCAAAATTAGGTTATCCCTGCCTTTAGATTCCTGTCACAATAAATAGTACTTCTAAACCATGGTTCTTCTGCACTGGTTGCCGCCAAAACCTTAGGACTCATTCATGGGCACTAAGTATTTTGATGGGATTTAGTTGCCTCACTTTCCAGCTAATGAGCCACTTATTCCTTAGGACTAGTGCATCGTTCTTGGATACGAGAGCTAGATTCTAGTTTTGATATGCCTCATTGACCAACCAAACATAACAAAACAACTTTTTGTACTTATTATATCTCTCAATAAGTTTTTCATTCTTCTTTTGCAACTTGGTTATTTGCAGTTTTAAGTCTTCCTCTCTGCGAGTTGAAGTGTCCTCAGGAGGTAGGGTTTGCTTCCGTGAACTACTCCATTTCTGAGGTGACCTTTTGTGTGTTTGGCTCACCATAGTTTTAGTCACTTGTTTCCCTGTTCTCAGTCTTGTCTTAGATTGGTCATGTTGTGGAGGACTGTGTAAAAGATCCTGAAAGTTTTCAATCAGTCTGTTCTGCAACCAGCTTGCAAAATAGAAGAAAAGATAGATCAAGGACTTAAAAATTATTCACACCGAGGAGGAAACCTCCTTTACATTACATAAATGAACAATTATTGGATGATACAAATGAAAAAACCTCCTTTCTATATAGAAGAGTCCAATGGGTCACAATATAATTCTAGCCGACATAACAATAAACATGTAAGGTCACAACAATAATAATAGTCGGCTTCTATGGGGCACAATAATAACAATATGGGGACTACATGGGGACAACAATAACAATAAGGGGGCTATACTAACAATAACAACAGGGGGATACACTAGTATTAAAGGTACCTAACATGTCCCTCTCCTTAAAATAAGTGTTGTCCTCAATTATCATCCTAGTAGTTATTGATGCTTCTATATAAAATTATCATCCTCCCATGTCAAATCTTCAGCGGGTAAGTTCTGCCACTTGATGAGGTACTTTGAAATTGATCGATTTCATAGTTGTCGAGTCCTTGTTTCTGATACTACTTCAATTTCCAATATGATTTTTCTTCTTCGTCAATTTCTGGAAAAAAAATTTGAATTGGGAGCTTGTCACCTATAACCTTCTTTAAGCATGAAATACGGAAACTGGGTGCACTTAGGAAGATGCAGGAAGCTCCAATTTGTATGTCATAGTACCAATGTTTTGAAACACCTAGTAAGGACCATAATACTTTGGTGATAATTTATTATCCTTCTTAGCTTGCTTGAGGGACATTTTTTTGTATGGTTGTAGCCGTAAAAATACTTAGTCACCTACATCAAAACTTCTTTTGTTGTGATGTTTATTTGCCTGTTGTTTCATTCGATTTTGCGCCAAAGTGAGGTTATCCTTTAAGAGTTGGAGAACTTGTTGTTGATGCTCAATGTGATCTTCCACTACTTTAACCTTAGAATTTTCTCTTAAATATGATGTGATTAACGTTGGGTGATATCCATAAAGTGCCATAAATGAGGTCATTTTTGTTGCAGTATGGAAGGAAGTGTTACACCACCATTTAGCCAGAGGTAACCACTTGACCCATTATGTATTTTTATCAGATACCAAGAAAAGAAGATAGCATTCCAAACATTTGTGCACTATCTCAGTTTTCCCATCAAATCGAGGATGATATGATGAGCTATGAGTTAATTGAGTACCCAAACAAGAAACTAATTCCGTCCAAATATTTCCTGTAAAAATGGGATATTTGTCGCTTACAATGATATTTGGGCTTCCATGTAGATTTTCAAATGTTTCCATATATGTAGTAGCAACTATACTGGCTTTAAATGGATGAGATAATGCACAAAAGTGTGCATACTTGGTAAATTTTTCAACTACCACCATGATGATAGAATTTCCTTCGTAATTGGGTAAACCTATGATATAACCCATTGAAACCTCCTCCCAACGTTGACTTGGAATTGATAAAGGTTGTAATACACCTGGGGTCTTAATTGTCTCAACTATATGTTTTTGGAAAACTAAACATGTTGCCACAAAATTTTGAATATCGAATTTAAGGCCATCCCAAAAAAATTCCTTCTTGACCTTACGTTAAGTTTTTAAAAATCCTGAGTGCCCTCCTAAGGGAGAGGTGTGAAACTCTAAAAGAATATTTTGTTTTAGTTGGGAATTCTTACAAAGATATAGTGATATTTGTACCATAATGAATCATTTTTCTAGCTAAATTTTTCAGACATACTAGGATCTTGCTGCAAATTTTGAATGAGTGTCCACACCTCTTCATCATTCTTCCATTTATCCCTTTCTTCGGTTATCCACTCATGTTGGATAATAGAAATAGCACAAAGCAATGCTTCCTCATCCTCATCCTTTCTTGAGATTGCATATGCAACCATACGTTCTATCTCACTCTTTTGAGCATAAGGATATCTATAAGGCCTGATGTTTGGAGGAACTTCCTGGAATCAAAACAATAGCATGATCATGATCAAGAATAGGTGGGAGTCCTTTGGGAGTCTCAAACACCTTGGAATGATTTTTCATTACTTTTTGGAGATCTGGAGAAATAGAGGATTTTGGTATTTGAAAATCTAGTGAGCATGATTGTACAATTACACCTCATTGTTCTTTCTTTAAAAGCTTTTTCATGCCATTAGAGATGATTATATTTCATGATTTCCCTGTAATACCCATTAATTCAAATTCCTTTCCTTCCCAAAAAAAATTCAAGAAACGTTCTTGAAAATTAAAAGTTATCAAACCTAAGGATTGTAACCATTTAACTCCTAGCACCACATCAGCACCACCCATTGGAATGGAAAGCATTGGGATATTCAATAAATACTCCCTTATGGTTAGCTTGACATCATGGCACTTTCGAGAGAAATTTATAGTTCCTCCATTTTCAACCATCATTTGACATTTTGGTGTGGGATATAGGAAGCAATTCAATTCCTTGGCCATCTTATAGTGAATAAAATTATGGGTACTACCCGAATTAATCAACACTATTACCTTTTTCTTCTTAATATTTCCTTCTATCTTGAGAGTTTGAGGATTGGTAATTTCTGCCAATGCATTACAAGATATGGTCAGATTCATATATTCTTTCTCTAAGGATGGTTCCTGGTGAATATCCTCTCCTTTTGAATTTTATTGTTCCTTTTCTTCCTCCTCTTCACAATCTATGTCAAATAATTTCTTCTCACCACACTTATGACCTTTAGTGTATTTGCTATCACAATTGTAACAAATCCATTTTTCTCTTTTTTCTTCGAACTATTGTGGTGTCAACCTTGTAGGTTGTTGAAGGATAGGAGTAGCAACACTTACATCTTTATAGTTGTGAGTGGTAGGCTTCCTTGTTGCCATAATTTTTCTTTCAATTTTTCTTGCCAACCTGAATGCCTTCTCCAATGTATCAAGTTCCCAAAGGCAAACCTCATGTTGGATGTTATCCTTTAAAGTCCCTAGGAATGCATCAATCCTCTGTTCCTCTGGAATATATTTTACCCTTATATTGAATTTTTGGAAGTCCTCAATGTGCTCCATCATGGAACCCTTTTGTTTGAGATTTATCAATTGGCTAAAGAAGGTGTTGCTCTTTGTATCCTCATAATTTTCTATCATTTCCTTCGTAAAAACTGACCAAATGACAAGCAGTTTTCAAGAATAAATCCATCGTTACCATACAAACTGATTTTTTTTCTAAATATAAAGTTGCAATGCATACCTTTTGTGCGTGTTGCACATTATGGAGTTCAAAGTGTTGCTCCATTTATAGTATCCTTGTTATCGAATCCTTTCCATCAAACTTCATAATATCGATATTTGGAATATGGTGTGTTTTTTATCCAACGTTAGAGTCTATGAAATCAATTAACATTTCTTTTGTTCTCATCATAAGTTTCCTCTACTACCTTTCCACCATTAGGGAGCTTTTCTTGTAGCAACTTTGTCAAACCTTCCTTCAAACCTTCAATTTTTGCTTCTATACCATCGATCTTAGCTTCCATGTCTACCTTTAAACCACCCTTGTCACCTTTTGGTTCATCTTTGGTTGCTCGTTGTGAGAGAAAAATTTGTTGCACTTGGTCCCATAATTTTGATATATCGTGTTGAAATTATTCCTCTTAATGCATCATAGTAGAGTTTTATGAGGGCTTAATGGGTATAGAATTCTTTTTTTGGAGGCATTTTATAACCCAATACAGATATATATGCTTCAATATTCCCTTAGAATCACTTCAACCTGATTTTTCAAACAAAATTTATGCAAAATTGTCTAAAAAATACACACTTTTTTTTTGTTTTTAGGAGCTCGATATTGAAACAGTTTTAACTCTGTAATTTCGGATCTCCAAGATCTGAAATTTGGTCCTATGGTATCCCTCTGAGTCTTCTATCCAATTCCATATTTAAGACCTAATTTGGATTCTTCAAGGTACAGTTATGCCCAATCTCCCATAATTACCTAATTATGGGCTGGTTCAGCAAAGCAAATTTATATGGCGTGCCACGTGTCACTTTTCTATCTTCAACTCTGAAATCGATACACAAGAAGTTATATTTCGTGAACTTTCTTTCAATTTTTACATAATTCCAATCCAATGTCTAAAATGAAAGTTATGGAGATTTTCCCTTAGCCACTTGTTTGAGATGAAATTTTGGAGCCTGCAAAAATCCTAACTTCCTCAGATCATATCTCTGAAAATATAGCAAAGAAAGCTCTAAAATTTTTAAACTACGTTCATCAATATTGCGGCTCAAATTGGTTTTGTTTTTAGCTTCTAAAACTTCATAGAAACAAAGTTATATCGAAAATTCCAAGATGGCATGTTTGCAACAACGAAACCCTAGAATCCAAAGCTTTGATACCAAATGTTATGAAACCAGCTCACAAAATAGAAGAAAAGAGATATCAACGACTTAAAAACTATCCACTTTGAGGCAGAAACCTCCTTTACATTACATAAATGAACAATTCTTGGATGATACAAATTAAAAAACCTCATTTCTATATATAGAAGTCTAATGGGTCACAATATAATCATAACCAACATAACAATAAACATGTAAGGGAAAAACAATAACAATAGTGGGCTTCTATGGGGCACAATAATAATAATATGGGGACTACATGGGCACAACAATAACAATAAGGGGGATATACTAACAATAACAATAGGGGGATACAGTAGTCTTCCTCAGGAGAAATATTTTCTTCTTTCTCTATTTATTTGAGTATCTGAGAGGGACTTTTCACTTCATGTTCTAGAGAGGAAAAAATGGTGATGGGTTCGAGGTTTTGAGTACTAGAAGGTGTATATCATTACCTAGTTATGCTCCTAGTGTTCCGCTGACCCTATGATATGGTAAAAATCTGAGATACTTTTGGGGTTTCCTGTGGTGACAAAGTTGGTTCTCGTGCAACTTATTCCTTTTCCTAGAAGAGTTTCCTCTTCGCTTTCCTAGGAGTCGGGTTAGCTTTTTTAGGTCGTTCTTCTGTCGGCGAGGCAATTGGATTCTTAACCTCCACCCTAGGCTTCTTTCACTTACTCTATTAGGGCTATTATGTTGTTGCATTATTGCTTATAGGTTTCCACTCTTCTTCTGCTTCATCCTCACTCACAAGTTCCTTCTTATGCTCACTATTTTATTTACATTTATTTCCCTTTGAGATTAGGGCTCATTTCTTGATAGAAGAACTATGGTTTGCAACTCTCTGTTTCTCCAGGAGATCCATTGAACTACCCTTTTATTTTGCTGATACAGGGGTTCCATGAGGGCCCTCATCCTATTTGGAATAGATTCGGGAGGGGCCTCCATCCCTTGATCCAATTTCTTTGTATGGGGACTAATAATCCGTTGGTGACCTTTTATTTAATTCTCCTCCCCCGAAATATTTTCAATCAAGAACTCTTCCCATGACTTTTTATGTCAACCCAACTCATAAACGATTATCATTTTGATGATATTATGATGGCATAGGCTAGTATTAGCATTTTTAACAGTAGACTGAATTCCTTGAGAAAATTTGTACAGACTTGGATGAATGAAGAATGGAAAATTAAACTCGCGCCCATCTGTGAAATGTAAAAGGAGCCTAATGTGATAAATAATAACAGTCGCATACATTCCCTCATAGATGATGAACCTTTGGAATGTTATGATAAGTGGCCATCTCTCCTCTTCTATAGAGCTTCACAGAAATCCCTTCAACCAGTTGATGGTTTTGTACGTGGGCTTAAGAAATTTGGCACAATTGTCCCATGCAAGCGGCCCTCCTTTGAAATACCTTTCACTACTAAATGGAAACCCCATTGGCTTACTTATCAATTTTTTTGTAATTCTTAGATTCTCGACTTCTGTGACTTTCCTATCGAAGCTTCACATGAATTCCATGGAAACCTTGTCGTTATAACCCTGAAACTTTTTAAGGAAGCCTATCCACACTTTCTCCTCAATTCAACCCTTACAGACTGCATATTCTAGTCCAGCACGGAATTGGGAAAATGTGAGTTCATGGTGATCGACCCCCATGCCGAAGATGAGACAATTTCAAAAGTGAGGAGGAAGGTGTAGGAAATCACAGGTCGACTAACCACTAGATTTAGCAAATGAGACAGGTAATTTTTCGGTTTCGGGGTTTCAAATAAGCTTAGGTTGGTTCGAAATGGGCGGCTATGTATTTCTTAATCATGTCATGGATTGTCCGCTTGCAATGATGAATAGGTACCAAACACATGTATCACACGAATAAGAATGAGTGGTATGAGAGATTGGATAGGATGATCGAACATTAACTGAATTTTAATGACATATGGAAAGGACAAGTATATAATTGAAACAGATGGAAGCAGATCACAATTAAGTTATATTATCCACAGTCTTTCAATTAATCTAAGTAAATGAAAATTCATTCATACCTTGATTTAATTGTATAATGATATCCAGGATTTCAAAAATAATAAAAATTAGGACAGCTTGTTGTCTTCTCCATTTGTTGTGTTCATTACAAAAGGTTGCTACTTTAATCATGAATGAACCAAAAACTAGTAATTTATTACCTCCATTAATTCCAATGTTGATATGAATTTGACATTATCTAACATTCCTTGACATGATATCCATATTATAAAAATATTCAGTACCCAACCTTTAGTCCTATAATAAGTTCTGAATTGAGTATAGAATATCTGAACGGGTCATGGAAGATAGTGAGAAATTGTAATTGTAGTGGAGAAATAAATAGAACGCTTACCTCAGGATATTGAGACTTAATATAAATGAATTTTAGAAATTGCAACTAAAATTTGATTGTTATTTAATGTAGAATAGTGTTGGTGCTACCAATCCATGGATTTTGACCAGGCCTAGAATGGTCACTACCTGGAGCATTTCAATTTTCAAGATTCTGAAATGCAAAAAAGAAGACTCCAAGGGGCTTATTTCCCGTAATTATTCTGTTGAACCCGGGAAAGAATTATTATGTACTCAAAAAAGTCCTATCTACTACCTTCTCATAAATTTTAACGAGCCTGAGTTAGCTAATGCTCGATGTATTCAATTTTCGAGATTCTGAAAAACCCAAAGTAGACTCTAGGGGATTTCTTTTCCGTAATTATTTTTCCAGTCATGGAAAATAATATTTTTTTATTTGGAAGATACCTAACTACTACTGTCCCATTAATATTAACGATCCTGGTTCAGTCAATGCTTAGAACATTCACTTTTAGGGAGTCTAAAATGTTCATAGTCAACTCCAGAATATCCTTTTTATGTAAGTAATATGTCAAGTCTAGATAAAGGAATAAACCTATCCTTGACATATTTCCTCTTTATTATATGTGAGTTGTGGAGGAAAACATAAATCAACCCATTTTTATTTAAACACACACACACATATATAATAAGAAGAAATTAATTGGAAGGACCAACAGGAGTTGGATCCCGCTTATGAACCAACTCCATTTATGGATCATGCGTCACATATTGCAAAAATTCCTGTTGGGAGAGCGGACAGTGGTAGATTTTCAGTCTTTGGCCATTTACCACAAATGAATTTTGGTCATCATCAATGGTTTTAATCCTAACTGAGCCATTATCAAAAACTTCCTGCACTTCATAGGGTCCCAACAACCTTGTTGAAAATTTCTCTTTTGTTATCAGCCTATTTTTCTACCCCTACATCATTGACCCCTATCCCTCATTGTTTCATGACTTTTTCCTAGCACGAGAAGCTCATTTTCTCAGTTTTGACCCTGAGACACGAGCTATCAGGCTTATGCCCGTGGCCTAGGGGCTTGAGCTACTACTAGGACCTCTTGTGCCCACGGCTCGGGCCCTAATCCATCACTTTGGAGCCAGCGGTCCAGGGAACCTTCCAGATTCACTGAGTCCCTAGGAGATGAGCTCGATTAATCATTGATTCGAGTTGGCCAGGACTGCTCCAATAAAATTTTCCTTAATTTTTCTTCATCCTAAGCATCTACATTCATCCTCCAGAGACCTTCCATTCACTTATTTACGCTGGATCATTTGAGAGGGTCAAGATGGTAGTCATATTTGTCAGTTCCAGAGTCGTAATTTTAGTTCCAAAGAGAGCCATGTATTTGCTAAGATCTTGACACCCTATTGCTATCTTTCCATTATCTTAAGAGAGTGCTCTTCATACTCTTTTCTAGTGGGAAAACTTTTCCAAATCGTGCAGAGGAGAAGCAAGAAGTAAGGTATCGAAGCGAAATTTTATAGATTAACGAAGATATATGTTCCCTTCCTGTATATGATTGTATGTGTAGATCGTGAAATTGTTTTATGATATTTTTCATCTAACGATATTCTAAGGAAGATAACTTGTTGTATTTGTATGGTTGTGACTGTGTGTAGGTATTGAGATCGTAGGCAGATCAGATAGATTGTTCGTGTGGAGCGCAACAGATCGACATCGAACTCAAGGTCCATCCCTGACCTACGAGGAGGAAAGGTAACTTCTTCTTCATTATAGAATTAAACGATTGCATGACTGATTATGGATCATAATTGATTTGGAATCTAAGATGTCTTCTTAACTATGCTTGCCTTTTTTTGTGATATAATATACACTAGGTCACAAGGCAACAACTCCCTACAGTTTTGTATGCCGCAGAAGTGGTGCTTTCAATGAGAGCACACTCGCTATTATGTTCGCTTTGCCTTAGATCCTGATTAGATCCTCTTGTTTTTTATTTTTTTGGTTTCCTTGAATTTTTCCAACTGTTTTTGGCTGTTTTACACGGTTATTATCTTTGTGCTTCAAATCTGAGTTGATCTTAGATCTGGAGTTTTGCTTTTTGTTTTTTTTACAAGAGAATGACAGATCGCAAGTTTAAAATCAAAGTATGGAAATTTATGTACAAAATTTGATTGAAGTAATCATAGATCTTGATTCCTCTCGGAATTTTACCTAAAAAAAATTACTAAAAACAGACACTATATGAAGGAGTCATGGTTAATTAAAATTTATGTGAATTGTTTTCTTCTGCCCTCGCACGCAGTTGATTTTTCATTTCGATTCTGCTATTTTCTATACAAATATGGGAAAAAATAATTATGTATTTGTATTCTCCTTTAAATATTACCTTAAAAAAATTATTGAAAAAAGACTCCATATGAAGGAGTTATGGCCAATTAAAATTGGCTAGTTTTTTTCTTCTGCCCTCGCGCGCGGTTGATTTTTTGTTTTAGTTTCGCTATTTTCTATACAGATCTGGGTAAAAATAATTATATATTTGTATTCTACTTCAAATTTTACCTCAAAAAAAAAAATCACTTGAAACAAAGTCCATACGAGGAAGATATGGATGATTGAAAATTAAACCTATTTCTATCCGGTTTTCCCAATTTTCGGGTATTCTTGAGCTTATTCGCTTAATTTTTCAAGTTTTTTTTTCACAACTTGTTGAACTATTATAGATCTATTAGATATATCATTTTCCTTGGCTGATTAGCTTTCATTTTTTTCTGATCTAGTCTATTTTGGTTAGTTTGTTCAAGGTCTTCCCTTACTCATTGTTGTGTGATTTGCTTCTTGAGTTTTGATTGGGTCACTTGTATTGAGTTTTGAGTTTTATCTCTTAACTTCATTATCAGTTTTGATTGGTTGTATTCAGAATTTGTTTGGATATTATCTATACTTCACATTCAAATTTTGAGATTGTTTCTCATTTTCGTTCTTGCTTGTTGAGTGATCTCTTTGATTTTTTATCAATAGTGTCACAAACGGTGATGTTGTGACCAGTTGTACAGTTGTCATCTGATCAAGTTCTTTTGAAAGTTTTTTGTTACATTTTATATCTTTCTATAAGATATTGTTTAGGCCACTTTGCCTCTAGGGTGCAGTTTAGTCCCTTGTACAACATTGGTCGTGGTGGAGCCATTGTGTTGTAGCCCTAGCTTGATTGATATTGCCATCTTTTGTTTCCACTTTGGCTTTTATTTTGATTGCTTTGAGTGTGTTTTTGTTTGGGTTTTTTTTCCCTAGTTGTTTTCATTTTGGAGTAATTTTCTTTCTCGCTTGGGAGACTTGTTTTTGTCTCTTTCTTGGATTCATTTTCGGTGTGTTTTTGGTTCATTAATTAAAAGTATTGTGATAATTTTCATTCAGGAAGACCTAACGGAAATGTGCATCTTAGTAGGCATTGGTGTGTTAGATAATCTCTTTCCCTCTCGTAGCTAGCATTAATTGAATTGAAAATGAAAAATTGCATATAGTTGCATTAGGGTGACTAACTAAGATTCCTACACACCATTTCAGTTTTAGTTCACTTCCCTCTTGAGTAAACAACAACCATTGAAAGTAATGCGATAATAAAATCAACTCAATTCGTCATTTATTTTTACTGGTAGTACACCAACACTAGCTTAGGTAGGGTCTTGGAGATAGGAGTGTGAGTAAACCACTCCAAGACCACAAAAACAACTTAGCAGCTTTAGCTAGGGAGTGAAAATCCATTTGCAATAGTGTGGTTTGGGAAGCCCTTCTCTCAAGAGAGTTAAGCATGAGGTCACACTTGGGCTAAGCGGGGTGACACAACCCTACTCGCTTAGTTTCAAGTGGTGCAATATAGTAGAATTGACACGCATACAAATGGTGTTTATCACTTGGGGACCACTTGGGAGGTAACTCTCAAGGAGGTTTCGGTCATGGCTCCTTTTGGGGTTAAGTTTCTTGCCCTTGCATTTTGGTTTTTCATGCGACTGTCCCCCCAGATCGTGTTATTTTACGTGGTGACCATAATGGCCTTTCTTTCTAGGGCTCATACACAGGTGTAGGGTCAGGTCATCTTATTTGTACCTAGGATGGATATTAGTCATACTCTCTCAATCCTCTCGAGGGGTGTTCCACTTGTGGGGGCACTTGTGTTGAGTTCACGGCTAAAAGGGCTAAGAAGCAAGTCGCTAGTATAACTGTTCCACCGTCAGCTTCTTTGTATTATGTTAGTGTGTGCTACCTTTTAGGATTTTTTTAGAGTGTTCTCTTTGGTTTGAGTCAGTATTTTTTGCCTCAAGGTATTTGCACTAAATTAATTGTGTTTTATTTACTATCACCCTGGATGAATTTCCACGTCGACGTTCACGTTGTCTTCAAGTTTTACTTCCTGAATGAAGTGGAATTATTTCTCCTGCACAAAGAGTAATTGTCGACACTTGTATATTAGACCAAAATATGGTATCAAAATATGTGTCTGGCCCCACTCATAGCAATCTAGTTTCTATTGAGACATTGGAAAATGACTATGACGCACGTACCAATCCATATTTGAATAATCCTTTAGGGCCTAGCTTACTGTGGTTGAATCTTGATGATTATACACTAGCTTATACTTACGTACCATTATCGACCATTTACCCTATGGTGGAGTCTGAGACTTCACAACCTTCTTCATTAGCAGTCTTGGCTTCCATCTCTTAGCGTGGCTATCCCTACTCCTCCATCTACACCACTTACTTCTTCCTGGGGCATTCCACCTGTCTCATCTATGGCTCCCACCAGTTTCCCAAATGTTATTATGTCCACACCATTCTCTATGTTGGCTACGGTACCCCATCCTAGTAAGCTAGTAGGTCCAGGAATTTACACACCCGCATTTTCCCAACCAACTATTCTTGTTCCTCAGTTAGGCACGGTTACTTCCTAGAATCAGTGGGGGGATCACCAGTTGTCCCTAGTGAGTCTAGGGGCAATGTAACAACTAGTATGATGCAAGCTTGTTACAGTTCGCTCTTTGGAGGGACGCCGCCTACCAGTGATTTTACTGGAGGGGCTATTTTACCTGGGGGTAACCCTACTACCACTACCGTGTCTTATCCAAGTCATTCCCCTTATGTCGGTCCTACTGCACAGTTCGGTCCTTCTTTTCACCTTGAGTACAAACCCATTAGCAGTCATGCTTTTGGGGGTCAATTTCTCTCTGGAAGTTTTTACCCTGGGGGAAAAATATCCATCTATCAGTCACCCTGGCTCGCGGCAATGTTTTTCCAAGGAAAACCCTTTTCACCACCAGCAAGCCCATCTGTCAAATCCTTTTATGGGGGGGACTGCAAGGTTTATCAGGGGATTCTCATACCTATGAACTGTTTAGTCAAATTCATAATGTGTTTCTATCCTCTCTTGATTTACCATATCTTGCCAAATTGACTAATGACTCCATCTGTCATGATCCCCGGTGGCCGCCAATGCCCACCAAATTACCATCCGATATCGGGAGAATCCATCCACCCATATTACCACTTACCATTTATGGTGTTCATCTAATTATTTGGTGGATGATTCTTTCAAACATCTCTTGTTCCAAAGAAATTTAACCGAATATTCTGCCAAATGGTACATCGAGTTAGACACTGCATCCTATAGTGATTTTTCCTCATTAGCTCAAACTTTCCTAACACATTTTTAGTTACCCACCTGTTATAATCTTGAATTTGACCTTTTGTATAACTTCAAACAAGATGATGCCACTTATCTCAAATCACATTCATGAGTGGCGTTATCACAAGAGGTTAGTAAGAACCAAATTACCCAAGGAGATTCTCCCTAAATGGTTCATTAGATCACTCCGACCTCAAATCGCCAAATATGTGTCTATGTTTCGAGCTGTTACCAAGGAGAAAGCTATTCTAGCTGCCCAACAGTTGGATCTCATATATTCATAGTTAGGTACGTTGTACAAAGTTTCTCCTAATGCCCCTAGGTCTTCCATTGACCCACCTAAGCATGTTCCTGGCCCATATGTTGATGGCATGATTGGGTATGTTTCTGATCCGATGAGCCAACTTGTTGCCCACCTTGGGAAATTTATTGTTACATCTTAAGCCCCAGCAAGTGTGTCTACCTTTGCTAAAGTACCCCCTCCTGAGAAATCCACCAATGCTCTTATGGTGAATTCCACTCAACAGAAGAACAACTCTCAACCTGGTGGTAAAAAGAACGAGAACAATAGAAAAATAATCAACAAAATCAAACTACCTAGGAGTCTAAACCCAACCCTAAGAGTCAGGGAGGAGGAACCAATGAGTGTCTCCATAAAGTCAAGTTCCCTTGTAAAATTTGTAAGGGCGATCACCTTACTCATGAGTGTCCTCGAATGGATGAAGTCTATAGGCTCTTTTCACCACCGTCTTCTCATCATCCTGTCATTTTAACTCATCCATTCCCCACACAACCCCAGAAAAAATGATCGCTCAACCTTCTTGACCTCCATAAGGGGGAAACGAGGGTTCATCTTCCCATCCCGTCTTAATTTGCAAGGAATATGCCAATGCGACCATGCGAGCTAAGTCCTATGATGTCCCTGGGTCGAGTCATCCTCCCAAGGACTCACCTGCTCCACCTAGTTCCATTGGACCTCTCACTTTAGATAAGCCTATGGAACTTTTTTATCGTCCCCTTAAGGGTGTTTTACGTAATATGACACACAACCCTTCTGACAGGGTCTCTCATCACTATAGTATTGTTGAAGATCTAGCCCAGACACCTTTTGCAATGTCTACTTTGGATTTCTTGCAATTTTTTCCTTAGTAGCGCAAATCCATGTTGTCTGTCATCGGTGGATTTGACCCGTCTAATTCTGGTGGAATTTATTTTAATGTCAAGAAACTTGCCCCTCGTTGTTCCCATCAGATTTTTTTCCATATTATAGTGTGAGTTTCCCAAAATAATATCCATCGCACTCTAGTAGATGAGGGCTCTTCCACCTATGTCATGTCCATATCCTATTGGAACATTATTGGCTCTCCGGCTCTTGCTAAGTCTAATACCACTCTCCAAGTTGTTGAGCAGGAAAATCCCCTTTGCAGACAGAGGCGATCCCTCTAGCCCTAGGGTGGGTCTAGCAACAAGGGAACATGTTGGACTCCTAAATTCCTAGCTTATAAATGAAATTTAGACCGAAACAGATATCCTACCTTGATCCAATGCTTTTTTCGTGGCACGCAGCAATGATCCTTCGATATTTGTCTTCACTCCTTGCGTTCCATGTTGGTGACGATGTTCACGTGTCTGCACAAAGATCAAACAAACGATAACAACATACAAGCATATACATTCATCTACAACTATTCAGATAGCTAAACACTTTGCATATAAATGGAAACAAAGTTGGAACCATAAACCATTCATGTATTATTGATAGAGAAAAAGAAGTTTACAACCTTATGCCTTGACGTTATGGATCTCCTTCAACGGGTTCAGTCGAGCATGTCTCAAGCATTCGTTCAGGATTGGACTCGATGAGGCAATGGGCCTAAAATCTCTCTCAACAATGGATTCTTATCTTCCTTCTTTTACACGCCAGCTATAGTAATGGTTGTTCAACTAGCTGAATCAATGTGAGAAGGAAGAATTTATAGGAGAGGAGGAGGTGGTTTGGGATCCCACATTAGGTGGAGGAGAGGTCTATCCCTTTGGGTAGTTGCAAAATTGTAGGAAAAAATAGGCCAAAGCGAGAAACTCGACATTATTCAGTCGAACAAACCATGATGACTCTGCTCACGAAGTTATTAAGCATGGAAACTTCATTTATATTTTTAAAAAATTTCCAAAAATAGCTTGATGCGGGAACCCTTCTAAGACAGAGTGCCAAAGGGCACTCGGCCCAATGTTAATTTCTCCATGGATGCGAGGCCATAACTTCCTACCAGCACTGACCCAAAATCATATTTTTTTGAAGGTTTTCTTGAGGAATGAATAATATAGAATATGTTCTTAACATGACAAAGGATGCAATGACATTTATGGAAATGTATGAGAGTACACGGAAGTCACTGAAATGGTCCTCCAATGTTCGGGATGGGGATTGCAAGGGCAGTGAAAAAATATTATGTAACAGATGCCCCCTAAAGCATGAGGTCCAAGAGAGAGGGAGGGGTGAAATTATTTATGAGAACATGCCAAAACCAAAATGCTGCCGTTGGAAGACCTGCAAGAAAAATTACCATTGATATCTCCGATACATGAATATGTGGTATGGGCACAACCATCCATAAGAGAGTACATATAATAATAATATTCAAGGTATGGATGCAGCCATCCAGACAAAATATTCATGCATATATTCATGATAAACCAAATCATCCCGTAGCCTGGGTTTCATCAGACAAAACCCAGGGTCTTACACTCCATCTCGACTCGAATAAGTACAAATTGAAGCATGTGAATGAATGAACTAAAGTCGAACATACCATAAAATCACATGATTACCAGCCAATGATGAAAGTTGTTAATAGGTGTGAGAGAAACCACCAGTAATGACAATGGCTCTCAAGTTACAACTAGTACAATCCGCGAAATGTGAACAATGAACTAGATTCGAACACCCACGAAATCACTCGATCGAAGGCCAATGATGAGACCTTGTTGTCGAATGCGAAGAAATTTCCATTGAGGCATGCAAGCTCCAAGGTATCGGAAGGGAGTCTCTAAATCAACTTCCTGGATAATGAACTGAAGTCAACAGGAAGTGACTGGTCAAAGGAGGGCCATAATTTTTCCCACATCATTTACACGAGACAGAGGAATAATATGATAGTGAATCAAGACAGAACAGAGGATCAGGGGTTGAAAACTACAGAAGCAACTTCTCTTTAACATATTGGTGACACGACTCTGGAATTTGGGAGTATTTGACATCAAGGGATCTGAGGTCATGGTGACGTGGAAAAGAGCAGATGAGAGGTCAAAACAGATAACCCAAAGCCATGGAGTCAAAATGACAAATGGGATGTCCCCAACCCGACACGAATTGCAAACAAGTGCCATGTTCAAGAGCGAGATACTACTGACACGACTGAGAACTGGTTCCATTTTCCCCCACCATTTCTGGCGAGTACCCCAATTATTTTTTAAAACAATCTTGAAGGGGATAGCATATGCTTGTCATATAAGTTTGTCCTTATAAGAATTTTTTAAAACAAGCTTGTCCCAATTATTCATGATTTTTTGCAAAAACATATATGAAAAAAACGCAATTAAAATAACCATTCAACTCATAAACAGAACAAAAATGCATAGATATTAGTACCTGATATATGGTGACTCTGCTCATGAGAGAAATAGTGTTGGTTCAGCTTTCTATTAAGATGACTTGAAGCTATAGTGGTGAAAAATAAAATCTCTCTTACCAAAATTCAGAACCCTTTCCTCATTACAATGAATGGGATTTATAGTTTCTAATCAAAATACAATTATAGCAAAGTAACATAAAATACTGGAGTGGTTTAAAAAAACCATCCTTAAAATAAAGTAAATGACAATAATAAATTTTATGTTGCCATAGAATGACTATGGTTGAGATGAGGATTTTTCTCCCATTTGTTGTTGAAGCTCACATATATCTATCATTGGTTTCAATTTGGGAGGATGACTAGGCTGCATGCGCATATGTCCCGTGAATACTATATCACGGAGTGCTGGAAGGAGCCGAGTAGTTGTATTCGATAGAAACCTCAGCATAAGCCATTGACTGTGAGGTTTGATCAAGAAATTCCAATGGATTTCTAGTTTAACCTTTGAGAGATTCTCTATACTTTCAACCTTCTTTTTAGATAAGTGCTCCCATGTTTTGGTTAACAGTTTAACATTTGGTAGAGTACCTTCAGGGCAATATTGGATCATTTTTTCTTGTAGTAGACTATCACTAACAGATTCAGTGAGATTTCTAGAAATGTTTCTGGTATTGAAAATCACCATTTCTGCAGTTATACATTGATTTCCCATTCATTGAAAACAATTTCTTTTTATGATTCTTCAATTCTTGGGAGATCAACCGATCTCCCTTCAGTAGTATCCTGTCAAGATATGTAACTAGAAATATTTTCTTCAATATCCTCATAATATTTCCTCATATTAAACAATTGATTTACCAATGAATCACTTGATTTTCATAAGTCATTGATCGTTGCCAATTTCTGGCAGAAGATAACTTGTTATTGAGCAAGGAGAGAGTTTATATCTCCTGATTCTTTCTTGAATTCATCTATCTCAGAATTTTCTTTCAACTACTCTATATTTTTTTGTAGCTCATGAATTTTTTTTTCCTTGCTTTTCATATCAGCTTCATCTTGAAGCTTAAAATCGTTGAAATTATTCTAAAGCTCTACAAGTTGAGCTTTCCATTTTTGTTCAATGATTTTTTTTCATTCTCTAGACTCTATTCTAGCTACACAATTATTTCATATTTATCCCTTAGGAGTTTTTCTACTTCATAGGTTGTGTCAATGGTTGCAGTGGCATATGCTCCTACAAACTATGATAGCCTACCAAGATCTTCTACAGGGGTGGATTTTTCACCTTTCCATACTACTTGAAAAGAAGTGTCTGCAGGAATTAAGGCCTTTGATTGATCAATTCTCCTCCTTTTATTTTTCCGTTGACCATAGCTTTGTGCTTAGGACTATCAAATACTTCAAGAGGAGGGATTTATTTTATTTTTAGGATGCCCTGTAAGGTCAGAAAAGTTGGGATGAATTCTAAATAATCAGTTTCCATGACCTTATTGGAAGCCCCAGTAGTGAGCGAGTTATTCCCAGTAACTTCAAGGGTTTGTGTAATTTCCTTTTTTACTGGAGTCTTTAATTTTCGAGTCCCTGTTGTTTGTATAACCTGATCAAATTGTTCCCAAATCTCATTCATCTCGCTGCCAGTTTTAGGTTCTTTGGACTAATCAATAGATGAAGAGGTTGTTTCATTGGTTTGAGATGCATCAATATCCTTTGCTGAAACAATCAAGGCTTTATATTGTAGTGTGTTTTGCTGATGAATTCTCAACAAATCCAAAGGGTTGTTATTTTGTCCAATATTGGTTAAACTTAGCCAATTCTTCAGGAATAAGTTTTGTTGTTGCTAATATTTTGACTTGTGCATAGGTAGAATCTGATTCAAACAAATCATCAAACTTGTTTGGTTCATGCATAAACTGTATGATATTTTCCTGTGATGTGACATTCTTAGCAGTATCATTAGGATCGAACTGTTTGTTGGGGACAGTTGGGAAATTTAAATTTTGAATTTGATCAATTTCAACAACAGCATGCTTGAAATTTTCTAGGGCATAAACTCCATAGGAAATAGGAAAGGAAGGCCACATAGTATTTTTAGCATGATTTAGTACTTTAGAGAGGCAATTTCCAATAATTTGATAAGTTATTTCTTGAGTTAAGATCTTATCGGGATATACAGAGGCAACACTTGAGGGTTGGCTAGGATGCTGAAAACCTGGATATAAGTAAAGGATTCCTCCCCGAGCCATCTCCCTATAGATAACAAGTCATTATTGGATTCTTTGGAAAGTCTGAGGGCTTTCTCTTCAAATACATCTTGGTAGATCGATAGCATAACTTAATGGTGGATTTTTGTAGAAATGTGGCTGGAATTTAGATTCCCACAGTATATCATGGTATACTTGTATGGGCGTAGGGTCTTCAATGGTCCATTTCCATCCCATATATGTAAAATCAGAGGTAAAACAGACAAAATCCATTATATAAGCACTCATGTAAAATGGGGGCATAATATTTTGAGAAAAAATGTGATTTTTTGTATAATTAAGGATTTCGGAAGCTATATTATCATATAATATAGTTCCCCAATCCATTATGTATCCATCTAAGGGAGCATCTATCAAAGGTACCCACTCGTTTGTGAACTTATGAGTATTATAGTATCCATACATCCTACACATCATGGAAGCTATATAACCGATATGACCTAGCAAGAGAGGCAATTGAATACATACCCTTATCATGATGCTTGTGTTTGTTGGAATCTATTCTCCACTTCCTGATGGGCTCTGCTTGATCTTCATTTTCCTTCATGAAATTTTGCGCAAATTTTTTGTTTTAATTCCTTTGGGGCAACAGAAAGTGATACATTTTCTTCAAATCCTCACTGGTAAATGACCCAATTATTGTCTACTTAGAAGTAACAAAAATTCTCCCTAAAATATTCAATTTTTTGATGACCCATTTAATCATGTTTTTGTATGGCAAGATCTTTGGCTGAGACGCAATTCTGTGTAGAAAAGAAATGGCGACATCGCTCTAGGTTGACTCATAGGTTGCGGTAGAATCATTATTTGTGGCTTTTCTCTCTACTAACCTGGGGTTTTCATCCTCAAAGAGCTTATACATATCTTCCCATGAAGAATTTCCAGCGTCTGGAGTGCATGTGGTGTACGTAAGTAGCGGGAGAATTTCAATGGTTTATGGAGGAGGAGCAAGCAGTTGTTGTTGTCTCGTAGGCTTCTTCTTTTCCTTAGTAGCTTTATACATTTCTACTATATTTTATTTTTTGGGTTTATCCTGCGAAAAAATGCAGGAATGAGCACCAACTTCTTAATTTAATAATTCACTAAGGAAAATGACTTATTTGATATGAATCTATGGTTTTATGAGCAAAATATATCGACATAAAGTCACAACAAATCAAATCCTTTATGACTTTGAAAACATCAGTTCATTACCCTTGGATATTAATTTATGAAATGTGGATTCACATGGGATGTTGTACAGGTCAGTATTTCATAGGTTTGATATCAAAAAAATATTTAGGTTATAACTTTAAAACATGCGAAATCATTTTTCTAGATAAGATTTTTATTATGCAATGGTTATGTGGATAGGCGGGAAACGTTATCAAATGTTTCATATTGGAGGTTTCATAAGAGTCACATCTGATCATTACTACATGGTGAGTATTACCAACATGTGAAGGGATGTTTGTAGCAATAACTAGAGGGATCAATGAGCAAGAGCTACAAGCTCACTAATGAGTGTATGTTTTTTTTCAAATACAGATGGTATGTACAATTTGTAGATTACTTAAGGAATCTCATCATGAATGAGTTTCATAAGATACCTTACTCAATTCAAATTGGTTATCAGAAAAAAATAACAACCATAAAGAAAATGTATTTTTTTTTTTTTTGAATTGAACTATTTCTATTAAGAAAAATATAGTACAATCAAGAGAGACAAGACACCGGTCGACCGGAAATGATAAAACTATCACCTCGGTCCCGAAGATGGAATGAACCAGGCAAGGAGCTACAAAAAATGACTGGAAGGAGAAAAAGACCGACTTCTACCCAACATGGGCTAATGTCTCCACATGAAGTTGTTTCCCTTTCTTTTTATTGACTTTGACACAGCCATCCTGGGGTGTATGAGCTAAAACAACTTGAAGACTAGAGTTCTCCAACTGGAGTTCTCCAACTGGGGGATCTCCTTATCTGATTAAGACAAGGAGGTCTCATGGACGCATTTCTGGGTGATAGTTGTGACAGGGGGATGCGCAAGAGCAGCAGTGGACAGGTCCATCATCTGAGGCACATGATCTGGTTCTGCATCGCTCTCTTCATCTTCCGAGCTTTAGGATTCAGAGCTCACAGCTGGCGGCAGAGAGCAAGGAGTCCATCGCTTGGGTTTGGTCTTTGAGATGATATCCTTTTTCGTTTTTGCAGGGAGAGATGGGCAGGAATTCTGCAGATGCCCTGTTTGGTGACAATGGCGGCAACGGAAGGCAGTATTCTCGTAATCCAAGTTCTGAGTCCAAACAAAGTAGTTGATCTTGAGATTAATTTGGTCTGGTAGTCCCTTGCTCAGATCTAGTTTCACACATATTCTGGCATATGTGTAAAGACCTTGATTTTCCCGCCAGTAATCTCCCATTAAAAAGTGGCCCAAGGTATTGCCTATGCCCTTATAGACTACAATATGCCATAGATGAGCTGGTAAGTCTAGGAGCCTGATCCAAACAGGTGCCCTTGTGATAACTGCAGTTGCTGGGTCAAAATCTGGGAACCATGGAGTTAAGAAAAGCCCAGCAGTTCCCATAAACCAAGGACCTTCTTCTAAGGCCTATTTATAATGCTTAATATTGTCAAACAAAACTATGAAATATCCTTTTGAACAGAAGCTGACCTTGCAATGGTGAGTCCAGTTAGCATGGATCCAGTCATAGAGTTCCTTAGAGCGTGGCCAAAGCCCATTGAATCTGCATATGATGGCCCTTTCTGCAAATTTTTGAAGATCATTTGTGAGGCCAAGATGGGAGATCTCAATAGAGGGAACCTCCTCTAGCTTGTCAACCAAGAAAGGCTTGGGTTTGGGGGCTTCAGGAGGTTTGGGATTCTCAGAGTGTACTGCATCTTTGTAGGAGAAGGGAGGAGCTAAAGATGACTGTCCTGCAATGCCTCCTCTCAAACGAAGGGAAAACACTAGAGAGTCATTTCTTTTTATGTTGTAAGCAGAGAGGGGAAGAAGGTCTTCGAGTTGTTTACCTTGAAATAGAAGTATCTGGAGGGCTGAGGGGATCGTGATCCGGCGTTCCAGATTTTCCTTGATATTCTGCACCAAATCTGAAGAGCAGACCCATTATAGAATGGTTTTGCCTGAAAGTTGTGAGATTTGAATCTGAAAGGAGGCAGAGTTATTTTTTAGCGCCTTCTGGACCGACACAATGCCAGATTATTTTATATATCCAAGTGCCTGACTACCTGGGAGCGGTTGGGGAGGAAATTTCCCTTGCGAATGGAGACTGCCACTCCAGCACAAATCCACTGCAAAGGACAGGGATGCAAATTTGTATAAGGGCCGAAACTTCTTTTGTTGCAGACATACCCCTGCCTCTCTGCCTTTATGTTGTGATTCGAGAGGGGTCGTCACTTCGAGCGTGTCTAGAGTCTTTGGCATGTGATAAATGTCTAGGCTGTTGTCATGCAAGGCTTCAGAAGATCAGTAAGGGCCACCAGCACGCCGAAGATGTTGCAAGCCTTCAATAGGAAGTGTAAAGCGTTAACGCTGCAAGGTGGGGGCATTGCAGAGCGTGAGGAGCTGGGGTGGGATCGGCCGTCGCAGGGGGGAAAGGAATCTGAACCCCAAGCTTAGTCGGCATGGAAGCACCAAAGGTGGGTGCAGCCGTCTGTGAGGTGAAAGATGAAACCCTAGTCACCATTCACCTCTTCGCTCTCCTCCTTCGTTTCTACTCTACTAATATTGGTACCAAAGAAAATGTATTATTGGACAACATTGAAAAAGAAATTTGTTGAATACATTGCAAGGTGCCTTGAATTTCAAAAAGTCAAAGTAGAATGTAGGCACCCATCATGAACATGACCATGATAGCAAATTTAAATGATTCCATGACCATAATGTAGGGAATCTTACTGTTGATGAGTGCACAAACCTATTTTTGGAGCTATTGAGGTATGCGTCATATATGAGAGATGATAATTTGAAGATTCAAAGGTACCTCATTAGCTTACTGCAAGAATGTCGAGATAGGATTGAGTTTTATGAGCCAATAAAATTAGAAGACACTATCCAAAAGGAAAATTATTTCTATGAGTAGTCCAAACACAAAGTTGAGTTCCAAATAAGGTAGAAAAAGAGAGACAAGACCGGCTTCAAGGGAAAATGATTGTGTTAAATTTAGATAACCATGGTGTTCTATGCTTGATGAAATTTTACTTCAATCTTTCTTAGGCCTGATACAAAATATAAATCACATAAACATGAAAGTAAAATTTTGATAGAACACAATAATAGATCAACAGAATACAAGCCAATAATATAAATCAGATTTACAATTCCTTTTGTCCAGCAAAGATATGAGATATTGTGTGTTATGGAAATCAACAGGATGCTTCAGCCAAAAAAGTATTTCTCGTTTATCCAATCCTCCAAGTGTCACACCCACAGCCCTCAAAGACATCTCATCACAATTCAACACTGGTCAACCCAAAGTCAACGCAGAATTCAACGCAAGACAGCAATAGAAATTCAATGATGCAGATTAGGACTTTGGTCAAACAACTCTATTTTCCTCGATTTTAGTGCCCAAGAGTATGGTCTCTCAAATTTGCAATTTTGGCAGAGATTTGAGGTTAAAAGACCAAGGGTTGACCATGGTCAATGTTGGTCAATGCTGCAGCAACAAGCCCTAAACAGATCTGCAGAAAGCAACTCCTCTAACTCCGCACGTGTGAAGGGAAGAGGCCTCTAAAGGCTAACAAACAAATCAGATCACAATGAGAGATGTATGATGAGTTGATGATTAAAATGACCTCCAAGTCTCTCCAATTTATATCCATTAGCGAGGGTGTGTGACACATCTATTAGGCATGTGAGCCTACATTACAAATCTGGCCGACCTTGCACATGTGTGGAAAAATAAATTCAAAATATATGTTCTGCTCATCCAATCAAGATGATATTTAGATCAATCTTGCACATCTCCGAAAGAGGAATCCAACAAAAATATGACCATCATCATATGAGCAGCGCAACATGGATTTTGGACCTAGTTTTCCAAAATTAACACTCCCTCTCAACTAGGGAGAACTCCATTAGTCCATAAGTTCCATCAGTCCTAGGTCTTTCATCTCAAACCCGGAAGCTATCTCCCTCTTACACTGATGAATGAGGGGGTCAGCACCTATTAGGAAGAGATCATCCACATAGAGAACTTGAATGAGAGGACTTTCTCTATCAACCTTAAAATAAAGGTTCGGATCAGGATTACTTCGAGTGAAGCCCAACTTCATCAAGTAGCTATCTATCTTCTCGTACTAAGCCCTGGGGGCTTGCTTCAACCCATAGAGGGCTTTCTTCAACCTACATACATAGGTGTCTCTATCTCGAACTTCAAACCCCAGAGGTTGCTCCACATACACCTCTTCCTTTATAAAACCATGCAGAAAAGCGGTCTTCACATCCATTTGATGGAGACTCCATCCTTGCATTGCAGCAAGGGAAATGATAGATCAGATGGTAGTATAGCGGGACACAGGTGCAAATATATCATCATAATATATGCCTTATTTTTTAGAGAAGCCTTGGGCAACAAATCTTTACTTTTACTTTTCAGCACTTCCATCAGATCCATGTTTGATCTTACAGATCCATTTCGAGGTGACAACAAATTTGTCCTCTGGTCTTGGGACCACTTCTCAGACATCATTTTTCATAATGGAATTATATTATTCATGCATAGAATCCTTCAAAACATGATGCTTTACGGCTTCTTCAAATGATCCAAGCTCATATTGTACAATTGTACTCATGGATGCTAGATACCCTTGGTATCTCTTCGGCTTCTTGCTTTCACGGAATGTCCCCCTTGGGTAAATATGTCTCTCGGCATCTGCAAGAGTATCCGTGAGCCATGAGACTCTTATCTTATTTGGAGGAGGTGGATCAATAGGATCCATAGGTCCTTAAACATCAAGCATCAATTCATCCTTTGGCTCTTCCTTCTTCCCTGCTTCTTCATCTTCTTTGTCTTCCTTGGAGCTAGGAAGATTGCTCACTTTCTTGAGGGTAGAATCTTCATTGAAGGTGACATCGTGGAATATCTCCACTTCTCTTTGACCAGGAACATACATTATATATGCCTTCAAAGTTTCACTATATCCCACAAACATTCCCTTATTTCCAGAAGCATCTAGCTTGCTTCTCTTTTCTTTCGTCACATGAAAGAAAACAGGACAACCAAAAACTCTAAAATGGGAAACATCGGGTTTCTTACCAGAGAAGACTTCTTGAGGAGTTTTGGAGTTTAGAGCAAAATGCGGGAATCTATTTTGAACGTACATAGTAGTGTTCATAGCTTCTCCCCTTATAAGCTTCAGAAGACCTTGGTCACATAGCATGGTGCAAGAAGCTTCCACAATGATCATGTTCTTTCTTTCAGCAACACCATTTTTCTCAGGAGTGTATGTAGTTATGGTCTCCCTCTTAATTCCATCTTCTCTACAAAAGTCATTAAACTCATTTGACTTATACTCGGTCCCATTTTTTATCCTCAAAACTTTTATTTTATTCTTGATTTGATTTTCCACCAAGGCCTTGAAGGTATGAAACCATTTGCATGTTGCGTCCTTCTTCTTCAAGAAAAGAAATATATCCAGGTTGCGGGAGAAGTCATCTGAAAAAGTCATGTAATAGGAGAATCCTCCCAAAGATGTCACGAGGAGCATACTACATAAGTCATAAAGTATCAACTGCAAGATATCGATTGTCTTTGTGACACTAGAGGGAAATGGTCCCCTTGTATGCTTCCCTTCGGCACAACCCTGAAAAATACCTTCATGATCATCTCTAAATTCGGGCATCCCTGTCACCACCTTCCTTGATTCGGGAAGGGATTTGTAATGAAGGTGTGCAAACCTATGATGCCATAACTCTATTTGAAGAGTTGTATCACATGACATAGCCCCCAATGGACTTCCTCCAGCCTAGTAGAGTGTATCAACTCTAAGCCAATAGAAATAGCTTCCTTGAATTTCTTCTTCCATATAAGTACCTTTCCATCAACGAATGCCACCTTGAACCCTTTGTCTTCCATTACCGAAATGGACACAAGGTTCTTCATCAAATCAGGTACGTACAACACATATTGTAATTGGAGGAATTGACCTTGAGATAGATGGAGGGTCACTGTCCATGTCCCTTTCATTTCCAGATTAGTATCCTTCTCAACCAAATTAGAGAGGGCTTCTTTGTAACCAGTGAGGTTCTTTGAAGCACCACTATCAATCAACCAGACATCCAGGGTGTCGGGTGGAGATGCAGCAGAGAGGGAAAATACAAGAATAAATTCATTTTTCTTATTATCAACAACATTAGACTCATCATACCTAGAATTTCTTGACCTCTCGAAAGGTTTCCCATTTTCACTACGATCAAAGGGAGCCTTACTTTTTCATTTGAACCTGTTGTTCTTGTCATTCGCTCTCGAGTTGTTGTTTTCATCATCCCTGGGAGAGTCCCTTCTATTCGGGCACTCTCTTTCATAGTGACTAGACTTGTTACAAGTATAACATCTTCCCTTCCTTCCTTTGGGCCCCGCTCTACCATGGTTTTGATTTCTTGGTCCACCATGGTTCTTCTTCTTTACATGAGCGGCGAAGGCAGTAAGGTCACTTCCATTTCCATTAGAGGCGTATTCAATCATTCTTGTTTCCTATTGAGTTCATCTCGTCAATATTTCATGAAAATCAGGAATCACATTATTATTAATAATAGTGGTATTGAATACATACCAATCACGGGGGAGACCTCCAAGTGCAATAAGAACCATCTCTCGATCAGATATTTCTTCCCCAATAGCTAGGAGGTTATTCATGATTTCAGTGAGCCTCATAAAATAGGATTGTATAGATTCATCCTTTCCCTTCTTGATATTCTTTAATTGATTCTTGAAAAAAAGGATTTGATTAGAATTGCTAGCCCTGAACATGCTCACCAACTTATCATACATCTTCGTATATGAGTTCATCTCAGATGATTGCTTCTAACACTAGCTTGGACTTTGTCTTCACCTCAGCTCTGATTCCATGTTAAATTTAGATAACCATGGTGTTCTATTCTTGATGAAATTTTACTTCAATATTTCTTAGGCCCGATACAAAGTAGAAATCATAGAAACATGAAAGTAAAATGGTGTTATAACACAATAATAGATCAACAGAAGACAAGCCAATAATATAGATCAGATTTACAATTATTTTTATCTAGCAAAGATATGAGATATTGTGTGTTATGGCAGTCAAAAGGATGCTTCATCCAGCAAATTCTTTCTCGGCCAGCCAATCCTCCAAGTGTCACACACACAACCCTCAAAAACATCTCATCACGAGTCAATGTTGGTCAACTCAAAGTCAACATAGAAAATTCAACACGGGACAGCAACAAAAAGTCAACACTGCATATTAGGGCTTCATTCAAACAGCTCTATTTTCCTCGATTTTAGTGCCCAGCAGTACGGCCTATCAAAATCAGAATTTTGGCAAATATTTGAGGTCAAACAACGAAGGTTTGACCATGGTCAACACTACAGCAACAAGCCCTAAACAGATCCTTAGAAAACAGCTCCTCTAGCTTCGCATGTGTGAAGGGAAGAGGCCTCCAAAGGCTAACGAACAGATCATATCACAATGATAGATTTGTGATGAGTTGATGATGAAAATGACCTCCAAGTCTCTCAAATTTATATTCATCATTGAGGGTGTGTGACACATCTATTAGGCATGTGAGCCTACATTACAAATCTAGCCGACCTTACACATGTGTGGAAAATAAATTCAAAATATATGTTCTGCTCATCCAATCAAGATGATATTTAGATCAATCTTGCACCTCTTCGAAAGAGGAATCCAACAAAAATATGACCATCATCATATGAGTAGTTCAATATGGAGTTTGGAACTAGTTTCCCAAATTAAAAGGATGAAATCCTCGGGATATAAGCAAGGAGGTAGGATTGTGAATTTCACCACGCCTACCAAGAATGAGTATCAGAAAGAAACCACTACATCCAATAGAAATTATCCCACTAAACCAATAATAGGAGACAAAAGGGTTCAATAAAGGCCCCTTGTAGTCTTAGACATGTGGAGAGAACCATCTATGGAGAGACTACCCTCATCAACAACAAAATGGCACAAAGTTGTACGATGTGAAAGAGGAAACAATAGTGAATTATGTGACTCAGAATATACCAGGAATTTATACCACATTGGACAATAGGAAAGCATGCCATAGATATTCAATAATCGATATGGAAGGTATGATCATTAATCAACCTGTTTCAATTTTAATTGATCCAAATTCTAATATCATCTATATCACCTTGAAGATTGCAAAGAAATGTTCCTTACAAAATAAAATCCATTAGAAATTGTGGTTATTTTAGCTGCCCATGGGGACTAAAAGACAGGTGGTATATGTGGTGGAATTGTGCCCCATGAAGATAAGCGAAATGTCTACTTTAGTCGCTCTCAACCTTTTACCATTCGGCTCGTATGACATTCTTAATTGGTATGGATTGTATAACAACCCATAAAACCAAAATTGACTACTACAAGAATTAAATGGATTTCCTTTGTGATGAGGGTGAGGAATTGACTCTATAGGGAATAAAGAAGCTTGCCACAGTGTGCTACAAGTGAAAATATGTAGCAGAAAAGGGTGTGCCCTGTGTTATAGACTATTTTGTTAGATTTGGTCAATCTACAAACTAGATCATTTAACATCCACGAACATGTTGTCATCATTCTTACACAAATCCCTAAGCATGACCTTTACGAAAAGTTTGAGTTTTTGGGATTAACTGCTCAAAATCAATGTTTTTTACCCCAATGCACCCAATCCCTTTAGACATTTTCATTCATCTTGCTCCTTTTTTCACTAGAAAAGATCAGAGTTGGTTGCTCCCTTCTGCAGGTGCACTGATTCTAGAAATTTAGGAAAATTAAAAATATTTATGAAGCTTCCTCCTCCAAAATATTCCAGGGGTTGTTTTAACCATTTACCATGGATAAGAACTCGAATCATATATGATATTACCTTGGACACTTCACCTCTTATCCCTTGAGCTCATCCTCCCATCATATGTGGATCTCAAGCCCATTATGGTAAATCCAAAACTACCCTACCTCTCATATAAATCTATTTCCATCCATATCATTAGAGTTGGTTTTTGGAGATTGATTATGCCCTTATGTTGTTGCCTTGAATTGGAAGGAGACATCATCTTCATGAATTAGGGTGAAATTGAGGTGTGCTTTGTGAAAAGGAAGGAAAATTCAACTTTGGGATATCCTTAAAATATCAACTACTATTCTTGGTTGTAAACTCTCTCCTATTTCTATTAATACAAAGAGTACCTTGTTTTCCTATATATGTTGTGTTAGCACCTAGATTGACCTTAGACTAAAGGAAGGCAAGCCAGGGTAACCACAAGCCACACCTAACCTTGTAGCTAGCCCTACAAGGTAGGGATAGGGCTCTCTCCGTAAGGAATCTCAGTCAAGGATGGTTGTGGAAAAAATAGTTTAGGCTAGGTATAGTAGCTCGAAAGGTTTTGATAGATTTTGTTGGTGTTTGTTGGATCAGATGGAGCTGGGCAGTTTAAATCTGGGAAATTAAATTAGAAATGTAGGGTATTCTATGGGGCAAGGTAGGCATGAACTTTAACAACTCTGGCTTAATGACGTGAAGTGTTTAAGACTGGTGAGGAGCTGAGGAGGGCATATGAGATGAATCCTTCTCAAACAGTAGAAAACATAAAATATTGAATGATTTCCCAAGCCAGAGCACTGTAACAATGGATTTTACCTATCTAACTTGAAAACATTCAACAGAAATCAATGGAATGAATTATGGCATACATAAAACATTTAACAAATGATTACAAAAGAATAAATTGTGCTAAAATTCCATACCACAGGAATCCCATAAAAATAGCTGCAAAACTTATTAATTTCCTACCAAACTAATTACAAATAATGTACAATCAAGCTCAGAGCGCCCAAGTGATTCCAACTTCTAAAAATGACTGAAAAATTACATTAAATAGACTAGCCTCAGGAGGCGAATCCGTAAAAAGAGGAGTTGTTTCACATGCCCACAAACAAAAACCTGAAGATAGAAAAACCCAACGATATACCTCTAAAAGAGAGGAAACAGTATACTCGACCATCTGGAAGTATTATCTATTACATTTACTCCAACCAATGGAAAGAAAACAAATCTGGAACCAATTTTCCACCACATTTATCATTTGACGCCATTTCGTGAGCTAGTGCTGTAATGTTCTCTGTACTTTTTGAGTCATTTATTCATTTGGGCATATTTTCTGATCCAGAAGCTGATTTCAAGAGTATGATATACCATTGGAAAGCTTTTTTTTGAGCTGCTTCTGATGAACATGCTTAGAATATGATTGTCACTAAAAATCATGTGTAGAACACTTTTGAAAACCAGACAGAGAAAAATCACCTTTGACCCTTGGTGACGAGCTTTGAAATACTAACATTGGCTTTATGGAGATAGCAGCTTTTGAAGTTCAACTTATTACATATGGAAACATAAAATTACCTAAGAAATGATACTAAAAACAAAATACTTTGTTTTCACCTCAAAACATGTTTTGAGGTGAAAATTACATTAAGCTTAAAAGAACAACGTCTTTGACTTTTCCAAATACTATACTTTGAGTTTATTTGGCATCCCCATGTCCTTGCTGATATTTATTGACACTTTCATCATTAATTTGACTATGGTGGAACCCTAAAACATAATTAGACCAAACCCTATGACCTAATAAAATGAACTGCAGAGTGAAAATGAATCATGATTGAAAACCATAGAGAGGAGAACCAGCAAGTATTTTTCATGAGGGAAAAATGATAAAGTGACCCCAACAATTAGTGGATCCATGACCTAATGGAGTGATAAAAAGTTATAGTATGAGACTCCTACTATGAAAATGCAAAAAAGCATGTTTTGATCATTGATGGCAGTATGACAAGATTGACACTAACATTGGCTCCAATGGGGATGGTAGCTCCTTGGAGGTCCCAAGAACACTGTAGACCTAGTAGCCTTATCCATTGGGCAATACGGTCAAAATACTTAAAAGACTAAAAACTGACACAATGCAGACTGACTCATGACTCAAACCATGACAGTAAACTAAATCAAAACTGGCAAACCTTACACATATCATTCAAGTTTTATAGCCTTCGCTTTGGGCCCCAAGCTTCAATGACTGTGTACTTGAAATCTTACCAAAAATGAATATGGCATGTACAATGACTGTGAAATAATTTCAGAGAATCATCTTAAAAGTAGTAGTGCTTCAAGAGCCTACCATTCACTGGCCCTCCTGGGCAATCTTGACCATCCATCTCTGTGAGAAAAAAAGTGTTTTGTCCTCTATATGCTGAAATCTTATACGGTCCTTTCCATAGGCTATCGAACTTACCATGCTTTCCTTTGTCCTCATTTCGTGCATCTGATCTTAGCACTACATCTTCTAACTAAAAATTTTCTGCTTTGGTTTTGCGGTCATAGATTTTCTTTATTTTTTCCTGCAACCAGAAATTGTTTTGAGAAACTTCTTCCCTTGTTTGCTGAAGGTGGATCATTTGATTGATCCTTCGTTGAATATCATTCTCTTCACTGACAGCTTCTTGTAGTAATCTCATGACCCGAACTGTAAGTGATGTAGGAAATACTGAATCAGTGCCATAAACCAATTCGAATGGTGAAATACCTATGGATTTCTTGCTACTAACTCTATCGGCCCATAATGAGTTAATAATTTTTCGATGCCAATTCGTCTTATTCGCTTCCAACATTTTCTTAATTATATTCACCAAAGTCTTATTTGATGACTTTGCCAATCCATTGCCCTGCAGGTATTATGCTGTCGAATGGCCCAGTATAATATTTTACTTATGGAAGAACTCCACCATCTTCTTGGATTTAAATGCCTCTGCATTATTTTTTATGATCTTGTGAGGGCAACCAAAACGAGACAAGATATTTGATTCTAAAAATTGAATAATTACCGTATTCGTGGCCTGCATTTCTGGAATGGCCTCAATCCATTTGGTGAAATAATAGGTAGCTGTCAAGATCCATCGATGTTGTGTTGGTGATTTGGGATGGATTTCCCCTATGAAATCAAGTCCCCACTGCTGGAAAGGTGCATTAACTTGAACTGGTTTCAAAGGAAGAGGAAGCAGTTTCCTTTTTCCTTGAAAAACTTGACACTCATGGTAGCTCATCACTGTTTTATACAAATCTGAAAATAGAGTTGGCCAATAATATCCTGCTCTCAATACTTTGTTAGTTGTTGTTTTCCAAAACAAATGACCACCACAATCACCTTTATGAAAGTCATGCATCACCTGCTGAGCCTCGTCTTCAACCAAACAATTAAGTAGAATACCTCTCGAATCTTTCCAATAAAGAGCACTGTTTAAAATATAGAATTTAGCAGAATTGAGTTTTAGTGATCTACCTTTGCTTCTAGACATCCCTGGAGGTGGAAAAAGATGCTGAAGAACATAAACTATGTCTGAATACCATGGAGATTGGAGAAAAATTTCTGAAACTGGAATAAGTGAACCATCATCCTCATCCTCCGACATTGCTGCTATGAGATTTATGTCCAGGGCACGCAGGTTTGATTGTGCCATTAGTTTTTCCAAGCCTTGTCCCTTGATTAACTTTGTGGGTTTAATCTCCAAATCATATTCCAACATTACTGCTATCCACTTACCTCTTCTTCCCTCCGGATCAGTTTGCACGAGAACATTTTTTACTGCTACATTAGGAACATATGCTATGGTATGTGAATGCAGAATGTACACTCTGAAATCCTTTAATTCTTTTATAAGAGCCAATGCTTGCTTTTCAATGATATTATAACGCAAGGCAGCATCTCGAATAGTCCTACTAAAAAAAGCAATGGGTTGTTCAATCTGATCTTTCTTTTGCATCAATACCACAGCCATGGTATGCTCCGATGCAAATGAAAATATAATGAAATCTTGAGTGTAATCAGGACTAATCAATACTGGGGCTGTGGTCTAAGCAAAATTTACCAAATTAAATGACTTCATAGCATCCTTGCTCCATTTGACAGTGTTGTCCTTTTTCAACATATTAGTCATTTCTCGTAAATGTTCTGCCAAATTGGGTATAAATCTGCATAAGAAGTTCATCTTACCATTGAATGCCTGAATCTCCTTTTTTTTTACGTGGAAAATATATGTGCTAAATTTCCTCCACTCTTGAAGGATCAATGCGGATACCTTCTTTAGAAATGATATGACCAAGAAGCTTGCCCTCATCCATAGCAAAAATAATTTTCTTCAGATTTAGAGAAATCCCAAACTTTCTGCATCTCTGAAATACAATCCTCAAGTGTTGCAGGTGTTCATCATCAAAACCAGAAAATATTGTCAAATCATATAAATAAACAACTAGAAAAACATCCTTCTCATTAGCAAAAGCGATGTCCATTTCTCGCTGAAAAGTGGCTCCAGCATTCTTCAATCCTAATGGCATTTTGGCGTATTGAAAAGTTCCCCAAGGTGTCATAAAAGAAATTTTGTCTTGGTCTTTTTCATGCACCAAGATCTGATTATAGCCTAAGTAACCATCGAGTAGTGACATCTGCGATGCTCCAACTACTCTTTGCAGAATTGATCCATCTTCGGAAGTGGATAGTTATCCTTTAAGGATACTTTATTGAGATTCTGGAAATCTATGCACAACCTTATTTCTCCTCTCTTTTTGCGTACTGGGACTAAATTCGAAATCCAATCAGAAAATCTAATTGGAACAATGATACCAGCTTTAAACAATCTATTTACCTCTTTTTCAATGGATGGAAGCAGCTTTGGATTGATCCTTCTCAGCTTTTTTCTAAATGGCTTTTGATCCGGCTTGATAGGAATAGTATTCTAAATTATATTTTTGTCATATACCTTCAAATATGAATAATCCCACGCAAACCCATCAGAAAATTCAGAAATTAATTTAACATACTGGGCCTTTACCTCAGGAGACAATTCTTTTGATAACTTTACAAACTTAGACTTGTCAGTTGTTCCAATATTGACATCTTCAACTCCTTTATCAGTAGGCACCAAGCTCGGCTTTCTTGCAACATCATCTTGATCAAAAATCTCCTCTAAAGGTATGAGATCTCTAGGAATAACATTATATTTTAGATGCAAAACATCCATCTGATTTGTTTCAATCTCTTGTTCATCGGTATCATAATCACCATCTATGGAAGCATCCTTGAATTTTCCTTCATTCTGTAAAAAAACATTGATTTTTTTGTCATCCCAAAACACTTTCCAATACCTTAAATTATCCAGAACAGCAGGTCGATGTTTGACCTGAATTTCAATTTTTTTGTTGGAGTTCATTGGAATCTTCAAATTGCGTGCGGCAGTGGCAAGTGAATCTGTAATAAGATTCTAAATTCGGGGTACTGCTGTCAAAGTATATTCAGAAAACATTCTTAGGATGTCTAGGACCGCATTTCTGTAGGCTCTCAATCGCGGATGCTTTTCTTGATACTCTCCTTTTACCTGTTTGATTACCAACTCTCAATATCCATAGACAGAAATCCTTTTTGCATTTAACTTCTTCAAAATTTTCAGGCCTGCAATCAAAGCTTCATACTTTGCTTCATTGTTAGAGCAGTCAAAAGCCAACTTATAAGCACATACTCTAACATTACTAGGAACTCTGTCAGGCTGGAAAACAGGGCTCCGAATCCATATTCCTATACCAGCACCATCCTTACCAATAGCTCCATAAAAATCCATTGTCCAAAGGCCTTCCTCCTCTTCTAGATGATGAAATTTTGTTTCTTTCTCTACCTTACCTTGACTAATCTCTTCATTTTTCTACTATTCACTGACCCTTTGCTACTGGCAAGTGGAAAGCTCAGAAAGGCTTGCAACTTTTTATTTTTTCTGTTTAAGGACTTCCCTAAAATTCTCTGAAATTTCTGGTACCTCATCTACTTCTACCAACTAAACATCTTCGTCATTCAATCCACTATCTGAATATAGTACAAATGATTCTAAATCTATATGTACAGCATTAATTGGATGATTAACTGGCTTCTTTTTTCTAGTGATCATATATTTCATTTTCTTCTCCCTGTATAGCTTTCTCAATTGACCGAACACGGGGATGGTAGCATAAGATAAATCAAGTTGTATAGGTTCCTTAAGTTTTTCACCCCACGATCTGGACAAAAGCATACCAAACCATGGTGGAACGTCAGCAACAACCACATCCATCAAAACATTCTTGGTTTGGATTTCATCTAAAGATACTACCAAGTCTTTGATAATACCAATACAACAGACCCTACCATAGTCAAAGGAATATAGATCATGGTATTTTTGGGTAATATCAAGACCCAACTTCTCCATAATGGCTTTAGGCATCAAATTGTGAGAAGCTCTGGAATCCAACATAGCATTGTGTAAAATGTACTCACGCAATCTAAGACTCAGGTAAAAGGGAGGGACTTCACTATCTTCATACTGACCTTCTATGGCAGGACCAAAAATGAGTTTGGGATTATCATCTTCGACATTGACCATATATGACATAGGGTCTATTTGCAAAACTCTAGATACCTGATGTTTATAAGTGTTGTTCTTCACCAACTCAGCTAAGGGAATGGAAACCTTCACCTTAGAAATTTCATTTTATAAATTAAAAGATGAAACTTTTTCTACCTCTTTGACGGGAAGATCTTTCTTCTCCACTTGCTCCTTCGCTGCACTTGGCTAATTATTCTTCTCATTTGCAATGTTATTTGTCGAGGGTACTGTTGGGGTTCCCATGTTTTGGCCAGATTGGCAAGACCAAAAGATGAGACAACATCATAACCACTTTCAGACCTCAGGATCTAGCCCTCCTGGGTCCAGAGAGGGATCTCTCTAATGAAACAAAGAATTATATATCTTTGAAAGCTCAAATGAGATGTTAGGCTAGTTATGAAGCACAAAGAGGGGTTTTAAAATGATTTGGTTGGTTGGTTTCTAGGTTGTTCATGAGATCATAGACTGAGAAGGTAATGGAAGGAAAGGAGCAAAGAAACAGGATGTTTCGGCAAAGAGGATAGGTCAAGAAAGTGCCATCCATTGGGCTATGGAGTCATGAAAGGTAATTACATGCAACAACTAGCTCAGGCTTTCAGAGGGCAAGTCATCTACACTAAAGGATCTTTAGATTAGATGGTGAGGTGGAACATTAAGGATTGAAAGTGAGAGAAGGAAAGCAACCTAATTTCTGTCTATAGATCAGGTCAGAGGTCATTTAACTCCAGACCTGCTTGGACATACTCAAAGGCAAATTTCAAAGGAGGGACAAAGGGGCAGCTTATAGATCGGACCAGAGGTCATTTAACTCCGAGTCAGATTTGCTTGTGCTCAAGAAAATGAGATAAGTTTATGATCCAGAGATACATATGTTAGAGAAGGTTTTACGAACCTTCAATGCTGACACACGTAGAGATCTTAGAAAGACATTCAGTATACGAGGATCCTAGTGGACAAGCTAACTCTAATCCCCGGCTAACTCTAATCCCATTGTTCCCAAATCTTCCAACTTAAACCCAACAAAGAACAAATATCCTAGCGGTAGAAAACATTAAGGCATTAAAGGCAAGGAGAGTAGAAACATAGGGTACCTAACAAGGGTAAATCCTATGCCAATATTCTGATGCGAGCCCAGAAGAAAATGAAACAGTATGAAAATGTAATAAACAGAGTTAGAAAAACATCACCAATAGTAATATACCAAGATCCTGTGAAATGTGCTTGATTAATTGATGAAAAACCAGTCACATACACTGAGCTCAATGGCTGTTACAATCCAAACTTCTCCTCCCTGCCTACTACAATACAAACTACTCTGTTACTTTCTCCTAAAATTGTTCTAACAGTCAAAACTGAATCCCTCTAACAGCAACAGCAACAACCTAACAACAACCTTTACAATATGTTCTCGAGGATTATTATAGCTCGAGTGGAGCAGAGAAGGTAGGTGAAGAAATAAATGTAGCATTAAAACTCAGAAGAGGAAAAGAGCTGAAGCCTCGTTCTGTTTTAAATTCTGAGCATTTATCTCTGGTACTCTTTGGATGAGAAGGATGGTCTTCGTCAGCCTGTAATTTACTTCCAGGTATGTCTCTGATGTACTTGCTGCAGTGTTCTGGTAAATTGCACAAAAAGGTAGAATAATAATGCTAGGGTCTGCCATACTGCATAACTCATGCGCTGGCAGCATAGGACTGTTGTCAAGGCTGGAAAATCTCTCTAGAACACGGCATAGGATGAGAACTGTATGGGCGCATTTTCCTTTATGGAAATAACCTTCTGCTAATGTGAAAACCTTGATATACCTTAATTTATGTGCTCTGTACCCTCTGTGTGATCCATGACATCTTCAATCTGGTACTTTACCTCTAAACCGCTGAGTTAAGGCTCAAAGATCTCCATTTTCATGCCTTAAACTCTCTGCTGCTCCATTTATGTCTCTGTCGATGAAATCTGCGCTTTTTAAATGGCTTTGGGGAGGTTTTACAAAGTTCCAACCCTGTTCTTTAATGCAAGTCCTGTCATGGCCCCTTCCCAGGCTTTCTTCGTGATTTCGACCTCTGAAAAATGGTCCTTTCTGCGTTTTCTGCCGCTGTAATAAAGACTGTGTAATCATGGTGGCTTTCACCCTCTGATAACCCTGCAAAACACGAAAACCTGTTAAGAAAACATGCATGGGGAGGGTGGCGCAGATGACTGTGAAAATGGCAGCGTGGCCCGGACGTGGACGATGAATGCAGCAGATACTATGGAGGAAAACCATAGAACAGAGGGGGATGCATGGGAAGACGATGAGATGGAAATTTTAATGTAAAACATTAAACTTTGATCTTTGAATGAATAGATATAGGAGGACGGAGGAAAACATAACAAAACACATGGAATGGTGACGTGGCAGGACGCGGTGGTGGCGGGGCTAACTTAAAATCAGGACCGTCCGATCTCAGGAGGAGATCGATGGCTGGGAACGCGTCGGAGGGTGATGGACAGTGAGCCAGGGGTGCGGATGTCTCGGTTAACTCCCGCGCAACTTCGTGGCGCGATAGCCGTTGGATGGACGATCACAGATCAGACGGTGTATATGCATATCGCGCCATGTAAAATGTCGAACGATAACGCGCGATGGGAGGGCGGTTTTGAAATAGTGTCGTTGCCACGTGTTGTGCGATGAGTGGAATCGCTGGCCAATGGTGGAGCGATGGGCGCATTGCAAAAAAGTACTGACCGTCAGATCTTACACAGATCGACGGCTGAGATTATTTCAAGGGCCGACAGACAAGTTCACCATCACATCGAAACTTTTGTATTTACAAAGGATAAGGGCGCATATGAAACCCCCGATTGTGATAAGCGCTTTATGACTAGCACTTGGTCTTAGCGAGCGGGTGCATGGAGAGGAAGTGGTTAGGGGCTAGGCCGAAGGCGGCTAGGCCTTAATATAAAGTGAAAAGTGGGTTTTTGCCCCTTTTAATACATTCTGAGATTGGGAAAGGGTAACGGTAGGGGGAAAAAGGGGAAATTGGGCCAAACAAGGGGAACTTGTAGGATTTAGAGGGGATTTTAGGAGGATTTAGAAGGTACAAAGGGGAACTTTAACAAAGGGTAAAAAGGGTTGAAAAGGGACATTTTGCAGGGATACAAGGGATAAATATAGGCCTTTTGGAGCACAATTTTTTGCAATCAGAGAGGCTTTATAATGGGGATTAGCAGAGGGGATTTATCAAAGGGAAAAAGGCACAAAGAGGCTTCAAGGATGATGCGTTTTCAGGGGAAATGCATTCCTTGAAGGCTCAAAAACATTTTAGCCCCATGTTTGCTTGTCAAAAATTTATAGGGGGCTAACAGTGGCTCCACATGGGGATGGCTTCTTCTTGAAGGAGTCAAGAATTCATAAAATGATCTTTGGTGTAGGCCAGATGCCTATTACATGACTCATCCATTTTATTTCTTGGATCAGCTGCCACAAGTTGTGAAGACATCAAATCAGCAGAAAAATTCTCAAACAATCTACCTACCCATCCTACAATCCTAGCATTTTTTCTTCTAGGGTGCATTTGAACTAGCAGACCCTTTACATCATTTTATTTTTATAAATAGAAAATCAACCTACTCTAATTCTACCCTTATTACTCCATGAGACTAGATTATATTGTTGGCCTCATAACTTTCTCTACCTACACTACTATCTGCTAGGATTACACTGTCTAGCAAATTTCTTCTCTATATTCTAAGATAGAAATTGAAAACAGTCAAGCCATGATTAGACTGTCTGACTTGTTGGACTTTGCAGAAATTAAAAACAACTAACTACATGCTCACATACTGAGCTTTATTGAGCTTTTCCTACCTACCCTACTCTAACTAGAATATTTACAATTCTAACTTACAAACATTGTCTTCCAATGTAACCAGTCCATCAAGTGATCCCATGGCTGGTCTTTCTTGCTCAACTCCTTGAGCAGGTTGGATTGGTAGGGCAGCTCCCACTCTTTTTGTTCCACGATAGCAGCTTTGAAAAATTTTCTTTCTGTTTGCAAAATGCTGCTCAAAAAGACCCTTGATCCTTCCTCAAATTTTTGCAGGAAATGAGCATAAGGATCATGAAATGATACCTGGTTATGAATATCTGGCAGGCAGGCTTCAACCAGGACCTCTTCTTCTTCCACTGGATCAAGAAAAAGACTCTCTTGAGAAAGAAAATCTCCTCATATTCTTCATTTTCTGAACTGGAGGACTCATCATATATGGCAGTGTTGTCCTCTTGGAGCTCTAATATATTCTGCTCTGATGTGCTGAGCTCTGTGAAGAGATCCATGTATTCTTGAGCAGGGGTATTTAATTTTGTTTTCTCTTTTTCAAGAGAAAGCCCCTTAATTTCAATCTTCTCAGAGATTTCTTCTTTGCTTACCCTCTCATCTTCTGAAAAGAAAAGTTTCTGACCTCCAATCATGTGAAAACCATTACTGATGAGTTGTAATGGAGTGAAGCAAAGATCTAGATATCCTTCACCCTCTTCTGCACTCTTAAAGCTTTCTTCATCAGTATCATAAATAGCCTGCATTGGCTCATTACTCTCTGGAAGTAAAGGGAACTGATTTTCCTCCCATAAATCTACTAATGATGACCCTACAAGATCATCTTCTATTTGGAGAACATCATCATCAGATAGATAAAAAATAGGAGAATCATGAATATAAGTAATGCTGCCAACCGGACATACTGAGTTATCAGCAGATTTTTCTTCACTATGATTTACACGTGAGCTTTCCAACTCTGTACAACAAAGCTCATCATATGAATGGACAAGAATGTCTGATCTGTAAAAAAAATCAGAGGCTGGTTGTCAATTGATGATCTGATCTATTTCTTCTTCTGTCAAAGGGGAAGATGGTCTTGTGTTCCTTTGTGCAGAAGTGCAGCAGCTCTTTGTTTCCTTCGAAGACTGGATTTGAGGCAGAATGTCATCTGAAGCCTCAACTGCAAGGGATGGTAGATCAGCATCTGAGTTTTCAGGAATATATTGAGGAATGTCTATGGTCTCTTGGCTTTTTTCCTCCTCAGTTGATTCATCCATGTTCTTGTGATAGCTAGGATGCGTATGAAATTCTTGAATGGTTGTTAACAGATCTTCAGGATGCATATTAACCAAATCCTCATCAATACCTAACAGGTATTGCATGATATTTTGAGATTGATCACAACAATCCCATGATAAGGATGGAGAGTTTCCTTTATAATTCTTGTAAAATACTTGGTGCATTTCCTTTAAATAAAACAAACTCTGAGGTTCTAACCATTCATACCAGACCCTAGCTTTTCCTTCTAATGTTTCCATGAACATTTTCATTAGGAAGTCTTCATGCCATTCAACTTTAAATTTCCACACATGTAGATGAAACTTGATGAGATGTAGCAAAGGGTCATCAGCGTTTTCACCCTGAAAGGTAGGCAGGTTTTTTAACCAGTCCACTTCAGGCATTTTGTGTGGGAATCGAGGGATATGCTCCCTACTCATTGGGGAATATCTTCTCTGTATGCGTGGAATCATGTTTGTAATTCAGAAAGAGGTCATTGTATCTTCTCAACCAGTTCAGAGTCTTCTACCAGTGGAGTCATTTGGTCTTTTGGGAGTTATGGAGTGTGGAGTCGCCAGGTGGATGTATATGAATGCTTGAAGCAGGATGTTGTCCACCATCAACAATTGAATGCCAATCTAACCAGATATCTTGGGTATTTTGAGTGCCTAACAGTATGTAAGATAAATGCACTCAATTCCCCAGTGGAGTCGCCATTATGTTGGGGTTCCCATGTTTTGGCCAGATTGGTAATACCAAAATATGAGACAACATCAGAACCACTTTCAGACCTCAAGATCTAGCCCTCCTGGGTCTAGAGAGGGATCTCTCTAATGAAACAAAGAATGATATATCTTTGAAAGCTCAAATGAGATGTTAGGCTAGTTATGAAGCACAAAGAGGGGTTTTAAAATGATTTGGTTGGTTGGTTGTTGAGTTGGTCATGAGATCATAGATTGAGAAGGTAATGGAAGGAAAGGAGAAAATTAGCAGGATGTTTCAGCAAAGAGGATAGGTCAAGAAAGTGCCATCCATTGGGCTATGGAGTCATGAAAGGTAATTACATGTAACAACTAGCTCAGGCTTTCAGAGGGAAAGTCATCTACACTAAAGGATATTTTTAGATAGATGGTGGAATGGAACATTAAGGATTGAAAGTGAAAGAAGGAAAGCAACCCAATTTTTGTCTATAGATCAGGTCAGAGGTCATTTAACTCCAGACCTGCTTGGACATACTCAAAGGCAACTTTAAAAGGAGGGACAAAGGGGAAGCATATAGATCTGACCAGAGGTCATTTAACTCTAGGTCAACTTTAGCATGCTCCAAGGGAAAACAGAGATAAGTTTAACAGAGCCAGGGTCTATAGATCAGAGAAGGACTTTGAACCTTCAATGCTTTGACACCAGCAAGAGATCTTAGAAAGGCCAGCTAGTCGCACAAGGATCCCTGGTGAGCGGGGCTAACTCTAATCTAGTCTTAATCTTTCCCGACTTAAATAAACAATAACAACTAATGATGACTTGTTAAAGGCAAGGAAGGTAAAACATGGGGTACCTAACAGGTAATACCTATGCCACGATATTACGATGCGGAGCCCAGAAGAAAATGAAACAGTATGAAAATGTAATAAACAGAGTTAGAAAAAAATCACCAATAGTAATAGACCAGGATCCTGTGAAATGTGCTTGATTAATTGATGCAAAACCAGTCACATACACTGAGCTCAATGGATGTTACAATCCAAACTTCTCCTCCCTGCCTACTACAATACAAACTACTCTGTTACTTTCTCCTAAAATTGTTCTAACAGTCAAAACTGAATCCCTCTAACAGCAATAGCAACAACCTAACAACAACCTTTACAATATGTTCTCGAGGATTCTTATAGCTCGAGTGGATCAGAGAAGGTAGGTGAAGAACTAAATGTAGCATTAAAACTCAGAAGAGGAAAAGGGCCGAAGCCTCATTATGTTTTAAATTCTGAGCATTTATCTCTGGTACTCTTTGGATGAGAAGGATGGTCTTCGTCAGCCTGTAATTTACTTCCAGGTATGTCTCTGATGTACTTGCTACATTGTTCTAGTAAATTGCACAAAAAGGCAGAATAATAATGCTAGGTTCTCCCATACTGCATAACTCATGTGCTGGCAGCATAGGACTGTTGTCAGGGCTGGAAAATCTCTCTAGAACACGGCATAGGATGAGAGTTGTATGGGTGCATCGTCCTTTATGGAAAGAACCTTCTGCTGATGTGAAAACCCTGATATACCTTAATTTATGTGCTTTGTACCCTCTGTGTGATCCATGACGTCTTCAATCTGGTACTTTGCCTCTAAACCGTTGAGTTAAGGCTCAAATATCTCCATTTTCATGCCTTAAACTCTCTGCTACTCCATTTCTGTCTCTGTCGATAAAATCTGTGCTTTTTAAATGGCTATGGGGAGGTTTTACAGAGTTCCAACCCTTTTCTTTAATGCAAGTCCTGTCATGGCCCCTTCCCAAGCTTTCTTCGTGATTTCGGCCTCTGAAAAATGGCCCTTTCTGCGTTTTCTGCCGCTGTAATAAATACTGTGTAATCATGGCGGCTTTCACCCTCTGATAACCCTGCAAAACACGAAAACCTGTTAAGAAAACATGCACGGGGAGGGTGGCGCAGATGACTGTGAAAATGGAAGCGTGGCCCGAACGTGGACGATGAATGCAGCGAATACTATGGAGGAAAACCATAGAATAGAGGGGGATGCATGGGAAGACGACGAGATGGAAATTTTAATGTAAAACATTAAACTTTGACCTTTGAATGAATATATAAGAGGACAGAGGAAAACGTGACAAAAGACGTGGAATGGTGACGTGGCAGGACGCGGTGGCGGCGGGGCTAACTTAAAATCAAGACCGTCCGATCTCAGGAGGAGATCGACAGATGGGAATGCGTCGGAGGGTGATGGACAGTGGGCCAGGGGTACGGATGTCTCGGTTAACTCCCACGCAACTTCGTGGCGTGATAGCCATTGGATGGACGATCGCAGATCGGACGGTGTATATGCATATCGCGCCATGTCAAATGTCGAATGATAACGCACGATGGGAGGGCGGTTTTGAAATATTTTCACTGCCACGCGTCATGCGATGAGTGGAATTGCTGGCCAATCAGAAATTACTGCCTACCCCCCAACGGCGGTGTGATAGAAACCGGCGGTTTTTGAATAGTGCGCAGTTGCGGGGAGCACTGGGTGGGTGAAAGGCTGACCGTTGATCTGCGGGCTAGATGGACGGTTGTGATGAGATCGGAGGGGCAAACGGTGGAGCGACGGGCACATTGTGAAAAAGCGCTGACCGTCAGATCTTACACAAATTGACGGCTGAGATTATTTCAAGGGCCGACAGACAAGCTCACCATCGCATCGGAACTTTTGTATTTACAAAGGATAAGGGCGCATATGAAACCCCCGATTGTGATAAGCGCTTTATGACTAGCACTTGGTCTTAGCGTTCGGGTGCATGGAGGGGAAGTGTTTAGGGGCTGGGCCGAAGGGGGCTATGCCTTAATATAAAGTGAAAAGTGGGTTTTTTCCCCTTTTAATGAATTCTGAGGTTGGGAAAGGGTAACGGTAGGGGGAAAAGGGGAAATTGGGCCAAACAAGGGGAACTTGCAGGATTTAAAGGGGATTTTGGGAGGATTTAGAAGGTACAAAGGGGAACTTTAACAAAGGGGAAAAAGGGTTGAAAAGGGACATTTTGCAGGGATACAAGGGATAAATATAGGCCTTTTGGAGCACAATTTTTTTCAATCGGAGAGGCTTTATAATGGGGATCAGCAGAGGGGATTTATCAAACGGAAAAAGGCACAAAGAGGCTTCAAGGATGATGTGTTTTCAGGGGAAATGCATTCCTTGAAGGCTCAAAAACATTTTAGCCCCCTGTTTGCTTGTCAAAAATTTATAGGGGGCTAACAGGTACTTTGCTCGAAGTCTAATAAGCAGGTTCTTTCCCTTTCCTCTGAATATTTGAAGATTCATTCTTTGATAGCAGCTCTTTCCTTTTCTGAATGGGATTGATTGGCACATCTCTGCTCCTCAAAGAATACTTCTTCTGTTGTGTTTTCAAAGCGTTCATATATCCTATTTGATAATCGTTAGACTCTTCCTCTAGAACTACTTTATTTTCCAGTATGAAATCTTCATCTCTTCGAGTGTCTGGAACCACTGCATATTCTTCATGTTCTGTCAGAAAAATGGGCGTACCTTCGGTAGTGAAAAAATGATTAGCTTCAACTACCAAATCATCATTATCATCTGTTTCCATTCCCTGAACATAATTTTGCTGCAAAGGGGTTCTGATCTGCTATTGTTGTGTTGTTTGATCTTGTGTTTTATGTTCCCTCTACTTGATTTGGAATTGGGGTTGTTGTTGTCCTCTAAAATTTGGATTCTGGATTGGTGTTTCAGGTCTATCTGAAATAGTTAGCTGGTCAACCATCTTTTCCACTGTTCGTATCAAAGTATCCATATTAGAATCTGAAGGGGATACTTCCTCCTTTACAGTCACTCTCTTTTCAGATCTCGTCTGTGCTCTTTTAGCCAGCAGATTTGTTTCTACGCTTACAGCGTTTTTCTGCATATCTTCAAGTGTGGTAGGATCTCATTCTCGTAACTGATATGCCATTTTAGCATCGAAACCATCTAGAAATTTTAGAAAATCTAACCCCATGGGGCATTTTAGGTTGGTCGGAATAGCATTATACATTGCATTAAACCTCACACAATAATCTTGTACACTTTCACCCACATTCCTTTTCATATTTTCATACTCAGACAAAATTTGGAGTGGGTTTTTCTTTACCTCCCACTGGTCTAGGAATTGTCTATGTAGCTCCAACAAAGTGTGGATAGAGGCTGCTGGTAAGGCTCTGAACCATTTTCGAACTTCACCTCCAAAACTTTGGACAAACAATCTCATAGTCACATTTTCTGCCTCTACCTCATTAAGGTCAAAGAAATCATTCATTTTATCAACATGTTGTTGCATTGTAATGCTTTAAGTGGCATCAAAAAGAGGTATTTTACTTTGGTAATCAATAGGCATATCATTCAGATTCTGAGGTAAAACTAGGGGTGCATACCAGGCATCCATGACTTGAGGCAGATTTAAAACAATGTTTGAACTACTAGAATTTAAGAGAGTTGTTGATGGAGAAGTAGGGGTGATAAGTTGGAGGGGAAGGGTAGGTATAAACTGAAGTTGAGAATTGATTTCAGAAATTGATGGGAATACTGATGAATTGAGGGTAGTGGATACTGATTCTGATGATTCTGAAAGCTCAAGGATATTGGTAGCAGTGATAGATGATTGAGAAGGGTTTAAGATATAACCGTCAATTTATTTTTTGGCCTTTTAAACTTCAAGATCTAGAAGAAAATCCGGGTCTAAAACTGTGTCATCAAGTGCAATTTCAGATTTGGTTCTGAACAGAGAAAGCTCAAAGTACTCATCAAAAGGGATGTCTTCAACGAACAACCACTCACTGGGACAGGAATTGGATCTAAAAATAGGTCTAGGGCTTACTGAAATTTCTTGTCTTCTGATCATTCGCGGAATAAGGTTAGGATTTTCAAATATAGGGAGAGGATTTGGATCAGGATTGGCCCTCGTGTATTTCCTTGAAGCCAGTGTGGTAAAATTTCAAAATTTTTACTTTGCAACGTTTTATTTTAGCCTAGAAAATTCTAAAACTCATCATCCAAAGTTCAATAATTTATATGGAATATGTTACCATGGTGATCAGTCTTTCGTTTTAGATTTTTCCCCAGTATGGTCGCCACTATGTTAGCACCTAGATTGACCTCGGACTGAAGGAAGGCAAGCCAGGGTAACCACAAACCACACTTAACCATGTAGCTAGCCCTACAAGGCAGGGAGAGGGCTCTCTCAGTAAGGAATCTCAGTCAAGGATGATTGCAGAAAAAATATTTTAGGCTAGGTATAGTAGCTCGAAAGGTTTTGATAGATTTTATTGGTGTTTGTTGGATCAGATGGAGTTGGGCAGTTTAAGTCTAGGAAATTAAATCAGAAATGTAGGGTATTCTATGGGGCAAGATAGGCATGAACTTTAACACCTTTGGCTTAATGATGTGAAGTGCTTAAGACTGGTGAGGAGTTGAGGAGGGAATATGAGATGAATCCTTCTCAAACAGTAGAAAACATAAAATATTGAATGATTTCCCAAGGCAGAGCACTGTAACAATGGATTCTACCTATCTAACTTGAAAACATTCAACAGAAACCAATGGAATGAATGATGGCATACATAAAACATTTAACAAATGATTACAAAAGAAGAAACTGTGCTAAAATTCCATACCACAGGGATTCCATAAAAATAGCTACAAATCTTATTAATTTCCTGCCAAACTGATTACAAATAATGTACAATCAAGCTCAGAGTGCCCAAGTGATTCCAAATTCTACAAATGAATGAAAAACTACATTAAATAAACTAAATATCAGTGAATCCGTAGGGATTGTTTCACACCAACAAACTTGAAGATAGAAAAACCCAACATTAACATAAATGCTAAAACATTTGGAGGTATTATCATCTGAATTACCGAGATCTTAGACCGTGTTATCTTTGTGTTTCCCCCTGTTTTGTATGTTTTCTATTGAAAGTGTGTCAAAGGCTGGCTAGTTTAAAAGTACTTACCAGATCCTAGTCTGCTTCCATGTCCTTCTTAAGTGTTTGTCAAAGGCTGGCTAGTTTAAAAGTACTTACCAGATCCTAGGCTGCTCTTTGTTCCGCATCTGTTTAACCTTCCTTCTTGTTGTACCATTTCATTCCATAAATCAATCTTCAAAAAGATCCTAGACATAGATGACTTGCCCCATGGACCATTCTTGAACCTGTTGTTTTGATTAAACCCTATTATGACTCCATAGCCCAATGGACTAAAACTTAAAGTTACCTACCTTTCTGGCTGAAGCTTGTTTTTTTTCTTGCAACTTCTCACTTTTGAAACTCTTCGCATTCATAAATTTCCCCTCAATCTGTTTTCATGCTCAACCATCCAAAAAACAAACAAACCCACCAGTCCTAACTATTGTATACTATTTCAAGACAATCCTCCTTCTTTCCCATTGGAGAGATCCCTCTTTTCCAGATTCAGAGGAGCTGAATCTAGAATCCCAGAAGTTTGTTGAAATGATATTTAACAACCGTGAACTCTACCAATCTTGCTAATAAATTAGAACCTGAAGTGACAAGCTAGGGTTGAGCATGGGTTAAGCGACCACATCCATGTGGAAGCAATCTGAATGGAGTGCTCCCAATCTTGACCGCATCTCACTAAGGTTAACCACTGAAGTGGAAGGCCAACTTAGTATTTGATGTGAATTGGAGATTTCATCTAGTAGTAGAAAAATCATCATGAGGTTGACTCCAAGGAAACCCATATGCCCATTGAAATTTGGGGCAAGCACATTCACATCAAATGTGGATTTCAATTGTAGGAACCCAAAAGGGTTACAGGACCCACACAAACCCTCATTAGCAACCTTAATATATATTAATCCCTTTAAATATATTCAAAACCACAGATAACCAACATTTAATAAAGATTTACCTTGAAACCCCTAGTCTACATGATTTTTCTTCATTATGCATAAAAGAGGATTGTATGGCGAAAAAAATGGGGTTTTACAATGGGTCAAAAGTGGGAAACTAATAGTAAGAAAATCATAAATGAAATATTTGGATATATACAATGATCTTGTGACCTTTGGTTTTGACTTCCAAGCTTCAATATCTCTTCCTATTCCAACTATTAGTATTTTTCCTAATTTAAATATCTAACAAATATTCTGACATGGATAAGTCTTACCTCACAAAACAAATTTGTTCATGACAACTCTAATGATAATCAATATTAAAAATGGAGTCTACCTCCTTTCCAATTCTTTATAATTAGTGGCTCAAAAAAGGTTTCTCCACACATTAAATAATTTGTCCATGGAAAATTTAATGACAATCAATAGCAAACAATGTAATCCACATCCTTTCCAATGTTGTGTTTTATAATTATTTATTGGGTTGCAAGAATTACAATTACAATGGTTTAATTATTCAATATTTTAAATTTATTTGGGATAAGATTTTAGTTGATTTTGTTTAAAGTTTAGTGTTTGGAATTATAAGTTTTAGTTATGTAATGTATGCAATTGTGTGTTTAAGAGAATTTTTGGAAGTGTTAAAGAGATTTTTTTAGATGTTAAATTTATTTATATACATTAAAAAAACACATTTTAAATAACAAAATACACAATCTACACAAAATTTCTATCATCAAATTTTAGAAAGAAAAAAATTACCATGCGAAAAATCTGAAGAAAAAAATTTAATCTTTTAACTTTAAATATATTTTAAAAAATTATAGACATACTTTAAATATCAGAATTATGACGACATTGATATATATATATATATATATATATATATATATATATATATATATATATATATATATATATATATATATATATATATATATATATATATATATATGTATATATATGTATGTATGTAATAATATATATTATATATATATATATGTATATATATATATATGTATGTATAATAATAATATATATATATATATATATATAATAATACTTAACTCATATATAATATATGTATATATTAACACTTTTCTTTTCTAATTTTATGTAATATATTAATATTTTTAATACAAAGCCAAAATATAGAAATTTTGTATGTATATAATATATAAATAATTCTAGACAAATAAAATAAAATGTGAATTTGAAGTTTAGATTAAGTTACCTTCTGTTATAAGTAAGCAAAAAAACAATAGTGACATAATAATGTGATATGATATTAATAAATTTAAATAGATATTTAAGATAATGTAACATATTATTGATAAAAAAATAAAATAAATGTAATATAAAAATGGAAAAGATTATAAGGATAACACATATTTTATAATTAATCCATTATATCAACCAGAACCGAAGCAACTGAAAACACGTAGCTGAGAAGCTATGATTTAAAAAAAATCACGCCTCAGCTCACTGAAAAAGAAAACTAACAATCCCATACCGTGACTGAAAAAGAAAACAACAATCCCATCATTCTATCTTTTCAGTATTTGATAATGTTACAAGTATCAAATACATTAAAGTGCTTGAGGAACAAAAAGGAGTGTTACTGAGATTTCTGTATGGTTATTACAATTGGGCTCCGGACAACGTGCTTGCCATCGCTCCAGGCTAGCGACACAAAGAATGTTTGTGAATTGACCGTCGGGGGAAGTTGCAGGGGCTTGGCATTGACGGTCAGCGCGAAGCTCAACTTCTGGGTCATCTAGCAGATGGGCGTCGGCAATGAGACCTTGGCCATCAGATGGGGTGTTAGCAAGTATCATTCCCACACCTCTAGCTTGCTCAACCACAGCCCCCTTAGCCACCCTGGGATTATCCCCATGCTCACACAACACGATCTTGCCTCTCACAACGTTGGGATCCAACAACCCCTCCTTGCAAAGAGTAGGCACAGATTTTTTGTGCCAGCTACCTGAAAAGCATCCCCGACATCAATAATAGGCAGTGCTGGATTAAATCCTTTTCCACTGTACAAGGACGCTCCACGTATAACTGCCCCGTTGCCAAGGCGGACATCGATGAGGAAGTCACGATCCATAGTTCCTACCCCCACTATGGTGAGCCAAGGGGCCACGTTTGACACCGTCGAAGCTTTGGGGCTGTCGTTTCCCGCTGATGCAGAAGCAAATCCTCCGATCGACCTAGAAAAAACGTTCACTCTACCGCCTTGTCGAGAGAAGAGAGTATGTCTGATTCCATGCAACCATTCTTCCAACAAACCATGTATACCACAATACGTGCCTTGGGCACAATACCTTTGGCAATACCCTGCGCGTAACCCATCATGCTGGCTCCCGAAATGAATCCGCTCGCGGCCATGGAGGCGGTGTGCGTGCCATGGCCTTCCGAATCCCGTGGCGAACGCGACTCCAGGGTCTCGTTCATGGGACCATAGATCATTTCATAACCAGTGGAGAAAAACTGAGTCCCCACCAGCTTCCGATTGCACAGAGTCTTGGGGAAATTGACCCCCCCCCCCGCTTTTGCACTCACCTTTCTAGGGCAACCAATTCAAAATTTCAAATTTCAATTCGCGGTTTTTCATATTCAAATTTTACAATTCAAACTGCGTACACTGTATTGTAGCGTATACCATGTATTTATATGCGGTGGAAAGAATATACCATGTATTTATATGCGGTGGAAACTAGGCGAAGGCGCAAGGAAATTTCTCATGGGATGCCCATCCATGGTTCCTCGTCCGTATTCGAATGCAAGGGCATGGGCATCCATTAAACCTTGTGAACCCATGCGTATGCGATAAAGACAAGTACCGCATGATAAGACAGGGTTTCAACGACATGGGGTGCATGGCATGGGTTGGGTTGTCATGGTCATTGGTACTTAAAGGGCATTAATGGGTCAATAAACGGAGGAAATAAGACTCGCCATCAACCATCACCCACAGGACCATGCGCGCGATTAAAGCATTAAGTGTAATGAGCTACCATTTGAAATTTAAATTTTGAATTTTCAAAATACCGCGCATAGCTACATGAATATTGGATTTTTATGGCCTGGATTTTTGTCTTTCAATGGCTCACTGTTTCAAATAAACTTGCCTTCCCTCTTGGATACCGATGGAGAGCCTAACTTTTAGAAATGGTCGGGAAGCAGGTTGATAACACTGTGGCAGCATGAATCTATAACACTGGTAGCGTGAATTTAAGGTACCCTTATTTTCCTTTTTCAGGTTCAATTTCATTTTGTGCATGGAAATAATCATTTACATCTTTTTAGTGGTTGAAATGTAAATATTGCAGGTTTCTCTCAAGTTCTCAGACCTAACACTCAGGGCTTCATCCTTTTCAAAATTTCCCAAATGCGCAGGGCTCCTGAAGCACCTAGAAAAATTTGCCATATAATCGTAAACGGTAGGAAGAATTTTGTCATCTGAGCTCCTTGAAATCAAATACTTGCATTTAAATTGGTCCACCTAAATGAGATAACTGCTAAAATCCTTTGGAATATTGATAAATCTCCACCACATTAATTATTCTTATGCTTTAATGATGGTCAAATAACCATATTTATCCTCTCTACGCATCTCGATCCCACAGAGTTGCGGTAAAGTGAGGGAGGTCATAATTGAGAATAATCAGGACGTCGAGAGAAGGAAGTCGGCGTTGCTGTGCTCCATAATTTTCATGGGTTTTCTGCTTCAACAATCAGGAATTTTCTCCTTCAAATCTCACAAAAAGAGAGGTTCCACATCATTCCATAGCGGGATTTCCCAAAGTTATAAGTGGAGTCCTAATTTTAGTATGACTTACTCCGAGTCGGTCTCGGCCATTATGATTTCTCAAGAATGAACTTCTGTTCGTTGATAGTTTGTTGTAGTTTTATATTTTAACTTATTGAGTACAATGTTGTATTTTCATGTGTGAGAGACAACATTTTATTTAAAAATTTTCTATTTTAAAATCACACTTGTTCGAAAATAGTTGTAGATTTATATTTTAATTTATAGAAGACAATGTTGTATTTTCACGTGTGAGAGTCTTGATCACATTTTACCTAAAAATTCACTATCTTAATTACGTATAGAACTTTGTAATGTGTAAGATTTTTATTAGTAATTTCCGAGTAATATATTTCTATGAAATGTATTATGAATTTTGTAGATGTGTAAGATTTCTTATTAGCATCCGGATGCGGATGAACAGTAAGACAATGGGGCTCATTGGCTCCGGCCAATTCCCAAGGCGTCCGGCGCGTGGTAGCCACATGGGCCTCCACGGCGCCACAACCTCCGCATTTACTATGGCTGCAGGCGGCATTTATTCAATCCAGCGCCGGCATTACAAGCCTTCTACTCTGCCTGGCTCGAACATTATAACTCTCCTTCTCTGGTTAAACGAGACCACAGTCTCTCGTCACGCTCGCATGGTGACCCTGCTCTGTGATCTGAGGGTCTGTATGGTGCCTTTGAATAGTGCCTGCCTGCCCCACTGCGCGGAGCCGAACGTACGCACAAGCACGGGCAGGCGATGCTCAATTTACAGTTGCATTGAGTTTGAATCGGGCGCTCATTTCTCCCACAGTGATCTTTGTTCGGGTGTTCATAGTGCTACACAGCATCCTCCCCGCGCTCCTGTGCAGATTGGCCCGGGTTCTACCACTGCTGTCGACTCACTCCCGCTTTCCCAGCCTCACGACATTGCAATGCCTCGACTCAGGCCACGCATGACTGCGAGGCGCGGAAGCTCCAGAGGAAGATCGACGAGCGATAACCCCTCCTCCAGCAGGCTCTTTTCTGAATTCCCCCCGGCTTGTGACTATGGCCCTCCCTCTGACTCTCATACACCCATTGCTCCTCAACGCACCACCTCCCCTGCTCCTCCATCGGCCAGCAATCGCCTTATTCGGCAAACCACTCAAAGAGCAGAATTGAAGTTCGATAGCGCCTTCAATCGGCCAACTATCACTGCATACATCACCATCACATTGTGTGAGGACGCCACCCCCAACCCGCCCTCCTGGCCGGATGCTCCTCTGTCCCCTCGTGCCCCCCTTCCTGGCGAGCCTCGCCCCTCCCCTGCTCCCTCTCATAGTGCAGCCTTCCCTGATCCTGCAAACTTTGCCACACCACCCTCCGGTGCAGCCTTTCCCTCTCCTTCGCAGGTCAACACTGAAGCAGAACAAGCTGCGGATGAGCGCAACAAGCAGAGCGATGTAGAAGATCCTGGAGCTGCCTACAGCTGCCCGATAGTGGAAGAGCAGCCATTGCCTTCCAACTCCATCTGAAATTGCTATGTCTGGACGCAGTAGGCTCGTTCAACCTGTTTGTCCTGTTAGCAATGTTGGTTTTTTACAGCACATTACAGTTCTCTGGTTTTTGTTCATGTCAATGTTAGTTTTTTGCTACTGTGATATAACAAACACTTGTACTCCACCGGTTTCCCTGCACATGGGCGGTGTAAATGTTGCTCTCAAGCTGGTTTCCCTATATGGGCAGCTTCGAACCAGAACTATGTTTGGCTTTCAAGCCCAGTCTCAGGCTAGTCCAACTGAGCTGAGGCAGTTTTGTATCATTATACTTACATAAATAGAATTAGTCAGATTTAGAAAAAAAAAAAGGAATTTCTTATTAGCAATTTCATGTAATATTTCTATAAAATGTATAATGTTTATTTAACTTTAGAATTTGTATTAATTTAATTCAAATTTAATAGCAATTTTAATGTTTTAAAAAAATTATTAAATCATTTTTCAATTAAATATGAATTATTAATTTGATTTATTTATATTTTAATGGAATAATATATATATATATATATATATATATATATATATATATATATATATTATATATGGATTTTATATGTGATTGTGGACTTTTGTTTTCTGAAAGATTATCTTCATATATTTAATGGGATGTTTTGACATATATATTTTTTTATAATAGACAATTAGGTGTGAAGAATATATATATATATTCAATTTAGAGCCGATTTACTTTTAAAGCTTTTAAATTTTGGAAAAAATCAATACAAAAGTTCAAAGTTTCTATATTTTGTCAAAATTAGTAATTTGTAGTATTCATATTTGATTTTTTTTTGTAAAAATATAAAAATTTACAAATAAGTGCAATCAAAATGTTATTAAATATAGATTAATTAAATAAAATTGTGTTTTTAATTTTTTCTAAAATTTAAATTTTGAGAATCAAAATGTTTGACACAAACTAATTTTAACATTGAAAAAATTAATAATCTATATTTTAAAGTGACTAACATTAATATGTTTAGACATATCTTTTAAGTTTTTCAAAAATAAGAAAGACAACAATACCTTATTCTATCTGTATTGACTATATAAATTTTAAATGGATATTACATTTTACTTAATGTTTATTAATTAAATTTTGTGATAGCATCGGATTGTAAGTTAGTAATTTCATTTAATATTTTTATGAAATGTGCAATGCTTATTTAATTTTAGTTATTTGATTTTAGAATTTGTCTTAATTTAGTTAAAATTTAATAGTATTTTTAATGTTCTTAAAAAATTATTAAATTATTTTTCAAATAAATATAGATTAATAATTTGATTATTTATATTTTAATGGAGTAAAATATTATTAATAAAATATAGAAAAATATTTAATATCAATTTAAAAAAAATATTTCATGTGTTTGTGGATTTTTATTTTCTTAAATATATTTAGAAAAATAAGAGAGATTATCATCACATATTCTTCTTGTAACTTTAGGATAGCATAAATAAAATTTAAAAAAGTACATGGAAGCATTAAAATCATAAGGACCTCATATGGACCCCTCCAAACCATGGCAAGAATTTATTTTAACATGTCACGAACATTGCATTTATAGGTATAAACAACAAATTTAAACATGGGGATCTCTTACAAATCTGAGAATAGATAATAATCATTGCTCCCCTACATCTGTCACATACATCACAACTTAAACATTTCAATATAACAGTAAATAATCTAAAATAAATAAATAAAATTTACTTTACCATATCTTACAGCTTCATATTACTACATTATACAATCTAATTTTCCAACTTACATGGCTTATGTAAAGTTTTTATGACTTCCATGTGTAGTTGATTACAAGCAGATTTAAACTATAACAAATGTTAAGATGGTTAATATCAATATGGTTTCGGTAGGACCAAGTCTTCAACCTATGAAACATTTGATCCGCTCTTAACTTGTCAGTACCTCTTAACTCATTTCAATTATGGTTCAGTTCTTCGAGGCGTTACACATTAAGTCGAATTCTATGCACTGGCAAAACGTCACTAATTACGGTACTTTGATATTAATTTAATCTTAATTCTCGACTAATATTTTGTACTTCCCAAACTACATCAGACTTCAAGCTTAGATGTCTGGATGATTTGAGACCGTCATATGGCTTATCAAATCAACAGCTACTGTGCTTCCTACCAAAGATTTCATTTCAACAAAACCCGAAAACCCTAACTTCTTGTCTCATTTGCATCGCATCTGCTAGGTGAACTGGTTCTGCAATGGCGCTCCACAGTTTCTTGACAAAGAAGGGTCTTCCTCTCGCTGCTTGCTAGAGTGTTGGGCTTGCACTTCAGTCCGAGGGTATGAAGATGCCCAACCTCCTTCGGAATTGCTATACCCGTAGAAGGAATACCGAGGAAGCCAAGGGTTTGGCTTCCACCCAGACAGTCCTTAAACGTTCTTACTTTTGCACAGAAGAGCTCCTTCAGTTTGTAGCCCATTTCCACTGAGGTATGGTTTTTTCTCACAGTTCAATTCTTGTTTTTTTTTTTCTTGTTTACATTCTATTAACCCCAAGAACGGTCTAGGTTTTGAGCTTAACCCCATCCTCTGTAATTTATTACAGGGGTAGCATTCGGCGCTAACAAGTTACCTACAGGTACTTAACACTATTTCAATTATTACATTTCTTACACCTTTCTTGTATTGTTTATATAAAGTTCCTAAACCTTGATTGTAATGTTATTCTCTTACAGGTATACATACTCTTATTTGTTTTCTGGATGATTCACTACCTTATCATTTCATTGCTCCATATCTACACTCTGCAATTACAATAATTCATACATCACAGTGTTTTATAACTCGATGGACTGGCACCAATCCCCTTTTTACTCGCCCTTTCTAGTGAGCATCTATGGCTTCAACTCCTGCTTGTGCACCAGGCCTAATCAATTTGGAGATGAAATTGGGTAGTTTTAAGGGGATAGGGAAAAAGTTTACCCTCAAGCTTTGTTGAACGTTGAAAGGCGAGAATAGTACATTTGGAACTATGTTATCAGGAATATATATTGAATGCCTCAATGTTTTTAAAATATATATAGACTAGTATATTATATAATAACCAAAAATTTAAAATAAATTTTAATTTAGTAAACTTTTATTATATTTTTCAACAAGGTAATGTGAGATGTATAATAAAATAAGTGTTTTGATGCATTTTATAGATTAATACAATGTTTTATTACCCATTTAATTTATATGACTACACTAATTATTTTTAAATTTTCTTAACTAAAATAATATTTCCAATATTTTTTTTTTATATCGTTAATGATTTATTATGGTGTATCCATGTTTGGGAGTATGATTATTAGGTTGCATAACATATAGTCTTCTTAGCCACTACTTAAATAACATAGCAATAAGATAGCAATAGTGGCGTTTGGATTTTTAAAACTCTTCTCAATTTCTAATAATACAACTATGTCTACATATGTTTTAATTATTTTTGGAAATATATATGAATGGGAGCACATAGTGTATAGTGTATGAGTTACAAAAGTGGGTAATAACTTGTTTGCAACAATCTTTTCAAGACCACTTGATGACTTGAGCGGCTATGCAACATTTAAAATTAATTACTCATATTTCAAATAACATATTACAATGATTTGATTGGAGTGTATATGGAAATTAAAAAAAATGTTATGCCTTTAATAATAAAAACCACAATTTGCAAGGTTACAACTTCACATTGGAGATGTCTACCCCAAGTTTATCTACTTGCCCCACTTCTGCACCCAATAATCATATAGCATTATACCTATGTGGATTGAATATTATCCTCAAGGTAGCTGGTGTGTCGAAACTTCCCCTTCAACGATACTTGCAACACGGTGCAATTGACATTGTAGGGACCATTCCTTTTTCTTATAATTTTGATCACTATACACTACACTGTCAAAGCAATTGTTCGCTCTCTTGTGCAGGGTCTGCATCTCCTTACTGAATTTGACTGAATTGATGTCGGTCCACACAGTAACAACGACTCTGTCACCAGCGGCGGCTGCCTCAGTCACTAACAAATGACGTCAGATGAAATATCTCTTATGAAAATTTCACAACCTCCATGGGACCACGTGTTTCTGTCGTCGTTGAATAATAGAGAATGGTGGAATGGGCCCACTTTTTATGGCTCCACATATCCATCCTAATCTAACTACGGGGGTGATGACAACATATGGCTCCACTTTTTAAGGCTACCTTAGCTCGGTTAAATATCACTATGGAAATAGGTCGGGGTTATGGAGATCTATTTGTATATGGCATAATGTTTATGTTGAGGGATAAATATTGAGAATATCAAGCACTTCGGGATAAATTCGATTTATTATATAAGAGTGTTGCAATTATTTATTTATTTTTACAATATATATAGAGTAAGAAACAGTTGTTAGAGAAGGTTATGTGATAAATTATATTTTATTTATTTTATATTATTTGGTATTTTCTATCAAAACCATAATTTTATTTGGATGGCAATGTTTAGGTTGGAATTTGATGTTTTTTTTTTCAAAAATCTAAGTGTGGGAGTGTTTAAATTGTTTTTTTTCATGGCAAAAATAGATTCAACACCATCAAGAATCCTAAGGGCACCCAAAATTTTGAAGCTTGACAGTGGTAACCCAAATGTCGGAATTCCTATGGTTTTTCGAGAAAATTATGGCATCTTTAGATTTTGCCTTTATACATCACATCAAAATTAAATGTTATTAAAAAAATTATAATATTATTAAAAATATATATATTTTTATTAGAGATATTTTTTTTTCAATAATAAGAAATTAGAGAGAGACTACTTTGTACGAATTTTGTAGGCCATTCTAATCGAACTACGAAGGTGATGATGTCATCAACCTTAGACAACACATTTACATTTATCTTAGTTGGGCTAAATCTAACTATGAGAATAAGAGAATAAGTCGGGGTTACAAGGCTCTACTCTTTTTTCATAAACTAGGCTGAGCCTAAATTGAGGCCAGTCCTGTTAGATGGAAGAATGATCTTCCCAACAAGGGGATGTTGTCACTAGGACTGTGCAAATCTCGGTTGAGCTTGGACGCCTCTTGGCATAGTTTAATTACCCCAAAGTTGGCTCCCATCCTCAGAGCCTCCCCATTAGATTTGAATCTATGATTGATGGGGACTAAATCCACACAAACCAATTGGTCTACACCCCATGGGTATACAGGGATCTACTTGTGTATGGCATATTGTTTATGTTGAGCAATTGATATTTGAGAAAATCAAACACTCTATAATTCAAAGTAAATTTATTTTATTGTAAATAAAATAAATACATCTTAACTCTAGATCTATCAATCACTGAGAGGGACTAACTTTCTCGATGTGCAAACCTTTTCTCAAGATTTGCAATAGAAAAAGAGGTTTTCACTTTGAGATATTTGATCCCTCTTGAAACTTGATAAATCTAAAGTTAATACACTTGATTTGTTCAGATAGATTTTTACACATTTCCATACTTAAGACTAAGATTTATTGATATGTTATACTGATTATGGGAATGCCTACCTCAGAGATGATTCCATTATTATGTTGTATTGTGATCCTTGGTTTTCCACTTTCAGGTCTCCAAATAGTTGGTCTTTGACCTAAAATTTTGCATGATAAAGCCCTTCATCCCTCATACACAGTTTTTGAATTTGCACTTTAGGGGGCAATTTGTTACACGTCATTTTGTCACCATTGGGAAAATGAACCCAAATCTGAATCCCTCACTATCTGAAGAACCCTTCTCAGTAATCCCCTACGGAGTCAGAAGAAAATCCATTTTGAAGATCCCAAGAATCCTGGATTACATTACATAAAACCCTAATTTTAAGCAGTATCGCACCTTCACTAGACACAACCTTGTTGAGGAATCTTCCCTCAACCAATTAAACCCCAAGCTCCTACTTCTTTGGACCTCATCTCAAGAATTATGGATCTTTATCATGGAACCAATTCCCTATAATTATGGATCTCATCCCTTAAAATATGGATCTCCAACCTCCTCTCCTCTCCTATAAATATAATGCAAACTAAAGGAGTAGGAGTTGGAATTTGAAGTACGCATATGTTGTCAAATTGAAGAGTGAAGGCTTATCATTGCAAGAGGAAGGATTGGAGATTTCTTGGAAGAGAACTTATGACATTAAGGCCAAATGGATTGTAATATTGTCTTCCTATTGTAAATACAAAGTGCATTTTTTTTCACACACACACACACACACGCACACATATATAGATATATATATATTGTCAGGCCAAGAGGTAACTCCGCAAATTGGAATATGAATTTGGAGGGTGTGCATGAATTTATGCATGGAGGTGAGACTTTTGGGATTCATTTCCCAATGTCTCTTAGCCTTCCTTATTTCCTAATTTATAATTTTATATAATCTCACCCAATCCCTTAGGATTTGGTGTCAACATTCAACCCCTTAATTTGAAGGGATGTTGGTGATTCCAAGCATCATTCTGAATTTTTCAAACTTTTCTCTTGCAAGCGCTTTGGTGAAGATGTCTGAAGTCTGCTCATTTTTGTAATAATGACGTAGATGGATAGTTTTGGCCTCAACATGATGTTGAATCAGATGGCTTTTTGTATTGATGTGCTTTATTCAATCATGGAACTTTGGGTTCTTGGCCAACTTTATTGCAGAAGTGTTGCTGATCATGAGTGGAGTTGAATGCATTCGCTTCATCTGCAAATATTCTAGGATTTTCCTGAGCCACACAATTTCCCTTTTTCTTTACCTTCTACCACATGTTTTGCCTCAGTTTTGGAATCTGTTGGAACTGACTGTTTACGTGATCTCCATGAGACAGTTCCTGATCCAAGAATCATTGAATAACTTGAAGTAGATACCCCAATTTCTTTGTCCCCATCAAATTCTGAATCAGAGTATCTGATCAAGATGTAGTCGCCCAACTATGTATATTTGAGTCCAAAGTCTTGAGTCCCCTTCAAGTACTTTAGAACTCTTTTTGCAGCAGACGAATGCCCTTCACAATGTTTTTGCATAAACCTGGAGAGGATTCCAACAACAAATGAGATGTCTGGATTGGTAGTAGTCAGGTAGATAAGACTTCCTGCAAGTTGTCTATACTTCGTTTCAGCCTCGAAAGCCTTCCCTTCAATGAATGTGAGCTTCAAGTTTTGTTCCATTGGATTGGTCAAAGGATTGCATTTATCCATGCCAAACTTGTTCAAAAGATATCCAATGTACTTATTTTGAGAAAGGAATACAAATTTAGGATGCTGAGTTACTTCAATATCCAGATAGTAGTGAACATAGCCCAAATAAGTAATTTTAAAACCTTTCTTCAATTCTTTCTTTATATATGCAATATAAATCTCATTGTTCCCTATCATCAAAAGATCATCTACATACACCACAAAATATACAATTTCTTTCCCAACATTCTTAACAAACAAATTTGCATCATCAAGATCAAAATGTTTGAAGTTAATTTTCAGAAGATGCTCAGTTAATTTCTCATACCAGGCTCGCAGTGCTTTCTTGATGCCATACAAGGATTTTATAAGCTTGCATACTTTGTGTTCTTGGCCCTTCACAAAAAATCCTTCTGGCTGGGACATAAAAATCTTCTCCTTTAGATATCCATTCAAAAAGGAGGTTTTTACATCCCTCTGATGGACTTTCCATCCCTTTTGAGTTGCTAAGGCAAACAGTGTCTGGATGGTGGCCCATTTTGATGTGGGTGAAAACGTTTCCTCATAATCAACCCCTTCTTTCTGTGAGAAACCTTTTGCCACAAGCCTCACTTTGTGCTTGTCAAGTGAGCCATCCACTTTTTACTTGTTCTTGTAGACTCACTTGCAACCAACTGGTTTGGTTCCCAAATGAGGATCAATCAGCTTCCAAGTGCCATTCTTTATCAAGGCATCATAATCCTTTTGCATCACTTCATTCCATTAAACATGAGAAGAGGCTTCTTTGAAGGAAGTTGGTTCAAGGTCTGTAGACAAATTCAGTTCACAGTTATAAGAAATATCCATATCAATAGGTGAATCAGAATTATCTGTCACCTCAATTTTTTCTGGTGGAACATATTGTTCCTGTCTTTCCAACCTCACTGGGATGAACGTTTTCTAGTGTCTTTGTCAGCCATTTTGGGGTACCTTTCTGAGATGGCCCAGGCTATTGATTTGAATGAGTTGGATTTGAATCAAGATTCAATCTACCAATTCTGTCAATCACATCATTCAAGGTGTCATCCATGGTTGGTTCTTCATGTGGGGGAGAGAGTGTTTCGGAAGATGATTCCATAGATTGATTCAGTATAGAGATCCCCCCTTCAAGATGTGGAATCTTATTATCAAATTCTTGAAACGACTTTGCATGTGTGAATTTATCCAAGCGATCAAGTTGCTGCTCAACAATGTTGTCAGTCTTGCAAGATTTAAGGAATGTGACATCTTTGGATACTACAAACTTCTTATTGAATTCATCACATAGATGATATCCTTTGGAGGTATTGGAATACCCCAAGAAGATACATTTTCAACTTCTAGCACCAATTTTATTCCTTTTTACCTTACGTATCAAAGCATAACAGGTGGAACCAAAGACCCTGAAATGCTTTACCGAAGGAATGTGGCGATGTCACATTTCATGAGTTTTTGTTTTTTTTTTTTTTTTTTTCTGATTGAAATTGAAGGACACCTATTCTTTATGCACACAACACATAGAACTAAATCAACCCAAAACATCAATTTTACATTCTTAAAAAACATCATGGAAAGAACCATATTTAAAATTGTCCTGTTCATTCTTTCAGCTACACCGTTCTGTTGGGGATTATAGGGCACAATTGTTTCATGTTTGATCCCATGTTGGAGAAGATAATTTTCAAATTCGTTTGAAGTGTATTCTTTTCTATCATCAGTGCGCAAAGATCCAATATGAGTTTGTGCATCATTTTCAATCCATGCATGAAAATTCTTGAATGTTTGAAAAGAATCAAATTTGTTCTTCAATAAGTAAACCAACACATTCTGGTGTAATCATCAATAAATGTCATCATATATTTATTTCCATTTGTAGAAGCAACAAGAATAGGGCCACATAAATCTGAATGAATAAGCACAATTTTTCTATGTGCTCTGGAATGTGAATCATGAAAGGACTGTTTGCTATGCTTTCCTAGAATACAAGCATCAGATTGCTTAAGTTTCCTAGGAATTGTAGGCAATCCAATAACACTATTTTTCTTCAACAATTGAAGTTTTTCATAGTTTAAGTGTCCAAATCTAGCATGCCATAAAAGACTTGATGGGAATGTACCTTCATCATGATGAGAACTGAATTCAAAGTTCTGTGCAGGAGCAGAGGAACCTTGCAGCTTTAGGAGTCTTCCTTCTTATATTCCCTCCATGAAAAGTGAGTGATCTGATGCTTTTCTAACCTCAACCTTGCCATAAAACAAGTGAATGGAGTTTGCTTGATGGCGGATGTGGAACAAGGACAACAAGTTTCTCCTCAACTCAGGGAGGTATAGAACCTCATGTAGAAGATGATCTGGAAGACCAGGCAACTTAATCCTGATTGTGCCAAGCCCTGATGGCTTGAGTTTGGATTTATCTACGAACTATACTGCTCCATCAACTTTGTCAGTAAATTCTTCAAAAAAATATTTTCTAAAAGTCATGTGACATGTTTCTCCCGAATCTAGCAACCAATCATATCTCCAAGAAGTAAATGAAACATCAAACAAGTATTCAGTTACTCCATTGTTACAGTGCTACAACATAATGAGCGGATTCAAGTGCTTTACCTTTGTCTCTGTCATGATTTTCACCTTTTTCTTGATTTATTTGATTCTCAATTTTATCCCAAGTCAACTAACATGTAGACGCATCATGCCAATCTTTATTGTAGCTTATGAAATGAAGATCAGATTTTCCAGTTTGAGTTTGTCTGTACCCCCCCCCCGCCCCCCACCCACCCCTTCCTCTGAAATTCCTTCTTCCTCTTCCTCTTCAGCCACTTCCTCCTCTAGAAAAATCTTGATCATGAATCTTCTCTCTATGTGTGAAAAATAGAGCCTCTTCAGAAGACAGAGGGGTTGTCATCTTTCCAAAAGCCTTCTCTCTTTCTACAAAATATTTCTCAAGGGAACCAAAGGTGATTTTCATGAGGTTTCCACTTGCTTGCAACGACTCAAGGTAATGAGGGTAAGTGGGATACAATGCCTTAACATAAGCTATGAGAGGTATGTCAACTTCTACACTAGTATTCTTAATGTCATGCATGATAGACCTTACTTCTAATGCTAAAGAAAGAGGGTCATAATTTTTCAAGTTAAGGTTGAACAACCTAATCATTAATTGAAAAATTTCAAGTTCTGAATGTGAGTAATAGAATTCTTTTAATTTTCTCAAGGCTTCATAGGAATTTGAAAATGGTGTAATATGGCGACTCACCTCTTCATTTATAGAAGCTGCGATCAAGGCATAGGCCTTGCAATTCTTGTTTTCCCAAATGGAGATCTCCTTGTCTGAGGTGGGCTTTGTCAGTGGATTGTCTCCTTCTCCTTCACAAATTCCTCTCCACAAATCATTAAAAATGAGAGTGTGCTTGATTTTTCAAGACCATTCAGGATAGTTCTCCTTTCCGAAGAGAACAACGCCCACAATAGATATGAGAGAATGCATTCTTTAAAAAAAAAATCACTTTGTTGCCACTGTAAAAAAAAATACTCAATTCTAGTGCTACGAGAAATTAAATTCTACACTTAAATTTATTTATTTTTAGTAAAGAAAAAAAAATTTGGTAAAAAAAATGTAGAGGGCTTATTTGGGGGAGGGATTATCTTACGGAGGGTGGATGCGGGGGAGGGATTATCTGAGGGAGGGCAGATGTGGGGGAGGGAGGGCACATGTGGGAGGTCAAAAGGCCAAGAACGGAGGGTCACGGGAGGCTGAGAGCCAAAGGAGAGCGGATAAGGAGCCAACTAAGGTCAAGCAATATTGAGGGCCAGCGGTCAAGGGGAAGGGCCCAAGCAGTGTGGCCGAGAGGGAGGCTATGTGGGCGATGTAGTAGAAGTGATGGAGTAGTAGTATGAGGGTCTGATGAGGGAGTCGACGTAGTTGTGAGGCTGAGCAACAGTGGGGAGGCTGAGGCCAAGCTGAAGTGTAGAGAGTACACACATCAGTGGAAGTTGGCGCTATCACTGGGAGAGTGTATGGAGTTGGCGCTATCAATGAGGGAGCATGAAGGAGAAGTGAACTGTGCACCCAGAGGGCCAAGGTGTATGGCGTTGAAGAGCATTATAACACTGGAGGAGAGGCGGGAATTGCAGAGAAATGTATTACTGTGAGGCTGACTGCGGTTATGGAACAGTGAGATAGAGGAATGCACTGAATTTTTAGTGGGGAGTGAAACAGTCTTGCCTAGAGCAGACAAAGAGGTAGAGAGGCAGGTCTTCCAAGAGGGAGTTATAAGGGCAAGGATGCCATAAATATATGTAACTCTAATACCATTTTAGGCCAAAAGGTAACTCTACAAATTGGAATATGAATTTGATGGAGGGTGTGCATGAATTTATACATGGAGGTGAGATTGTTGGGATTCATTTCCCAATGTCTCTTAGCCTTCCTTATTTCCTAATTTACAATATTATACAATCTCACCCAATCCCTTAGGATTAGGTGTCAACATATATATGTGTGTGTGTGTTCCTTGATCTTTTGGTTAGAAATAATACATTTATATATATATTGTATGATTTGATCTTATGTTGCTTCTTTCATTGAAAATTCCATTTCAGGGATTGAGAGTGGAGTAGGATCTCAAGCAAACAATTGTGTGGAGACTTATTTAAGTCATCGAGTAAGTTTATCTCTGAATGATTTAAGTATTTATAAAGAAGAATTAGTTTATTTTGTCTTCATTGTTACTAGGCTTGGTTTCCAAGCCTAGGGAGATGATTTTATGCCCGCAGAACAAGATTCATTCAGATAACACTTAGAGAAGGAAGAGAACTATGTTTTTGAATTTATAATTTTGTGTATGTATGCAAGTTTGACAAGTAGTGATCGATGTGTGAATTATGTATTTTTGTAGGATAGTGAATAAATGGGACTTCCTGAGGAGATGATTGAAATGGAAAAGTTTTGTGAGCATATGCTTCATAACTTTGAAGAGGTCAACGTTAATAAGAAAGTTGTTATGCCAAAGGAAATCGAGGGAGCACCACCCTTAATTTTTTATTTAGAGAAAAATGAAGCAAAATTATTTCAGGAATATTATACACATGTAGAATATAGAGTAGCCTAAGAGGATGAAGCAAGAATTTAAGAAGAAGAATTATTTCAGGAAGATATGCTCTAGCAAATTTTAATTTTAGCTCTCCTGCGTGAGGAAGAAGACATAAGTGAAGATAAGGAGGAATGGTTAACAAGAATTCAAGCATAGAGGAAAATAAGACAATTCAAAGTAGTTTTGAATTATATGAGGAATTAAACTTATTGGAAAAGAGGATAGAGAGACAAAAATTGCAGATTCAGATTGTAAAAGAAAAATTAAAGGAAGGAGAAATTATGTTCATAAAAAATGAAGAGCAGAGTACAAAATGTGGACAAAAAACTGATAAAGGGATGTTCAAGTTAAAATTGAAACAATTTTTTACAACTCTTGTGGAAGAAGAGGATATGCAACATCCTGAGAACAATGACAATAGTGATGTTCAACCAAAATTGGAGATTAATGAGATGATAGAGGAAATGTGGATGTTGATGAGGAAGACATCCAGAAGAAGGTACACCAAAAGGAGGAGGAGCACCAACAAAGAATTGCAACTAACTGAAGAAGTGTGTATCAACAAAGAAAAAGGACAACATGAGAATAAAGTATGGAGAACTTGAGAGTTGGAAACTATAAAGTAGCAACAACAAAGTAAGGATAAAGATCAACTACAAACAAAAGTTTGGGACCCAAGAGGATTTTTTCATTAACATATGGAAGCACATGATTAGGAGACCATGATTTCTTTCAACCTTGGGCGTCTGATGCAGGAGCATTCAACTTTTAAGTCAAAATGTATTTTGACTAGATTAGGGGTCATTTATTTACCAAGGGAATTGTTTACCTAATTAAATGTAATTGATTAATTATTTAATTTTGTAAAATATATTTCAGTAATAATCACATGCAATGGAACATTGTTGACGCGTTTCGAACCAACCAGTGTGGTTCATCATGAGGACTAGTTGAGAGATTAGATCAGGACATTAAGTTTAAATAGAAGTAGAGATGGCTAAACTAGCTGTTAGGAAAACGACTAGTTTGACTTTTAAAATTTATTTATTTATCTATTTTTAAATATATATTATATTTTTTAATTAACTAATAACGGCTAGTTTCATTTTATTATTATAATATTTGATTAATTTATTCAATTAATTAATAGATTAATTAACTTATCTCTCTCTCTCTCTCTCTCTCTCTCTCTCTCTCTCTCTCTCTATATATATATATATATATATATATATATATATATATATATATATCTATATATATATATATATATATATATATTTTTTTTTTCTCGATTTTATTTAGTTGTCTCTATGCGAGATTCAAAAAATAAAAATAAAAATAAAAATAAATATAACAAAAAAAGAAAAAAAATTAAATAAATAAATAAAATTAAAAATAATAATAATAATAAAAAACAAGTAAAAATAAAATAAACAATAAAAATATAAAAATATAAATAAAAATATAAAAATATAAAATATATAAAATAATAATAAAAATAAAATAAAATAAAATAAATAAAAATAAAAATAAAAATAAATAGAAAAGTAAAGGAACAAAAAGTAGGGCAGAAATAAAAGGCAATCATGAATTATTTGTTTTTCCTTATGATTACAAGGATTTCTAGAAGAATATGTAATTAGGAAATCAATTGTAATCATTTATATTCCTTAGGAAAGATCTCGAGAATATTTGAGTGAGTTGGAGAGATTTGAGGGTAGTTGGATTCCTTGAAAGATCTTAGTATAAATGTAATCAATTTCACAATATTCGAGAGTGTGGAGAGTGTGTAGGAGATATTTTCGAGAGGATTTGAGGGCCGAGTTAAGGACACAAGAAAAAAAGGGGCCACTCGATGTAAATTTGGCCATAAAGAGGGCCTTTGACAACTTATGTAAATAATATTCATTTCGTTGGAATGATCGAACTCTGTGTGCATGTAATTTAGAGTTCATATTATCATTGAATGCAAAGGAATTGTGTTTGTTATTTTTGAAGAATATAGTTCTTTCTCTATATTTGTTATTATAATATTATGTATGAGCAGGGGAGGATTGAGGTTAGTCCAAGAAGGTCGTGCATGGGCCGAAGAGGAGATTTCTTTTCTTTTCAAAATCGTTACAATATAAGAGTGGTGCAATGAAAGTGTGAGGAAACCACTGTGAAATACAAAGAGGAAAAAAAATTGGAATAAAGTTAAGGTTGGAGAGTCGCAAAGGTTGCAGACAGAGATGAGAGAGGCGTGGTGACATAAGTGTTATAAACAAAATCCAAAGGTCTTTTTATAGTGGAGGAGAGCTCTTAATTGATCATTGGTTAATCTATATGATCAATGATGCAAAGTGATTGGGGTCGTGTAACGATATAATCAAAGAAATCCATGAAAAAAAGTTAGAGGTGGAACGAACATAGAGGAGAAACACAACACTTAATATTTTAAAGGGGAAGAGGAAACTGTTAAGTAATGGCACCAAGAGAAAAAATAGTTAGAGGAAATATGTTAACTGGCAACGCGTGGCTAAAATAGGTCTTTCCTAGAAGTCTTGAAGTAGTAACATTGTTGACAAGTCGAGTTATTAAGGTCGAGCTTACATAGCCCTGACAGGATAGACAGTGGGTCCCGCCAAGAGGGTTTTCACCCTAGAGGGTTTTGTAAACATTTTTTTATATAATGTCAGGTTATTGAAGGCAGGACAAAGGCAGAGTTAATAAATAAAGAAATTTCAGGTTGGGCTCACATGATGGAGTGGAACCCATTTGGAGGTTTCATAACCAATTGAATTTATGAATATTCTTACCATTGTGACAGGCATAAAGGAGCGGTCTTGTATGGAAGGTGGGCCACCTTGAAGGCCTTTAGCCTAGAAGTTCAAAGAATGAGCAATTAAGATAAGGCCGACATTGGGAGCTCTGACATTTTATTTCTTTGGTTATAAAGCAAGGTTCCAAGGCAATGAAAAATGAGAAAGGAGCTCGATGACGGTGGTTCTTGGGGGTTGGTTGTGATGCCTCCCTTTGATTTATTCATATGCATGTGAGTCCACCATAGTTATTATTTGTATGCAATTGAATACATATTTTGGCTCCAGGGGCTATATGAGAAACTCTTGAACTTACTGGTTTTCGTATTACCATTCGGTTCCTCCCACTATTCATTAAGGCCTTCCCACTGTAATTTATATAAAGGGATTTTTTATCCTAGAAAGTGATAGCAAGACAGGTTTGAAGTAAGCGTCGATTTGGTGAACAACTGGGCACTATGGGTTCTTAAGCAGGCTCATATAGGCATCACTCTGTAGACCTTCGAAGTTCCTTGTTTTTTTATAGTAAGCAAAACTATCTTTTTGCATAAAATTCGGGGAAATGGATATTTGTTTTGAGGTCTACTCTATTAGTTTTCCATTCATTGTCAATAACCATGCACTACTTCAAGACAATGGTGGATATAGTTGATAGATAATGTAATTTTGAATCTTTGATAGATAATGTCTCTCTCATCATGTTATGTTTTAGTATCATACAATAAAAGTCGTAATTTTGAGGTTTTTGTGTACTCTTGGTTGAGGCATTAGACTCCTCAGTGAGTCATATGATTATGTGAACACCAACTATTATCAATGTAATACTTTCTCTTATTAATATAAACCATTTGCAAGAGCTTACAAAAAAACATTTAAATATAATGAAACATATTTTTGCTCACCTGGCATAATGATTTGATTATGCATGGAAATTAAAACTGTTATTGAATTGAGAGTTTCATTGCAAGTATTCTATGGTTGTGTATATTCCATGCTTAATTTATAGTTGAGACATGTATTTTTTGAAGAAAAAAAACAAAGTATTATTTAAATCAATGTCCATTATAATAAAAAGTAAAAATGAGTATCCATATCTCTCATTGTACTTGCCCGTCTTTGTTAATATCACAATCTAGAAAGAAAATGTGCTAAAAATATTTCGCCTTCAATATTAGTCATTAAAAAAAAATCTATAAAGTTGAAAGAACACTAATAAAAAAAAAATTAACCTATATTTACACTTTTAAATATGAGAAAATACATAATTTAAAAAATGTTTCAAAACAGATTTAAATAAATCATGTTACCTAATTTAAATGGATAATTGTTATACATTTTTAAAATATTTCAAAACAAGATGTAAATAAGTTAGTTGAAATCATATACATACATACATACATACACACACACACACACACACATATATGAAGAGACTATGAGTCGACAAAACAGAGAATATCAGTGGAAAAAATTCAGCGATGAGGTCACCGTGGGCCCCCCATTAGTCCAACTCTGCGGGCCCTCCGTCCCCACCTCTGGAAATCTTCCTAATCCCCTCTGGTGTCTACCTCTGCCCTCTCCCCTCAATCACCACCCTCCACCTACTACATTAATGATCACATTCCTGTGACCTATCATCCAAAAGGGATCACATGAGTTCATTTCATTAACCACGTGAAATATCCTACAACCTCCAGACGCTGCACAAACATGCTCCAAACTCTACAATACATGACTTCCAACTCCCATCCACAGGTAGTGGAAGTCCCAATTCACTATGACCCTTATGCATGCATCGATGTGTTGATTTTCCATTGTAATCGCTAAATCTGCAGATCAAGTATCATTCCTCAGATTATGGGCATTGCATCAGTATCATTAAAAATATAATCGAGACATTGATTTGGGTCTCTACTATTTGATACCTTCTTCAACTCAAACTTTTCATCTTCTCTCTTTTATTTTCTACATGTGATTCCTTTCAGCTCCATTCCATGCAACCCAACATAGTTTTGTACTGTTGCACATACATGGGGAATTCAGAAAAATACTCCTCATAAAACACCTAATTCAAATGCGAACCATTCATAAAGCTATTACAAACACTCACCGATTTACACACAAAGAAAACATGAAAATGATTTCCTTGCAGCCATTAGAAGCAACAGTTAACCGGGTAAAATTGCAAAGTTGGGTTACACTTTTGTGAGAATCGGGGGCAGACAACTTTTTTTCTCAATAATTCGGCCGAATTTTTATAAAAGTTTAGCTGAACTATTAGAGAGTTCGACCGAAATTTCAAAATTAGTTCGGCCGAACTCATTCTATCATTTACATTGATGGCGTACTAATGGCATGGGCAAACAGAGTTTTGGCCGGAGATGGGAAGACCGACAACAAAAGTTCGGACGAACCTTTAAAATAGTCCGACCAAACTAGTATTTATAAATATATTGGCCCACAAACTTTTACAGGTTTCTTATTCACATGTGTCTCACATATGGTTGTCTAGGTGTTGTTGTTGCTCCGTTGAGGTGTTGCGCTCGAGGTGTTGTGATCTGTGACGAGGTGATTTTTGTTGATTTTGCAGTTGCAGTTGCTCTTTTGTTTTGTAGTTTTTTTTTTGACTTTTTTTTAATTTTAATTTAATTTTTTTTGTTCACAGGGAATTTTGTCTGTGTCTTCCACGACTTCTTCAGGGATCTCCCAACTTCGTCCTCGTTGCGGCTTCATCTGTGAATTTTGCGAATTTCCAAGTATGAAATCCTCTGTAAAAAATTAAATGGTTAAATCTCGTAGGAAACCCAAATTTAAGCCTCTGCAATTTCTATCACCGATACTTTTTATTTTAAAATTTATTTGATATTCTTAGCGTATGTTAATAAAAGCAAGAAAAAAGCTAATTAAAGCTCCATTTTTTTTGTTTTCAATCAAATCTAACAAAATCTTTAAGAAATTTACAGTAGATCTGCACGGGATATATTAATAGGAATTTGTTGAAACCAGATTCCTGAATGCCATACACTAGGACTTGTAATGCAAGAAATTATTTTGTTGAAACTGAAAGTAAGGTTTAATCCTACATTAAAAAAAAATATTAAACAAGACTATTAGTGATTTTCCCTCTAGCTTCAGAAGCAGTGTGTAGCTCCCTTGTTCTCTCAACATGATGACGTAGTAATTCTTCTGTAGACTGACGTTCGGGTGATTTTTCTGCAATCAGATATGGAAAATCAGTAGCTATTATTTCCGCTACCTCATCATCCACAATTCTAGTTTCATTTCTCCATTCAATAGAGTCATCATCAACATAATTGTATGTATCGTCATCATCGCCATTATTGTTTGTCTCATTTTCCACTGATTCTTCTAGAACATCTTCTATCTCATTATCATGGGTTATCTCAACAACGTCCTCTATAACAACTTCTTGTGTCTCATTATAGATAAATCATACATTTTTCAGATCAAACCCATAAATCGTGCATACTATTTGGGAAGGAAAACTATAATAAAAATCATCTGACTCCTAGCTACTCTCATGATTCATCAACAGGATCATGTGATCTTCATGAGTTGATCATCCCTGGAAAAGACAGAGTGATCATCATGATCTCTGACTTTTTTGCACACAATAAATATTCCACCTTTTCATGATATTTTCATGAATTTAAGCCTCTGCAAAAAAGATAATATTTCTTATGCATGCACAATTATAGTAGTGTTAAAGGGAACAATTTTTTCTTTATATGTATTTGAGGTATGTTACACATTTACCTATCATATCAGATAGTTTGGATTCTTGAACTTCCTTCATGATATCTATGGTTTCTCACCTTCGTTCAATATTGGGTAAAAGGTCATAGTCTTACCTTAATTTCTATTCTAATTCCCTTTCCTAACTTTGATTTTCCTTTTGACCTTGGAGATAAACCCAATCATTAAATATGATAGTCATCCATTCTAGGGAACTTAGTATGGGTTGCTTAGTGGTTTCGATCCCTTATGATGATGTGAGGTGGTGTTTCAAACATGGGAGTAACTTGTGTTTGCATGTGATGCTCACGGGCCATGGTTTCTTTTGTGGGTTATAGAAGGTTTAGTTCTACCTCCTAAGATAAACTTTCTAAAAACTTCCCTTTATTCCTTAAAGTCAAAATAGATCTATACTTTCCGGATGTGGATGACAGTCGGGCTTGATGGGGACGCCCGTCCCACGACGCATCCTGATGACTGTGGCGTGGGGTGGCCATATGGCCTCCCACAGGGGCATTTACACCGCCACTAATCCCACCACCCTGCACTCCATCCGTGCCTTCATTATGCTCTGTCGCCGCCCTGAGCATTCCCTCTGGCTCATAATGGATTTCAATTTCAGTTTATTGTATGGTAAACATTCTGTTTGCAGGTCCATAACTACGCAGAGAAGTTTATGCCCACCCGCCTGTGCCGAGCCAAGCACTTGTACGCACACTGGTAGGTGCTGTATGCTCCTCTGTTGTCTAGAAACGATTCCGGAGTTCCATTTCGCTCAAAGAAATCTCTGCTACTCGAATTCCCTACCTACCTCACCCAGTTCCTCTACGCAGCATCTCCTCCGCCCGTCCCTCAAGTGACGTTGTGTGCATCTTCCTGCCACCATGCCCAGGCTTCGCCATAGAATGAGATGTCGACGCGGGAGCAGTCGCGGTCGAGGCATTCGATCCCGGTCCTCCCCCAGCACAGATTCCACCTCAGAGGACTTCTCCTGTGACCATGTCCTGGAAACTCGAAGCCGATGTGGTAGAATTCACTTCAATGAGTATGCTCACTCCTTCCTGAGCTCTCCACCTCCCCATGTGCCTCCTGCGCCTCCTCCTGCGCCTCCTGCTCTCCACACCATCGCCTCTCATGTTCCCTCTCTGCCAGCCTTCACCCCCCTTCGTTAGTCCTCCCAACGTGCAGAGTTTTGCTTTGACTGCATGATGAATAGGCCTGTTATTACAGCCTATATTACTGTCACTATCCGGGAGGAGGCAGCCAGCCCCAACCCCCCTTTTGTCGCTGTCCCCTGTCCTTCCACTATTCCCGCTCCCAAGCTTGCAGAAGAAGCCAAGGATTCCTTGGCGCAGCTGAAGATTGCCCGTGATGACAAGATGCAGGTTCAGGTGAAGGACGATATTGGCAAAGTCAAAGCGGCTCCTATTACAGACGATGAAGGAAGCAGTGATGAATATCGATGCGGAATCAAGGAGGAGCCTCCCACTCCAGTCAATGATTAGTAGTTAGGACAACCTTCAGCGGATTCCGACTCCTCAGCCCAGGTTTCTTAGGCTGGTTTTTGTTTTCATGTTCTATTTCCCTTTGTTGAAAGAGCAGATTGTATTTTTACATGCTTTTTTGTTAAACTATTTGACTCAAATGCCAGTTTCCCCTGTGAGGGCGGCAAGACATATCTCTCTGGGACTAGTTTCCCCTCGGTGGGCAGTCCAAACTCATGCTTTTCATGACTATCAAGCCATGCTCTCAAGCTCTCTCAGCTGAAGCAGAGGCAGTTTTGTACTATTATGTGTTATATCAATAGATTTAGAATTATTCATCAAGAAAAAAGGAAGAAGAAGAAGAAGAAGATCTATACTAAGGATTAATCTTTATATGTATTTCTACCATATAAATTCTAACGATAATTAATCACATATGTGTTAAAGTAGAATATGAAATAAGCCCTTTTTACACTTGGCTTGGCTCTTAGGTACATAGATGGGTGGGTTTGGGAATGTGGTTCACATGAAAAGTAATAGGGAATGGATTTAGTGGAAACCTTTTATAAGATCAGGACTCAAACAATGAGAGAGAGAAAAAACCTTTTATATTCAATGTAAAACACATGCATTAACATATAATTGTGATATTTTCCCTTCTTTCCAACTTAGTCCATCCTTCTAGAAAAATCCCTTTTAATGAAGCAAATATATCCATAGTGATCCACTGATATTTGTTCACCAACAACTATTCCATTTTGGACTTATATATCTCAAAAATATGCTCATTGAATTTATGCATCTATATCTTTAAACTACTTGAAACTATTTTATTACACCATAGGAATCATTTCAATATATCTCCCATTTTAATGGGGTCTATCACATTTCGAGAAAAGCACATTAGCCATAAAAGTTTCCCATTGAAACCAAAAGTAATTTGATACAAAACATAGGTTTTAACCTTATATAGTTAATTGTTTCAAATAGATTCTTAATAAAATGAAAAATATTCAATGTAAAACACATGCATTAACATATAATTGTGATATTTTCCCTTTTTTAAAACTTAGTGGACATCCTTCTAGAAAAATACCTTTTAATGAAGCAGATATATCCATAGTGATCCACTGATATTTTTTCACCAACAACTATTCCATTTTGGACTTATATATCTCAAAACTATGCTCATTGAATTTATGCATCTATATCTTTAAACTACTCAACTATTTTATTACACCATAGGAATAATTTCGATATATCTCCCATTTTAATGGGGTCTATCACATTTCGAGAAAAAAACATTAGCCATAAACGTTTCCCATTGAAACCAAAAGTAATTTGATACAAAACATAGGTTTTAACCTTATATAGTTAATTGTTTAAAATAGATTCTTAATAAAATTGAAAATATTCAATGTAAAACACATGCACATTAACATATAATTGTGATATTTTCCCTTCTTTCCAACTTAGTCCATCCTTCTAGAAAAAACCCTTTTAATGAAGCAGATATATCCATAGTGATCCACTTATATTTTTTCACCAACAACTATTTCATTTTGGACTTATATATCTCAAAACTATGCTCATTTAATTTATGCATCTATATCTTTAAACTACTCAACTATTTTATTACACCATAGGAATCATTTCGATATATCTCCCATTTTAATGGGGTCTATCACATTTTGAGAAAAACACATTAGCCATAAGAGTTTCCCATTGAAACTAAAAGTAATTTGATACAAAACATAGGTTTTAACCTTATATAGTTAATTGTTTCAAATATATTCTTAATAAAATGAAAAATATTCAATGTAAAACACATGCATTAACATATAATTGTGATATTTTCCCTTCTTTCCAACTTAGTGGACATCCTTCTAGAAAAATCCCTTTTAATGAAGCAGATATATCCATAGTGATCCATTGATATTTGTTCACCAACAACTATTCCATTTTGGACTTATATATCTCAAAACTATGCTCATTGAATTTATGAATCTATATCTTTAAACTACTCAACTATTTTATTTCACCATAGGAATCAATTCGATATATCTCCCATTTTGATGGGGTCTATCGCATTTCGAGAAAAACACATTAGCCATAAAAGTTTCCCATTGAAACCAAAAGTAATTTGATACAAAACATAGGTTTTAACCTTATATAGTTAATTGTTTCAAATATATTCTTAATAAAATGAAAATTATTCAATGTAAAACACATGCATTAACATATAATTGTGATATTTTCCCTTCTTTCCAACTTAGTGGACATCCTTCTAGAAAAATCCCTTTTAATGAAGCAGATATATCCATAGTGATCCATTGATATTTTTTCACCAACAACTATTCCATTTTGGACTTATATATCTCAAAACTATGCTCATTGAATTTATGCATCTATATCTTTAAACTACTCAACTATTTTATTACACCATAGGAATCATTTTGATATATCTCCCATTTTAATGGGTTCTATCACATTTCGAGAAAAACACATTAGCCATAAAATTTTCCCATTGAAACCAAAAGTAATTTGATACAAAACATAGGTTTTAACCTTATATAGTTAATTGTTTCAAATAGATTCTTAATAAAATGAAAAATATTCAATGTAAAACACATGCATTAACATATAATTGTGATATTTTCCCTTCATTCCAACTTAGTCCATATGAAAATTTGGGGTTACCGTATTTTGGCCGGGTTATGGAGCCAAAAGATGAGACAACATCAAAACCACTTTGGGGCCCTAGGATCTAGCCCTCCTGGACCCGGAGCAGGATCTCTCCAAATAGAGCAAAGAATGATGTATCTTTGAAGCTCAAATTGAGATATTAGGCTAGTTATGAGGCGGAGGGGTTTTTTGTTTAATTGTTTATGTTTGGTTGTTGGGAATCGGGGAAAGGCTCCAATATGAAGCAAGGATGAGCAGAGGAAACTTAGGCAGAGGTAGATAACTCGGTGAACATCAAGGCCATTGGGAAATGGAGTCAGAGAAAGGATTTACTTGTGTTTAATGTGCAAGCTTTCAGTTGGGCTAGTCATCTAGAGCACCTGGATCTTAAAGATGATTGGTGAAATGGGACATTAAGGACTGAAAATGAAAAGAGGGGAACCATCCAATTATGTCTATAGATCAGGTCAGAGGTCATTTAACTCCAGACCTGATTGGACAAAATCAGAGGCAGGACAAGGGATCTTAGAAAGGCTTAATTGAGATGGAAAGATCCTAGTGAGGTAGAGACAGGATTCTAGACCTCCCAGTGTTCCCCACTCATCCAACTAAATCCTAACAAGAACATCTAAACATAGATTTCATTAATTCATACATCAGAGAGCAGGAAATAACATCCACTACACTAGCTAAACCAATTGAAATCAATATTCAGATACAAATATAAGCAGAAAACATTGAGAGAGCGAGTAGGAAACATAGGGCACCTAACAATTGTGAACTGTGTTAAACTTAAAATGCAAGCCAAAGAGAAACGTAATGAAATGAAAGCAAGTCAATCCCACAGAAATACGAGATAGGAAAACATCACCAGCTGCTTTAGATCAGGATCCAAAGAAATGTGCTCGTCATATTAAAAACAACACCAATCAGGTACAACATTGCCCACAGCTTGGACATTCAGTCTGAATACATCAACTCTCAGCCTATCTTACAACTTTACAGATACTATATCTCACTAAGATAGCTTACAATCCTCTGATATCTCATCAACAACCCTTACAATAATTTCCTTCTGCGTTTTATAGCAGAAGAGACACAGAAGATTGACTGAGGTGGTAGGTGAGCACTAAATGTTATATTAAACACAAAAAATATCAGAGGGCCGAAACCCATCCTATTTTAAATCTCTGCATTTATCTCTGGTATGGCTTAGGTGTTCTGACTGCAGTACTGTGTGGTACTATTGGTGAAATAACAAAAATAAAATAAGAAGCAGTGAGGTATGCCCTACTTGAGTCACCAATGCTTCTGATCATGTAGGATTGCTGTCGGGTAAGAAACTTCAGGAACACGATGGTATAATAAAAACTGCATGGGCACTTTGTCCTCTGATTGAAGAAAAACATTCTGCTGCTGTAGAAAACCCTGGTGGTACGATTTCTTGTGCATTAAACTTCTTATTGACCTTCGGGGTTTTGAATCTGGTACTTTGCCTCTGAAACTGCTGCATTATGGATCCAAATCTTTAGTGTTGAGCACTGAAAGCTATAATCATAGGCTGGTTTTGCTACTGGTCCATAAATGCATCGATTCTACAAGATCTGAGCTTTAATGGCGCCGGATAGGGTTGTTGATTTTCAAAACCTGTCCTCTGATGAAATTTATACCTCCGCCACCTTTCTTGACATTTCACTGGCGTACCAGCTCCCATATCAGCTCTCTATCTGCGCAGCACGCCATTGAAGCGGTACATATGCATCATGGAGATTTTCTGCCTCTGATAACCCTGCAATAACATGAAACTTGCGAAGAAAATCATGGACGGGGGTGGCGGATGATGTGGATGGAGGAAATGGACGTGCAATCGGTGACATGGTGGAAGAAATTGCAGAGGAAATGATGAAAAATCACTCTGCAGTGGAGGTGGTGGTTTGTGGAGCGAGAAAAAACGAATGAAAAAACATTAAAAAACACGAAATGAACCAATTATGTAATGGAATGGGAGAAGGTACGATGGGTACACGTGAAGTCGCGTGGTGGAATGGCGATGGTGGAAAAGTCGGCGGCGAGCGAACAAATACGGGCCAGTCGATCGTGGCGAAGATCAACGGCGGAGGACGACGGACGACGGGCCAGGGCATGGACTATCGCGCGTGCAACTTCATTAACCATCATGCATCTTCGACGAGCGATAGCCGTCGGATGGGCTGCTCCAGATCGGACGGTCCATGGCCATTTTGCTGGGCATCCACGTCTGAACCATAATGCACGAAGGATGACTTTAACGGGTGGGAAAAGTGGTTTCGGAATCGTACAGGAGGACGCGTGTCGCGCGATGTATGGAATCGCTGGCTGACCGGGGAAAACCACCTTTCGCCCAAAGGCGGTGTGAAATAAACAACGTGGGTTTTAAAACCGCAAAGGCATGTGGGGACCACAGAAATGGCGCGCTCCGCACCGTCCGATCTGTGGAGCAGATCAACGGTGGAAAATGCGCCCGAAACGATTTGACTACGGACCGCTGATCTGTGGACATGAACGAACGACGGAGATTCATTGAAAATCCAGATTGGCAGAAAACTTTGGAAATGAATTAAAAACCCAAAAACACGAATTTACAAAGGTTTTTAATGTTTTTTGGGCGGAGAAAACATTGGAAAGGATAAGCGCCCGACAGGTTTAGCATTTGGTTCTGACGTTCGGGCACATGGACGAAAAGAAGGGTCAGAGGCCTAGCCCGAGGGGGCTAGGCTTATTATATGGTCCAAAGTGGGTTTTTTAAATTTTTTAGTGCATTCCAAGGCCTAAGGGGGTTAACGATAGAAGATGGAGGGAATTTTGGAAAACAAAGGATGTAGGAATTTTTTTAGAGGGGATTTAGGAGGGGGTGTAGAGGGTTAATAGGAAAATAAAAGAGGGGAAAAAAGGGACCGCGACCAAGGGGAAAGGGGTAAAATGTGGTGCTTTAGGGGATACGAGGGGGCAATGTAGGCCTCTTGGAGCATAGTTATAACCCGGTGAGGCTTTAAGATAGGAAATCGAGCGAGAGGGGGACTTGTATAAGGCAAAGCACAGAGAGACCTCAAGGATGATGTGTCTTCAGGGGAGATGCATTCCTTGAAGGTCTCCAAAATGACATAGCCCCCAGCTTGCTTGTCAAGAATTTCATAGGGGGGCTAACAGTGGCTCCACATGGGGATGGCTTCTTCTTGAAGGAGGCAAGAAACTAGAAATGATCTTTGGAGTAGGCCAATTGCCTACTGCTTGGCACATCCCTTTCTTTGATCAGCTGCCACAATATGAATATGTTACATCAGCAGAAACATTTTTCCCAATCAAAGCTACCTACCCTCAATACAATCCTAGCATTTTTTCTTCTTTAGGATGCATTTGAGCTAGCAGACCCTTTACATTTTATTTTCAAAACAAAAAAACAACCTATTCTAAATCTACCCTTATTGCTCCATGAGACCAGATTAAACAGTTGGCCTCATATGCTTCTCTACCTAATCTAACATCTATTGGGATTAAACTGTCCAACATATTTCTTCTCCTACATTCTAAGACAGGAAATTGAAAACAGTCAAGCTAGGATTATACTGTCTGACTTGCTGTGGATTCAAGGCACAAAAATTTGCTCATGGACAAAATTTGCTGAAAACTTGGAAACAAAACTGAGAAGGCTGAAAATCTGCAATTTGAAGTATCCTTCTTTCTTTGTGACTCAGGTTTTGAGCATTTTTGAGCCACCTCTTTTTCTTTGATTTTAGCTCTGGTTTTGGGCACATTAGAGCTGATTTTTCTTTCCTTTGCTGGTCCAGATTTTGAGCATGTTAGGACCAACTGTCTTCTTTTTTTCTTTTTTCTTTTCTCTTTTTTTTTTTTTTTCTTTTTCTTCTTCTTTTTTTTTTTTTTTCTTCTTTTCTCTTTCCACGAAATAATCATAATGTGTGTTGGGGTTCCCATGTTTTGGCAGTTGGCAAGACCAAGATGAGACAACATTAGAACCACTTTGGGGCCCTAGGATCTAGCCCTCCTGGACCCGGAGAGGGATCTCTCCAAATAGAGCAAAGAATGATGTATCTTTGGAAGCTGAATTGAGATAATGAAGGCTAGTTACTTAAACCTGAGGGTTTAAAATGGTTTGGTTGGAGGTTCTTGGGTTCGTTAGGAGATCATGGGTGGAAAGCAATGGGAGAAAAGGAGCAAGACGGCGGGGATGTTCGACAAGGAGAATGGGCCAGGCAGTGCCATCCATTGGGCTATGGAGTCATGAGGGAAATTGCCTACATCCACTAGCCAAGGCTTTCAAAGGGCAAGTCATCTACACTAAAGGATCTTTTAGGCAGATGGTGGAATGGAACATTAAGGAGAGAAAATGGGAGAAGGAAAGACAACCAATTTTCTGTCTATAGATCAGGTCAGAGGTCATTTAACTCCAGACCTGCTTGGACGTACTCAAAGGCAGCTCTCAAGGAGACAAAGGGGCTGCTTATAGATCAGACCAGAGGTCATTTAACTCCAGGTCTGCTTTAGCAACTCCAAGAGAAAAACAGAGATAAGATTACAAAGAAACATCTAAGAGGAAAACCCCCAAGTTCATACATCAGCCAGCAGGAAATAACATCCGCTGCACTGGTTAAACCCACGAATTAACTCTTAGATAGCACGTGGAGTAGAAAACATAAAGGTAGGGAGAGCAGACAGCATAGGGCACCTAACAAGGGTGAATCCTATACCATTATTCTGATTCCTACCAGAAGAACATGAAACAACATGTAAATGAAATAAACAGAGTTGAGAAGAACATCACCCATAGTAATAGACCAGGATCCTGTGAAATGTGCTTTGATTAATAGATGAAAAACCAGTCATGTACAATAAGATCAACGGCTGTTACAGTCCAGACTTTCTCCTCCTAGCCTATTACATTCAACTACTCTGCTAATTCCTCTCATGACTGTTTTAACAGTCAAATGAATCCCTCTAACAGCAAACTACCAGCAACTGAACAACAACCTTTACAATTCGTTCTCGGGAATATTTTATAGGAGAAGAGGAACGAGCAGCAGTAGGAAATACAATAAATGAATCACATTAAGACAGAATCGGTGGAAGTGTCCATTTTGCTCAAATTATGTGGCCTGCAGGCTATGGTTACTACGTGTCTGGTTGGAGAATCTCAATAGGCCGAGGTGACCTCGGATTTTCTTTGGAGTCCTTTACACAGTGCTTGGAGCTAATGTGCCATTGAATAAATGAGCGGTGAAAGTCTACAGAGCCGCTCCATACCTCGTCAGCTATTTGCGACTGTCTTAAATGGGTCTCAGACAGTGCAATTAATCTTTTCAGGGCTCGAGGAGGCATGGAGATTGCTGTAGGTAGATGTCTGTCCTGGAGAAAACGCTCTGCTGGAATACACACAGATAAGACTTGTTGTGTGTGCATTAGTCTTCAACTACGCCCTGATCCTTTGAATACGAGGCAAAACATTTAATTTCATTAATAACAGGCACCAACCCCCTTTGAATTCCTTCTGCTGGTCGCTGGCAATGCTGAACTGGCCATCTCTGTACTACCTGTATAATGAAATGAACTGTTACAAGCCCGGGCAGTGGTGGCGGAGAAATGCTGTGGAGGTGGAGGGATGGTGGCAGAATAGTGGAGAAACGATGGAAAGCGACGGAGAAATGGTCGCATAGTGCGAAGCCCAAAGACTAGCGTTGGGTCGAAACACAAAGGAAATGATGAAAACAATGGGGCGGAAGCCGTGGAGGTGGGACCCAGCGGAGGCGGAGGGCGATTAGATCCTGACCGTTAGATCGGGGGAGGATGAACGGCCCAGATGTAATCGGGCAATCAAAATCGGAGGGGGACAAGGGTGACACACATTGAAAGTTCCGATTGCGATTGGGCGGAGAGAGCGCTGACCGTTGGATCGAGGCAGGGGATGGACGGTCAGGATGTAATCGGAGGGGGAGACGGAAGAACTTGCGATTAACGCTGGACCGTTGATCTGCGGGAGGAATCAATGGTGTAGAACGTGATCGGAGGACTGGAAAACAGGGTTGCGATTAGCGGAGGACCGTTGGATCAGCGGGAGGACGGACGGTCAGGATTCAATCGGAGCACGGTGGAAAGGGCTTGCGATCAGCGATCGGGCTGGGGTTGCGATTGAGCGACAGCCGTTGGATCATGCAACAGATGGATGGCTGGGATTGAATTGGCAAACAGCGGGGAAGGCTTGCGATTGGAGGAAATGGGAGTGCGATGGTTGTCGAATCTGCGGGAGGATGGACGGCCAGGATGAAATCAGAGCATCACAATCAGAGCGGCACGGAGAAGACTTGCGATTGCGATTGGAAGGGGGAAAGCGATTGAGCGCTGGCCGTTCGATCTGGCGGGGAGATCAACGGTGGGGACAACAATCGGAGGGGCAGGAGCGATTAAGCGCTGGCCATCGATCTAGAGGGGAGATCAAAGGTCAAGAACGTGATCGGAGGGGATTTTCGATTGGCGGAGGACCGTCGATCTGGAAGGGAACGGACGGTGGGGATTAAATCAGAGCTCGGGTGAAAGACTTGCGATTGATCGGGGGGTGTCACTTGAATGTTTCGATTGCGATTGAGCCGAGTCTTGCGATTAGCGCTCCGTCGTCGATCTAAGGGACAGATCAACGGTGAGGAATGTGTTGCGGGCATATTGTAATAAAACAATCGCATCGGGGGTTTACGCTGTTACAAAGGATTTACACCCGCCCGATGCTCCGATTGCGATAAGCGCCGGGGACTTAAGCACTTGGTCCTGGCGCCTGGGCACATGTGGGGAAGTGGTTAAGGGGAAGGGGCTAGGCCTTAGAATAAGGTCGGAAAGTGGGTTTTTAGCCCATCTTAATGGATTTTAAGGGGTTTGAAGGGGAACGATAGAGGAATAAAGGGGAGAAGAGGCCAACAAAGGTTAGGGGAGGAAATTAAAGGGGATTTCGGGGGAAACTGAAGGGCAAGAAGGGAAATAAAAGGGGAAGACAAGGGGATGAAAAGAGGCTAAATGAGGGGAAATAAGAGGGAAAAGGAAGCCTTTGGGCATTTCTTCATCAACAGAGAGGCTTTATAAGGGAAATCCGCAGAGGGGATACTATCAAAGGAATAAAAGGCACATGGAGGCTTCAAGGAGACTGTGTTTTCGGAGGAAATGCAATCCTTGAAGACTCAAAAACAATTTAGCCCCCTATTTGCTTGTCAAAAATTTCATAGGGGGGCTAACAGTGGCTCCACATGGGGATGGCTTCTTCTTGAAGGAGCCAAGAAACTAGAAAATGATCTCTTGGTGTAGGCCAGATGCCTGCTGCTTGAACCATCCATCTCTTTCTTTGATCTTCTGCCACAAACTATGAAGACAACATATCAGCAGAAACAATTCTTCCAAACAACTACCTACCCACACTACAGTCCTAACATTTTTCTTCTTGGGTGCATTTGGACTTGCAGACCCTTTTACATCATTAATCTTTACAAACAGGAAAAATAAACCTAATCTACTTCTACCCTTATTACTCCATGAGACCAGATTAGACTGTTGGTCTCATATGTTTCTCTACCTACACTACTACCTGCTAGGATTAGACTGTCTAGCAGGTCTCTTCTCTACATTCTAAGACAGAAAATGAAACAACTAATCTACTTTCTCATGTACTGAGCTTTATTGAGCTTTCCTACCTACCCTACTCTAACTGGAATATTTACAATCTAGCTTACAAACATGGTCTTCCAATGTAACCAGTCCATCAAGTGATCCCATGGCTGGTCCTTCTTGCTCAACTCCTTGAGCATGCTGGATAGGCAGGGCAGCTCCCACTCTTTTTGTTCAAAAACAACAGCTTTGAGAAAATTTCTTTGTGTCTGTAACATGCTGCTGAGCAAGACCTTTGATCCTTCTTCAAATGTATGCAGGAAATGTGCATAAGGATCATGAAAAGATACCTGGCTATGAATATTTGGCAGGCTAGCTTCGACCAGGATCTCTTCTTCTTCCACTGGATCAAGAATGAGACTCTCTTGGAGTAGAGTGTCTCCTTCATCTTCTGAACTGGAGGACTCATCGTATATTGGGGTTGAGTCCTCTCGAAGCTCTGATATGTTCTGCTCTGAGGTGCAGGGCTTTGTGAAAAGATCCATGTGTTCTTGATAAGGGGCGTATTCCTTTGCTTCCTCTTCTTCAAGAGTAAGCTCCTTGCTTTCATCGTGCTCAAGAACCTCTTCTTTTCTTTCCTCCTCATCTTCTGAAAGGAAAGACTGCTGGCATCCGATCTCATGACACTCATCACTGATGCTTTCATAACTTTCCCCATCAGTGTCATAGATAGGCGGACCTGACCAAGTCCACCATTCTGGGCGCACAACAAATCTTTCTTCGTTCTGATCCACAGAGGAGTCTTCTAAAACTGAATCATCAAACTCAAATAATGACTGAGTAGGAGCGTGCGTTCTATAGAAGATTTCTGGGGTGGACTGCCGGTTTAATATCTGATCAATCTCTTCTTCTGTCAAAACAGGGGTTTCCCTTTCATCAGGGATAGAAGAACAACAGTCCTCCTTCTCTTGTGTTAGCTGGTTTGGAGGCGTGATGTTTACTTGAGCCTCTTCTTCTTCATCAGGTTCTGCCTCTTTCATGTAGTCGTCTGCTTCCTCAAGGCAGCTTTCCCTATTAGCCTTTGCTAATAGGTCCTGATATTCTCTGGTCAGCGTAACACAAGGCATAGGTAAGCAATCAGGCAATTTCTGACCACTTTCCTCTTCATCTTCTACAGATTCTTGAGCATCATATAGGTCCTGCTCATCTTCTAGATCTTGAGTTTATTCTTGCTCTGAAGACGACATGGCCTACTCTAAATAATCATCATCTCTATTCATATTGGCCATGTGCGTCTCCAGCATTTTGCCAAGAACTTCTGTTATTCTACATACTTTGTTATACAAAGCATTATACTTTGCATCCCTATCCATGCTTGGATTCACGCTTATGCAAAGAAGGCTACTGCCTCTTCTCAACCAGTTTAGTGTCCTTCACCAGTGGAGTCATTTGGTCTTTGGATCATAGGGAGTGTGGAGTCGCCAGGCGGATGATTATGAATGTTTGAACCAAGATGTTGTCCACCATCAGCAATTAGAGGCCAATCTAGAGGCAAAGCAGTCCTTGACTCTCAGATTTTTTCCAGTGGAGTCACCATTATGTTGGGGTTCCCATGTTTTGGCCAGATTGGCAAGACCAAAAGATGAGACAACATCAAAACCACTTTGGGGCCCTAGGATCTAGCCCTCCTGGACCCGGAGAGGGATCTCTCCAATAAAAAAAGAATGATTTATCTTTGAAGCTCAAAAATAAGATGTTAGGCTAGTTATGAAGCACAGAGGGGGGTTTTAAATGGTTTGGTTGGAGGGTTGTTGGGTTGGTTAGGAGATCATGGATTGGGAAAGCAATGGGAGAAAAGGAACAAAGCAGCAGGATGTTTCAGCAAGGAGAATGGTCCAAGACAGTGCCATCCATTGGGCTATGGAGTCATGAAAGGGAATTACTTGCAACAACTAGCCAAGGCTTCCAAAGGGAAAGTCATCTACACTAAAGGATATTTTAGATAGATGATGGGATGGAACATTAAGGAGGAAAGTGAAAGAAGGAAAGCAACCGAATTTCTGTCTATAGATCAGGTCAGAGGTCATTTAACTCCAAACCTGCTTGGACATACTCAAAGGCAGCTCTCAAAGAGACAATGGGGCTGCTTATAGATCGGACCAGAGGTCATTTAACTCCAGGTCTGCTTTAGCAACTCCAAGAGAAAAACAAAGATAAGATTACAAAGAAACATCTAAGAAGCAAACCCCAAGTTCATACATCAGCTAGCAGGCAATAACATCCGCTACACTGGTTAAACCCATGAACCCACTCTTAGACGGCACATAGGGCGGAAAACATAAAGGTAGGGAGAACAGACAGCATAGGGCACCTAACAAGGGTGAATCCTATACCATTATTCTGATGCCTACCAGAAGAACATGAAACAATATGGAAATGTAATAAACAGAGTAAGAAAACATCACCAATAGTAATAGACCAGGATCCTGTGAAAAGTGCTTTGATTAATTGATGCAAAACCAGTCATGTACAATATGGCTCAATGGCTAATACAGTCCCAACTTCTCCTCCCAGCCTATTACATACAAACTACTCTACAACTTCCTCCCAAGGCTGTTCTAACAGTCAAACTGAATCCCTTCTAACAGCAGATGCCCAGCAAGGCAACAACAACCTTTACATTATGTTCTCGGGGATATTTTATAGGAGAAGAGGAGGAAACAGAAGTAGATGAACCATTAAATTGATCTCATTAAAACATAATCGACAGAAGTGTCCATGCCCATACTGCTTAATGGCTCTGCGGCTCTATATGTACTCTGTAATCTGGTTCGGAGATCTCTGTCAGGCTGGAAATTGACCTCGGATATTTCTTTCGAGTCCTTTCTGGAGCTTGGAGCTCTGTGCTACCACTCTGAAATAAAGGAACTGGATGGAATGATCTGCAGGTCCCTCTATGCTTCTTTAATGCTGCCTGACTGTCTGAAATGAGCTTCAGTCAGTGTATTTAATTGTCTCAGGGTTCGAGAAGGCATGGAGGACGTTGTGGGAAGGTGTACCTCTGGAGGAAAAAGTCTTGCTATTAGGTAGCGCAGTTATGGCATTGCTGGTGCGCTCTTAGTCTTCAAACAGTGCCTTGCCTCTGAACTGCGGGGTTAACCTTAATTATACCATTAGGAATCATTAACCCCCTTTGAAAAATCTCTGCTGGTTCGCTGGAAACTGTTGAAAGACCTCTCTGTGCCATCTGCACAGTAAGGTGAATCTGTTAACACCCGGATAGTGGTGGCGGAGAAATGTTGTGGGGGCGGTGAAATGGTGGCAGGAAAGTGGAGAAACAATGAAAAGTGGCGGAGAAATGGTCGCATAGTGAGAAGCCCAAAGACTAGCGTTGGGTCAAAACACAAAGGAAATGACGAAAACAATGGAGTGGAAGCCGTGGAGGTGGGACCCAGCGGAGGCGGAGGGCGATTAGATCCTGACAGTTAGATCGGGGGAGAATGAACGGCCCAGATGTAATCAGGCAATCGCAATCAGAGGGGGACAGGGGTGACACACATTGAAAGTTCGAATTGCGGTTGGGCGGAGAGAGCACTGACCGTTGGATCGAGGCGAGGGATGGACAGTCAGGATGTAATCGGAGGGGGAGACGGAAGAACTTGCGATTAACGCTGGACCGTTGATCTGCGGGAGGAATCAACGGTGGAGAACGCGATCGGAGGACTGGAAAACAGGGTTGTGATTAGCGGAGGACCATCAGATCAGCGGGAGGACGGACGGTCAGGATTCAATCGGAGCATGGTGGAAAGGGCTTGCGATCAGCGATCGGGCGGGGGTTGCGATTGAGTGACAGTCGTTGGATCATGCAACAGATGGACGACTGGGATTGAATCGGCAGACAGCGGGGAAGGCTTGCGATTGGAGGAAATGGGAGTGCAATGGCCGTCGGATCTACGGGGGGATGGATGGCCAGGATGAAATCGGAGAATCGTAATTGGAGCAGCACGGAGAAGACTTGCGATTGCGATCAGAAGGGGGAAAGCGGTTGTGCGTTGGCCATCGATCTAGAAGGGAACGGATGGTGGGGATGCAATCAGGGGATCGACGTGATCGGGGTGCGATGCGATCAATCAGGGGGTGCACCATGAGTGTTGCGATTGCGATTGACAGGGGCTTGCGATTACCTCTCAGCCATTAGATCTCTGCGGAACATCAACGGTGCGGAACGCCTTGCGGGACTTATGTGTTAAACAAATCGCATCGGGAGTTTTACGCTGTTACAAAGGATTTACACCCGCCCGATGCTCCGATTGCGATAAGCGCCAGGACTTAAGCACTTGGTCCCGGTGCCTGGGCACATGTGGGGAATTGGTTAAGGGGAAGGGGCTAGGCCTTAGAATAAGGTCGGAAAGTGGGTTTTAGCCCCTTTTAATGGATTTTGGGGCTGGGGAAGGGGAACGATAGAGAAATAAAGGGGGAAGGAAGCTAAACAAAGGTTAGGGGAGGAAATTAAAGGGGATTTTGGGGGGATTTGAAGGGTAAGAAGGGAAATAGAAGGGGAAAACAAGGGGATGAAAAGGGGCCAATTGGGGGAGAAATAAGAGGGAAAAGGGGGCCTTTGGGCATTTCTTCACATAGCAGAGAGGCTTTAAAAGGGGAACCAGCAGAGGGGATTTGATCAAAGGATAAAAGACACAAAAAGGCTTCAAGGAGACTATGTTTTTAGAGGAAATGCATTCCTTGAAGACTCAAAAATGATTTAGCCCCCTATTTGCTTGTCAAAAATTTCATAGGGGGGGCTAACAAGACCAATTTTCTATTTTCTCCCATGTGCATCTATTTGGTTGGGCGCGCCGTGTCATGCCGGGTGAGGGCACCCGGCAAAGCGTGTTCGAGTTGGATCGTTTGGTCTGAGGGTGCCTGTATCAGATTTGCTAAGTTGTGACTGCCCAGGTGCCTTGTGCACGTTCGGGTGGCCTGTTTTCTATTTTATCCCATGTGTGTTCATTTGGTCGGGTGCACTGTGTCGCGTCAGGTGATGGCGCCCGACCAATAGTGTTCAGGTCAGGTCGTTTGGTTCGAGGGTGCCTGTATTAGATTTGCTAAATTGTGACCACCAAGGTGCCTTGTGCACATTCAGGTGACTCGTATATCATTTTCTCCCATTTGCATCCATTCAGTTGGGCGTGTTGTGTCGCGCCTAGTGAGGGTTCCCTGTCAAGCGCGTTCGAGTCAAGTCATTTGGTTCGAGGGTGCCCGTATCAGATTTTCTAAGTTGTGACTGTCGGAGTTCCTTGTGCACGTTTGGGTGGCCCGTTTTCCACTTTCTCCCATGTGCTTCTATTCAGTCGGGCGCGCCGTGTTGTTCTAGGTGAGGGCGCCTAGCCAAGCGCGTTAGGGTCGGGTTGTTTAGTCTGAGGGTGCCCGTATCAGATTTTCTAACTTGTGACCACATGGGTGCCTTGTGCACGTTCGGGCGGCTTGTTCGCCATTTTCTCCCATGTGCATCCATTGGGTCGGGCTTGCCGTGTCACGTGGGGTGAGGGTGCCTAGCCAAGCATGTTCGGGTCGGGTCATTTGGTCTAAGGATGCCTGTATTAGATTTTCTAAGTTGTGACCTCCCGGGTGCCTCGTGCACGTTTGAGCATCCTGTTTGTCGTTTGATCCCATGTGCGTTTGTAGGGTGCCCGGCCAAGCACGTTCAAGTCGGGTCATTTGGTCCGAGGGTGCCCGTATCAAATTTTCTAACTTGTGATTGCTCGGGTTCCTTGTGAACGTTCGGGCGGCCCGTTCGCCATTTTCTCCCATGTGCATCCATTGGGTTAGGCTTGCAGTGTCGCACTAGGTGAGGGCACCTGGACAAGCGCGTTCGAGTCGGGTCGTTTGGTCTGAGGATGCCCGTATCAGATTTTCTAAGTTGTGACCACCCAGGTGCCTCGTGCACGTTTAGGAAGCCTGTTCGTCATTTGATCCCATGTGCGTCTATTCGGTCAAGCGCGTCGTGTCACACCACATGAGGGCACCCAACCAAGCACGTTCGAGTCAGTTCATTTGGTCTGAGGGTGCCCATATCAGATTTTCTATGTTGTGACTGCTCGGGTGCCTCATGCATGTTCGTGCCGCTCGTTCACCGTTTGCTCCCATGTGCGTCCGTTCGGTCGAGCGTGTCGTGTCATGCCGGGTGGGGGCGCCCTGCCAAGCATGTTCGGGTCGGGTCATTTGGTACAAGGGTGCCCATATCATATTTTCTAAGTTGTGACTATCTGAGTGCCTTTTGCAGGTTCGGGCGGCCCATTTGCTGTTTTCTCCCATGTGTGTCCGTTCGGTAGGGCGCACTGTGTCGCTCTGTGTGAGGGCGCATGGCCAAATATGTTCGAGTCGAGTCATTTGGTTTGAGGGTGCCCATATTAGATTTTCTAAGTTGTGACCACTCGAGTGCCTCATGCACATTTAGGTGTCCTATGTGCCATTTTCTCCCATGTGCCTCCGTTCGGTCGGGCGCACCTTGTCTCGTCGTGTGAAGGCGCAAGACCAAATGCATTTGGGTTGGGTCGTTTGGTCCAAGGGTGCCCGTATCAGATTTGGTAAGTTGTGAGGGTGCCCATATCAAATTTTCTAAGTTGTGACCGCCCGAATTCCTTGTGCACATTCAGGTGACCCATTTTCCATTTTCTCCCATGTGCATCCATTTAGTTGGGTGCACTGTGTTGTACTGTGTGAGGGCGCCCAACCAAATGCATTCGGGTCAGGTCATTTCATCTGAGGGCACCCGTATCAGATTTGCTAAGCTGTGACCACCCAGATGCCTCATGCATGTTCGAGCGGCCCGTGTGCCATTTTCTCCCATGTGTGTTCGCTCGGTCGGGCGCGCCATGCGAGGGCGCCCGGCCGAACGTGTTCGGGTCAGGTCATTTGGTCCGAGGGTACTCGTATCAGATTTGCTAATTTGTGACCATCAGGGTGGCTCGTGCACATTCGGGCAGCCCGTGTGCAATTTTCTCCCATGTGCGTTCATTTGGTTAGGCACGCCATGTGAGGGCACCTGGCCAAATGCGTTCGGGTCGGGTCGTTTGGTCCGAGGGCACCCATATCATATTTTCTAAGTTTTGACCACCTGGGTGCCTCATGCACGTTTGGGCGGCACATGTGTCATTTTCTCCCTTGTGTCTCAGTTTGGTCATTTAATTATCCCTTTCTAGTCAGGGGTAGGGGTTGGATTTTCGTGTGAAATGTGGGATCGTAATTGAGTTGTTTTGTTTGGTTGTGCCTAAAGAATGGCCTTGGGTCATTTTTAGGGTCATCGAATTTCCTCTCTCCATCACCACTCGGTAGCATATGAGCAGTAATGTTGGCCATGCTCGTCCTGGGAGGCATGTTTGAACAATCTTTCCCATCTGCTATGTTTTCTTGGAGTTGGATGGGGTTTTTGTGTGTGGCTCCTTAAGACGACTAGCTGCTCGTTGGCTTAGGGGTTGGCTTTTCGTGTGAAAGGTGGGTTGGCAATTGAGTTGTTTTGTTCGCTTGTGCCTAAAGAATGGCCTTGGGTCATTTTTAGGGTCGTTAAATTTATTCTCTCCATCACCACTCGGTAGCATATGAGCAGTAATGTTGGCCATGCTTATCCTGGGAGGCATGTTTGAACAATCTCTCCCGTCCACTCTATTTTCTTGGAGTTGGATGGGGCTATTGTGTGTGGCTCCTTGATATTACTAGCCGCTCATTGGCATTTTTGAAATCGACTCTTCGGTATCTCTCTCTCGTGGCCCTTGGTCATACATTTTCTCCATTGAAATCAGCGTTTCCTTATGTCGCTCGTTGGCTTCGTTAATGTTGGCTCTTCCCTATATTGTTCATCTCCTCCCTTTTTGCTTATGGGAAAAGGGGTTGGATTTTCGTGTGAAAGGTGGGTTGGTAATTGAGTTGTTTGTTCAGGTGTGCCTGAAGAATGGCCTTGGGTCATTTGTAGGGTCGTCGACTCTCATATTCTCTCCATCGCCACTCGATAGCAAATGAGTGGTAATGTTGGCCACGCTTGTCCTAGGAGAAATATATGAAAAGAGTTACCTTTTCACTTTGTGTTCTCAGAGTTGGATGAGGTTGTTGTGTGTGGCTCCTTGAGACAACTGGGTGGTCGCATATGTCGCTCTCGTGCCCCTTGGTCACTCCTTGGCTCTGTTGAAATTGGCTCTTCGCTATATTTTTCACCTCCTCCCTTTTTCGTGGGTGGGAGTGGTTGGATTTTCTCTCATTGGCTTCGTGAAATCGTCTCTCTGCTATATTTTTCACCTCCTCCCCTTTTGGTGGGGGGAGGGGTTGGATTTTCGTGTGAAAGGTGGGTTGGTAATTGAGTTGCTTGTTCAAGTCTGCCTAAAGAATGGCCTTGGTTCATTTGTAGGGTGGTCAACATTCAAATTCTCTCCATCCCGACTTGGTAGCACATGGGTGGTAATGTTGGCCATGCTTGTCATTGGAGGCATATGTGAACAATTCCCCCTTCGCTCCATGTTCTCTGAATTGGATGGGTTTTTGTGTGTGGCTCCTTGAGATGACTGTCCTCTTCATTGTTTGGCTCTTTATGGTGTCGGTTTCTTGTGCTTGTACTCTTTCTATGTCATCATTGTGGGTTGAGATGCATACATTTAAGAGGAATGTGGAAGGGTTTTGGCTGTAAGCCACCCCTCTTTATTTCTTTTTCCATTGGGCGATGTGAGGAGCAGTTCTCCTTGTTGTAAAATTAAGGTTTGGAATTCCTTTTAGAGTGCACGTCGTCTATCCTTGCATTGTTTTTGAGGTTTTTATAGATGTGGTGTCCCATATGTTTGATTGAGTGGTCAGCTTTTTCCTTGCATCTTGTGTGCACAGAAGAATTATGTGGCTTGGAATGTTGAGACACAGGGTGATGGGTATTTCTTGTTTTTTTGATCGCGTATGCGATTGTGGTCCAATGGGGATGAGGCTTTCTACATTGATGGCGGGGGATATATCTGGAAGGAGGAATTCAAGGTGGAATTATTTGACCTCCCTCCTCTGTGTTGAGGTGGCTACATGTGAAAAGTATTCATTTTCCAGTTGGTAAGTCAGTGGGGAAATCTCCTAGGTTGCTTGTATGTAGGGTGTGTGGGGTGCGGGGCTGCCTGATCCCTCCTCCTGTTCAGACATTTTCATGCCTTTTGTAGCTAACCTCTTGATTTTCATTTATTTTCTTCCTTTTCCTTCGCATCGAGGTTTCCACAAGTGATCAAGTGATCAAGGTCCACCGTTGCTACTGTCCAGGTGGACTCCTAGGTGGTCTTGATGTGGGGTGGGGAGGGTTGGAGGGGGGAATTTTTAAGAGAGGTTTCAGGATCAGTCGTTCTTGTTTTATTTTTGTCCTTTTGCATCGAGGGTATCGCAAGTGATCAAATGATTGAGGTCCACTATTGCTGTTGACCGAGTGGACCCCTAGGTGGCCTTGGTGCAGGTCGGGGAGGGTCGGGGTGGGTCTTATAATAGAGGTTTTAGACTTGGTCATTCTCCTTCTATTTCCTTCTTTTTCCTTTGCAGTGAGGTTGTCGTAGGTGATCAAGTGATCGAGGTTCGATGTTCCTGCTATTTGGGTGGACTCCTAGGTGGCCTCACTGTTGGGCAGGAAGGGTTGGAGGGAATTTTTAAGAGACGCTGAGGGGTCAGTTGTTCTCCATTTATTTACTTACTTTGCTTTTGCATTGAGGTCACCGCAGGTGATCGAGTGATCGAGGTCCATCGTTGCTACTGTCTGGGTGGACTCCTATGTGGCTTCCGTGTGGGGCACAGACAGTGGGGAGGAATTTTAGAGAGAGAGAGTTTGTAGGGTTATTTTTTCTCAATTTGTTTCCTATGTTTTCCTTTACATCGAGGTCACTACAGGTGGTCGAGGTCCACTATTGCCACTGTTGGGGTGGACTCATAGGTGGCCTTGGTGCAAGGTGGGGAGGGTTTGGGGGGCGTTTCTAAGAGAGTATTTTTTTGTTTTATCCCCTTAGTCTGTTCATTATGGCTGTTGTCGGTGATAAGGCTTTTTCCATCCTTTCTGGTTGGGGGGTGGTTAGCAACTCCTAGGCGGCCTTGGTGCAATGTGACTCGGCGGGGTGACCCATTTTTTTGCTTTGTGGATCTTGCATCCATCATCCATTATGTTTGATGCCTTGCATGTCCTTGGCATGTAGTGTGTGTGGGCTCAAATCCCTTCTTGGGGATGCAAGAGGTGCAAGGTATAAGAGCTTTACATGATATTTTGACCTCTCTTTGACTTTATGGGTGTTCAAGCTGGCTCTCTATAAAAGAGACCTTTGAATGCCCTTTGAAGTGGGGGGTTTCTACTGGTTGATCCTGCCAGTATTCATATGCTTGTCTCAAGGATTAAGCGATGCATGTCTAAGTATGAACTAATTCAGACTGTGAAACTGTGGATGGCTCATTAAATTAGTTATAGTTTTTTTGATGGTACCATACTACTCGGATAACCATAGTAATTCTAGAGCTAATACATGCACCAAGTCCTGAATCTTTGGAAGGGATGAATTTTTTAGATAAAAGGTCGGCACGGGCTTGCCCGCTTCTCCATTGAATCATGATAACTCGACAGATCGCACAACCCTTTTGCTGGCGAAGCTTCATTCAAATTTCTTCCCTATAAACTTTTGATGGTAGGATAGAGGCCTACCATGGTGGTGATGGGTGATGGAGAATTAGGGTTCGATTCCAAAGAGGGAGCCTAAGAAACGGCTACCACATCCAAGGAAGGCAGCAAATGCACAAATTACCCAATCCTAATGTTGGAGAGGTAAATCCCCTCTGCAGACAGACGCGATCCCTACTAGCCCACATCAGGTCTAGCAACAACCAAGTCATGCTAAGATGCAAGTTCCTAATTGCAAAAGACCAAGATGAGACAAGAGGCCTACCTTAAGTCCTACGCTGTCGTCATTTGTGGAGAAGATGGTGCTTGCATTCCCTGATTTGGAAAATCACAATTCTCCCGCTCGATGTGATCGAACACCTGCACATACAAGAAGGAATAAAAAACAAATAAACGGAAAACCTAATGCATGCAATTATGTATCAGTCAGAGAAGATACAACTCATAACATGAAACATGAACATCTGAGTGGAACCATAATCGAAGTCACTTATTATTAATCAGAACAAAGAAAGATACAACCTGCGCTCTGATGCTGGATCTTCCTTCGGTGGGTCGACAGAGGAGTACGTCTCAGTAAAGCTTGTCAGGACAAGGACAAGTCTGTCTCTCTTCGACTATCTGCCGATAATCTCCTTACAATTGATTCAGCTCTATTCAGGCTAGCTTGCAAAGGGAAAATGAAAATCTTATATAGATGGTGGAAGGAGAGTTGGGATCCCTACAATGGTGGGATTGGCCCTATCCTCAAGGAAGCTTCCATGATAGGTGGAAAACCACTTCCCCTACATGGAGATCCGGAGCCAAACCTCCCAACTCAATTTAGAGACCAGTTCAGAAGTTAGTTGGAATCAAACTTCTGCCATTTATTTTTTAAAAACACTCCTTATTAAGTCTGGCATGGGTGATACACTGGGACAGAGTGCCAGATGGCGTGCCCTATTTGGTGGATTTCCCCCATTGGCGTGAGGGCTAAACTGGCTAGTCGCGCCAAGGCTAAAAAGGCTATTTTTATGGCTTTTCATAGGAAATTGTCTTCAGAGGAATGATTGTCCTTGTCAAGGGGGATGCCATGAAAGTGGTTTCAGGTCATGTCACTACTCACAGGTCATAGAATAAGCCCTCCAATGTGCAGGATGGGGGATTTCAGGGATAGTGACAAATTACTATGTAATAGATGCCCCCTAAAGCATGAGGCCCGAAAGAGAGAGAGGGGCGAAATGCTTTACGAGAATGTGCCCAACTGAAAACACTGCCATCGAAAAACCTACGTAGATAAGTACAAATGACATCTAAAATACATGATATATCTATGGTATGGGCATAGCCATCCGTAAGAGAGTATACAGTAATCAAGATCCAAGGCATGGACGCAGCCATCCAGTAAGGAAAGATAAATATACTCAGGTATGGTCATATCCATCCAATCATTGACTCATGTAACCAATCATAATAATCCACAAAATTGCAGCCTGGATTCTAAGAGACAAAATCCAGGGTCTTGCCCTCCATCTCGACCTGAACAAAGTACAAGTTCAAGCATGTGAATAAGTGAGCTGAAGTTGAACATGCAAGAACATCGTCTGATTACCAGCCAATGATGAAAGCTCTTAACAGACGCGAGAGGAACCACCAATAATGATAATGGCCCTCAAGGTACTACAGGTACAATCCACGGAATGTGAACAATGAGCTGGTGTTGAACACCTGCAGAATCATCTGATCGAAGGTCAATGATGAAAACCTTGCGTCGAATGCGAGGAACCTGCCATTGAGGCATGTAGGCTCCAAGGTACTGGAAGGGAGTCTCCAGATCAAATTCCTATA